>KV908436.1:413943-438943 GCA_002005505.1 Botryococcus braunii
TGACATGGCTGGGTTGGGAACTTGGCTTCTCACACCTTGAGTGCGAAGTGTAGGGTAGCCTGGCTTCGGACAGTCTTCGTGATATTCAAAAGCAGGACCACTCCTCTCCCCACTCCCCAGCATTCTCCAACCTAGCTCTCTAGGGCTAGCGTTCAGCCCAGAGTCCGCATGAAAGTATGTGCCAGATGAGCTGCGCCTATCCGTTGCAATCACCTTGTGTCGTGCGGAAGGTCGAACCGCTCTAGCAGCTTTTGCAGCATAGCCTTTCCCCCGCTCTCGCCCAGAGAGACTCTCTGGGTGAGGGCAGGGAATGGAGTAGCCCGTGCCCACAAGCTGGCCCAGGCCTTGAGATTTGCAATTCGCGGGACAATGGTGGTGTTGTACAGGCAGCGTACCGCGGGCAGGCAATGAAATGGCACCCAGACCACGTGAAAGAAGGGGAGAAGGAGACTGCGAACCGCAAATTCCAGCAATTGAATGAAGCCTACAGTGTGCTGAGGGACCCTGCCAAGCGGCGCATGTACGACCAGGGCGGTTCCCCCTGAGGGACCCCCGGGGTGTCCCGCCATGCCCGGGCTTCATGAGCATCGTGGTTCCCCCTGGGTGTATGGGGGACCCTCAGGGAGCCCCTGAGGGTCCCTGACAGGGATCCTCTGGGGGACCTTGCGCAGCGCCGCCTTCATGAGCATGATTTCGGCTGGGTGTCTGAGTGAACCTGATGGACCCCCTGGGGGACCTTGCGCAGCGCTGCCTGTGTTGCTCACCTGGCACGAAATGCCGCAAGTAATGGAAATCATAGCTTCCCGCGAACAACATTCTCTGTTGACGCACTGCTTGTGGCGGGCGCATCGGTAGCATGCACCAACATTACTACAATAAGCTCGGCAAGCGGTGCTCGAATTTCAAGTTCGCATGATGACTCACATAGAAACCATTGGTGAGCCTGCTCTCGATAAAAATGTCAAAAGTGCATGTGGGCCATTGGAAAGACGTGGAAGGTCATCATGCGCCGACGCTTTCGTGCAGCAATGCAAGGTTCTCGAGAAGTTGCTAGTAAGCACTTTTTTAGGCACCAGGCATGCAAATTCAGAGATGCGTGTGCTTTACGTGGCTACGCAAGGCATGCTGTATGGACCGCCGAGTCGGACAATGTGAAGGGATGGATTCATCCAGTGAGTCAGAGTGACTCCTAATGGCTTCGAACTTATGGCCTTCACACAACCTTGGAATGAGATTCAAAATGCTCACTTGTGACGGGCTTTTTATGTCCAGTGGGCAAGGACGTGACGAATGCCAATGGTGTGTGTCTGAATTTCATATTGAATCACAAGGTCAAGGAAACGATTCACATCACCTGACAAATAGCTACATCAAATCGAAGCCCTGAGTCTGTGCACAGCTGCGTCCTGAGACACGGGGCATTGGTCGAGGTTTGGAAGTCTCTTATGCAGAGTCACTTGGTTCGGCGTTCTTTACATCGTATCTATTAATGAGTCATAAGGGCACGTTTTGCGTGCGTTACTCTGACAAAGTCGGAGTTAATCAACCGACAGCCCTTCAGACTTGTAACCAACTGTCTCTGTCTCTAGCGAGAGAGAAAATGACAACAAAGATGTATCCGCCGATTTTTGGAGGAACACATTTTTTTTAAATGATGACGCCGTGTTGTTCTAATGTCTCAAGGTCAAAAGAGTAACGGTTCCGGGGTCCCCACCTGAGTCCTGCCCTTATATCATGACTTGCACGAAGCACAACTGCATTGAACTGTTCTCTCACCACACCCCTGCGTGCCCTGCACAAAAATGGGCGGCCGGATGCACAAAAACTCTGCGTCGCATCCTACAAGGCCCTTTCCCGCAATGCAAATGAACTAGTCTGTGTTGTTTATAACATGTTGAACCTCCTCATCTTGTGTTTGCCTGAAGAGCAAGCATTGATGACGAGGCAGCAAATGCAAAATCACTTCAGTGGGGTGCAGCCAGAGTCTGCATCGCTTGTTCTTGATCAATGGAGCGCACACCGTAGAGATCGACTTCAAACTGCTTACCTTCTCAACTCTCAAGTGTCCAATAGGACTCCGTCCAGACAACTGTGTCCGTTCTGTCCATGCACTGTGACAGTGAGAGGCCATCTCTGTCGAGCGACTCTGTGCTGCCGAATCTGTTCCAGAAACTTTTGGAGTCGCCGCACGCACTTTTCGGCAGGCACTCAGTCAACGGCGCGTCAAACGCCTCACAGGACGGGGCTTTGCAAGGACGTGTTTGCCCCGCCACCTACCAAGCGTGTGCAAATACACTAGTTGAGGTGAGCTGCTCCCTGACACCACCCCATTCAGCGGGGAAGAAGTCCCTCCTGATGTAAGTCCCAGGGGGAAGCTGACACGCAGGAAGCTGCCGCTGTGCTGTACTGGCAGGAACCCCCCCCCCCCCCCCCCCCCCGGTTTTTGCGGGTCCTGACACGACATGCTTTTGGCTGCTATCCCCAAAGGACACTTGATGGCGCAATTCATGGACAGATCCTTGAATTTGTCCGGTTCGAAAGGCACCGTTTGGCCACTCCCTCTCAGGCCACTGGGACGTTTGTTGGTGTGTACCGCCAGTCAACCAGCTTGAAGTCCACCCGCTGGCCGTCGAAGGGACCGGTCGCTCCTGAGTTTGTGTACCTGCGGCGCCCTCGTGCCCCACGCTCTCAAGGCAGCCAACCTGTACCCGCTGCTGTTCAGCTCTCCAGTAGCCCTCTAACATGTATCCAGTGGCCCCCCATTACATCCAGTGGCCTCTTCTTAACATAGATCCAGCGGGCCCCCATACAAGCAGTGGCCCCTTTAGATCCAGCGGCCCCTTTAGATCCAGTAGCCCCTTGACATATATCTCAGGTCAGGATCGCAAATGTGAGCTGGCCTCTTAACATAAATCCAGTGACCCTTTCATATCCTGTGGCCCTTTCATATCCCATGCCCCCTTGACATACATCTCAGGTCTGGATCGGCAACTTGAGCTGCACAAGCGGCTCCCTTCATCCGCTACTAGTGGGTCCTCAATGAGGCCAAGGAAATGGCTGACATGAGCCCGTAAATGAGCAGCGTGCCACCAACTCTCTCACCCTGTCTTCCGAGCACTGAGAAAACCCTGGTGGAACTACTTGTGTGCTCATTGTCAGCATCTCTGCCGAGTCCGCAGCCTTTGTGTGGGGCAGAAGGAGAATGGATGGCAGTGAGGGCAGTAGCAACGGGACCACATGCCCACGTAGATTTACAAGCAAACACACACGCACACGCACACACACACACACACACACACACACACACACACCACACACACACACACACACACACACACACACACAATTTTCATGCCCCGCATGTCCACACGAAACAAAGCAGATCCGCATCCAAGCATTTTCCTCTCAACTTTGCATCTGTGATTCAGTTCCGCAAACTTTTAACTTGGGTTTGGGGTGCCCACAGATTGGTATCTTGGCTTTGTAGTTAATAGGTAAGTACAAGACATTTTGGTACTTTTTTCCGTAAGGACATCACCTCCTGTACACAAAACACCGAACACACACACACACACACACACACACACACACACACACACACACACACACACACGCACACACACACACACACACACACGCACACACACACACACACACATACATGCACGCATGCGCGAAAGCGCACGCACACATGCACACACACTACCACATATTACGCACAGAGGGAGAGTGGGAGAAGCGAGATGGAGTGGAATGTGGGGCCGCACGTGAGGAAGAAGAATGGTGCTCCACCCTGTGTGATGGTGGTGGTGTTGCCATAGAAGGTCCAGCTGGCAATCTGACCGGTGTTATCATTGGGCTCCTTGAAGCCCAGCAGGGACTGGAAGGTCACAGACCTGACCACCACCTACTGCTCAGGATGCCTGTGGTGCTGCTGCAGTATGCTACAAATGTGATCTAAAAAATGTTCTTAATCATGACAATTACAATACAAACATGTAAATAATTGTAGTACCTGAAGTCGTTATAACACAAGGGATGACGTGTCCATGATATTGATGACGATATAAATATCAAAAACATTGTGTCAATACCCTAGTGTCAATACAGTATATCCGTACACATAGTTTTGGCAAATATGGCAAGGAAATATCTTGTGAAAATTAAGAGCATTTTGAAAACTATTGGACAACCCTCCAATACATACCATGATCCATACAGAGGCTTTACAGTTCTTCAATATGACTGGATGTTGCATCTGCGGAATTTTCAGAGCTTCTGGTTACCTCACGACAATGTGGATAAATGTGTGAGTTGGGGGTTGGGATGTCTGCTACAGTTTGCAAACCAGTGATGGCAAGAAGAATAAGAGACATGGGTGGATGGGGGGAGGGCGGTACGTGGAACGCCAGCGGATGCGGTGGGTCGTGCGGAACGGGGCGGCCAAGAAATAGTACATTGGCTGCAGCTGTATCCAGGGCAATGCGGTTCCCGAGGGACCGGGTGGAAACACTGTGTACAGAGCTGGCGGCTGGGTTGGGTCGGTCCTTCCCAGCCTGCACTGCGCCCCAAGTAAGGCAAACAGGACCGATATTTTTTAAATGTGATTTCATCATGTGGTACACTGTGCTTTTTCAAGAAACAGTACAATGTGTATTTGGCTGCATCCAGAAATGCGAGGGGTATTTTCAAAAAACACACATTGTTATTACCTACTTTTTTTCTCTACCAAACTAGAAATCTTGCAACACTGCTTCTAAGGCATATTTCGGAAGAAGCTTTTCAGACTTTTTGTTATGATCCATGCAAAATCTGTCAACTCCTGCCAACCTCCGAGGATGCAAAGGATAAAAGGGGCCTGTGGTACATTGTATGCATAGCCAGCTGGTTGTTCTGGTTGTGTCTTGAGACACAGTGCGTTCTGTTTCTTCATTTGCCCTTCCTAACATTCTCTGGCTCTCCCTCTCCAGTAAACAGACAGGCATGGTGTACCTCGAGTGCTTCAGGTCATTCTTTGCTTTTGCTCCCTGAGGGCTCCCGTCTGTGGGGTATCCCAGATTTTCCTGCATGGCAACAGAAGATGAGGGATGTGGAGGTCAGCAAGCTTGTGCTACAAGTCCGTACCCAATTACATCTGACTGTTATGGCCCTGAGGCATCGAGGCCAGCAACAGTGCCGTCCATTGCAAAATTTCTCAGACCTCAGCATGCTTCAAGAGGCTTGTCAAGCTCAACACATGAGACAAGGGGGCAAACGAGAAGGGGCACGACAGTCACCTGGCCAAAGACTGCATTCGGGTCCATCCTGCAACACAGGGTCTGGTCAGAGGGACTCATCTGAATTATACAGTCCCCGCACTAGGTGAAGATAGGTCACTGTGATTGTCAAGTAGAGAAGGGGAGGGTCATCCGGACAGGTCACAATGATTGTCAAGGGGAGAGGAGGAGGGTCATCCGGATAGGTCACAATGATTGTCAAGGGGAGAAGAGGAGGGTCATCCGGATAGGTCACAATGATTGTCAGGGGGAGAAGAGGAGGGTCATCCGGATAGATCACTGTGATTGTCAAGGGGTGAAGAGGAGGGTCATCCGGATAGGTCACTGTGATTGTCAAGGGGAGAAGAGGAGGGTCATCCGGACCGACATAGATTAGTCAGATGTTAGGGAAGGGTGTGATGAGTCTCTGCCAGGAACTGGATCCGGACTAACTGAAGAGATCTCAGATGGAGGAAGGTGTGGACATGTGGTCAAATCTGTCGAACCTGCTTTGAATGTGGCAGCTGGTGGTAGGAGGTCAAAAGTGGTTGCAGAAAAGACTGGCTCCATGGGACAAGGACAGGAGAGGGATGACAAGTAGAGATAATGCTGTCAACTTATGGAGGGTTGATGGAAGGGCAAGATGGCCATTTGGAAGAGGGCAACGGAAATGATAACACTAAAGGGGAGAGGGGTTTGTCTGGACTCTGCAGGGACCGTGCTCATGAGGGTATGAACGTACGTCGTGAGCGGGGCTTCCACCCAGGTCTGGTAATCACCGAATGTTAGATTATCTCTGTCTGCAAATGGGGGGAAAATGAATCTGGCAGTGAAGATCCCGGATCCATACCTGCAAGCACAAGCCCAGTGCCATTCTGACCCAGCCGCCATAAATCAAGTTTGATATTACGAGGAGAGTGAGAAATAGCAGTCATTATCAAAGTCGTATGTCTAAGAGACATTCCAGAGAATCCCAGACATGGAGGGTGTCGACTTGAAGACACCCAGACTTCACATTCAAACCCTTTGTACATCTGCTGCCTATTCATTGAACAGCTCACCAGACGCCCCCACTCTGAAAGATGCTAATGGTCACTGAATCGTCAGCGGCATTGTACGTGACGCCGGCAGGATTGAAGCTACACTGAAGATTTGGAGACGGAACAAAACTGGGCTGCTTTGCCCACAGCCTGCCTCTCCATGTGAACGTCTCCAGTAGTTGAGATTGAGCCCCTATACAGCGCGTACATTTCATGTTACGAGTAAGTCGTGATGTTCAGTCGAACTGGGGCACAACCCAACAGAAGCGACCGGGACTCTGTTGTATGGGGTTCTTTACGTCTCGTCTCGAACAAACCAGACATGTACACCAGTGAATAATTCTCTGCATTTATATGGTCACAATTTGAAATCGTTGGTTTTGGAAGCGTCCTGCCGACCGTCGCACATGTACCTGAGGCCAACAGAATGAGCGCGACAACCACGCAGCTCAGAGGCTGCAGGATGGGCACGGCTCCAGCCATCTTGACGGTGATTTTGAATAGGAGTGAAGAGTATGATGATTCGCAGAAGGATAGCCCCACACCCTGGCCAGCAACTCGAGCAACCAGGAAGATTTGCTGGTTGTTAAACGCCGGAAGGGCTCTCAAGCAGCCCGAAACCGAAGAGATTTCTATAAACGAGGATGCAATCACATCCCAAGCAAATCATATCGTCCTTTGCTTGTGGTGGTCCATCTGTCACGTTCGAAAACGAAGATCCCGCCATTTGCAAACGAAATCGCGCCTGTATGGGGAATCCCCAGGGGATCGTCTGATAATCGTCCTGCACGTTTTCCCGTTCTGGGGTATTATTATTATTATTATTATTATTATTATTATTATTATTATTATTATTATTATTATTATTATTATTATTATTATTATTATTATTACCGTATTGTTATTATTATTATTGTTATTATTATTATTATTATTATTATTATTATTATTATTATTATTATTATTATTATTATTATTATTATTATTATTATTATTATTATTATTATTATTATTATTATCATTATTATCATTATTATCATTATTATCATTATTATTATTATTATAATCATTATCATTATTATCATGATTATTGATATTATTATTATTATTGTTATTATTATTATTATTGTTATTGTTATTGTTATTGTTATTGCTATTGCTATTGTTATTGTTATTGTTACTGTTATTGTTATTGTTATTAATTAACATATTGTTGTTGTTGTAACATAAATAACAATATTGTTGTTGTTGTTGTTGTTGTTGTTGTTGTTGTTGTTGTTGTTGTTATTGTTATTGTTATTGTTATTGTTCTGGTTATTGTTATTGTTATTGTTGTTCTTGTTGTTGTTCTTGTTGTTATTGTCATTATTCTTATTCTTATTATTGTTCTTGTAATAATTGTCATTATCATTATTCTTATTCTGCACTTACTTTCTTACTTTTTACTGCACCTTCTTATTCCTGCACCTACTTTCTTACTTATTATTTTTATTATTTTGCATCTTTTGCACTTACGCCATTCGGATGTCGATACGTGACTATTCGGGCATCGGGGGCTGAGACTGATATATTTCACTTTTCCTTTAATAGTATTACTAATACCCACCTGGCCGAAACCCTACTGCAAGCAGTAGCATAGGACAGCAGGCAAGGACGGTCCCTAATAGCCTATTAGTAATAGGCAGTCCCTATCAGAGGGAGCCTCTCCAGAACTTCTTGACCGTGTATTATTACTACCTACCGACTCCATAGAAACTTTTCATGGTGCTGAAGAGAGTAGGAAAAGAGTGAGCTGCAGAAGCAAATTTCGAGATCATGACCTTCGTGATGGGGACCCGCAAATGCCACAAAAACAACGCCGTATTCTCCTCAACAACGGTTTCACCAAGACAATTCCTACTGTGCAAAGCCTTGAGAGCTGTGTACAACAGTGGGGGTCAGCTTGAAGGTCAGTCCGCATTGTTAAGGAAATACTAAGTTCCAGGCTGTCCCTATGGTTTTCTGCAGGATGCTGTCTCATGAGACGCCTCCCATGAATCAACCATAACCCCTAACGAAGGAAGGCCGAGAAAACATCCCATTCGCACGTGCACACACACACACACACACACACACACACACACACACACACACACACACACACACACACACACACACACACCTCTAACAGCTGCCTTGGGTGGTACGGATTTGCTTCTCCGCGCCGTTTTCCAGAAAATTCTTTTCTCTCATCCCCCTTCCCCCATTTGTCTCCCCTCCCCCTCTCTTCTTCTCCCCGCCCCTCTTTATATGGTCGCCGCATACCACCTTCCATTTGTCATGCCTTGTCCTACTTGCATTATAGTTTCGGCCCTCTACCCACGGCCATCCTGATTTTGGAATATGACATTTGTGGCACTGAGTTTCCGTACCGATATTTATACTTAGGTCCCTTTCGCCTAGGAGCTCTGCTCCTGCGACCCTTTCCCACAACCATGACCTGGATTGCAAAGCACGTGCATACGATTCACCAGGACAGCCATTGATTGCGGAATGCCCACTCTTAGGGGACGCATATCTTGATGGCGTCCTTCTTGAGGCCTTTGGAAGAGAACCTAAAAAAATGTACTTTGTAAAGGCAACCAAACACACTCCCACTTACACGCACAACCATCCACACGAGCGCCTGTGCACGCTCGCACGCATGCAAGCATGCGCGCGCGCGTGCACACACACACACACACACACACACACACATACACACACACACACACACACACACACACACGCACACGCACGCACGCACACGCGTACGCGCGCGCACAGTGGCGCTTTGGGCGATCTTCTGCATCGAGACATGCAGGATCTTTCAACTTGCATGCTCCCAACATCCGTGGAACCTGCATCAACAGGCATGACCCTCCGGGCCGCAGGGACACGCGCTCACAGAGCCTTTGTCAGCAGAACCCCTCCCCGCCGATCAAAATCTTACTGAGCCTCATCTATTGTACTGAGACAAGATAGCTTCCCAAATGTGACTGCCTAAGGTCCGATAAGAGTGCCGAGGTGGCAGGAAGGAGCCGTACTCGGCTGTATGCCCTCCTGGGTATCGGTGTTACAGATATGCGACATAAAACGTCACGCATGAACCGATCAAACCATGTTGCCACCAAAGCCTCAGGTCTCAGGCTTGATCAACCAAAACCATGGGTTGCAAGACTACAGACCACTTTGAGGATCCTGGCCCCTCCCGTCAGATATTAAGGCTTTCGTCACTATTTGGGAATTGCACTGTGTACTCCTTCACATTCGAGGAATGTCACCACCACAATCCCCATGGCTGAGCTCTGTAGTGCGTTATTTCTTCCGCATATCTGGCTATATAGATATATCTTGCGTCAAAACATGGCTCCCCGGAGTGGGTTTCCTTTAACGGAACCCACTCTGAGAGCTACAGGCAGGATATGCAGAAGAGGTACACCCCTCAATTTATAATACAAGAGAAAAGCCTACCCTAACCGCACACCAGAAATATTGCATTCGGGTATGCGGAATCGCGGAGAGAGAGAGAGAGAGAGAGAGAGAGAGAGAGAGAGAGAGAGAGAGAGAGAGAGAGAGAGAGAGAGAGAGAGAGAGAGAGAGAGAGAGAGAGAGAGAGAGAGCAACCCTCAATTTGCCGCTCAATGGGCTTGCTGCGAGAGAGAGAGAGAGAGAGAGAGAGAGAGAGAGAGAGAGAGAGAGAGAGAGAGAGAGAGAGAGAGAGAGAGAGAGAGAGAGAGAGAGAGAGAGAGAGAGAGAGAGAGAGAGAAGAGAGAGAGAGAGAGAGAGAGCAACCCTCAATTTGCCGCTCAATGGGCTTGCTGCGAGAGAGAGAGAGAGAGAGAGAGAGAGAGAGAGAGAGAGAAGAGAGAGAGAGGAAGAGAGAGAGAGAGAGAGAGAGAGAGAAGAGAGAGAGAGAGAGAGAGAGAGAGAGAGAGAGAGAGAGAGAGAGAGAGAGCAACCCTCAATTTGCCGCTCAATGGGCTTGCTGCGAGAGAGAGAGAGAGAGAGAGAGAGAGAGAGAGAGAGAGAGAGAGAGAGAGAGAGAGAGAGAGAGAGAGAGAGAGAGAGAGAGAGACACACAGAGAGAGAGAGAGAGAGAGTGAGAGAGAGAGAGAGAGAGAGAGAGAGGAGAGAGAGAGAGAGAGAGAGAGAGAGAGAGGAGAGAGAGAGAAGAGAGAGAGAGAGAGAGAGAGAGAGAGAGCAACCCTCAACTTGCCGCTCAATGGGCTTGCTGCGAGAAGGCTGAGAACGGCTGGTAGCTAATGTCGGGTACTGATAATCAGCAATGCCTTTCTAACTCTACGGACTCCACTGACAGTTGAAAGCACATGTGCGTCACACCTCTCTTGAACATCCTGCAGCGAGGAAGGAGAAGTTCTGTGCACAACAGATGACTTACAATGCGATTCACCGCAACTGGCCGAGGCAGGCTTGGCTTACAAAACATGAAACTAACCCTTCCAGGCTTCTCACACTTCTCAAGGTTTTCCGATATCGGTTCATAGGTCGACACTTATGCCACAGAGGATATACATTCGATTCACTTCAGCTCTTTCTAAAAGACTGAACAACATGTGTTATGAGCCCTTCATGCAGTATCGGTCCTTTACGGCCTATCACAGGCCCTGCGTAGACGGCTATGTCTAATCAGACGTGATGTCAAGCCCGCGCATATTACAGGCCCTGAGTAGACGGCTATGTCTGATCCGCCGTGACGCACGAGATCAATGTCAAGGATGTATATTTGCCTATCATGTTACACAAACTGCTTAGATATTTTTGATGGTCACGATGATTTCTTTAAAGAGTATGAGTCATCCTATGACATCCTTAAAGGGTATGACACCCTATCAGCAGGATCCAAACGACTTCAGATCCTGTAACGTGTAAGATGTACAAACGTAGTATATGTAACAATCGGATGGTGAAGACAGACACATGACAGGCCCGTCTCCTTCATCAACACCACGGCCATAACAGTTCATAATAAGATGGATGCCCGTCAAAGTAAGAGGGTGTGCACACGTGCGCGCTGGCCATCCCAACTTTCAAAATCTGTAGAGATCTGTCCGCTCCAGAGAGTGGAAGTTCTTCCACTCGTCCGCTACTTGTCTCGTCTACATGCCTTTGGCCACAAACCTTGTACGATTGTGTTTGCCTTCGGCCAATCAAAAGCGTTGTACAAAACACCATGACGCATGCCTGGCAGGTGCCCATCTTGAACGTCAGAACAGTATGTTCGAACGCAAAACGCTAATCAAAAGCAGATAACCAATCACCAAATAACCAATCAAACTCAGCAAACACGTTTCTCAAACCCCGGCCATGGGGACAAAGAGTCCCAAAACACCAACGGGTCACAGGGCAAAATCCGCGCTCGTACGAATGCGTGTTTCGTGTGTTCGCACGGGCACGGTGTCCTTCTTCATGCCATAACATGTTTCACAACCCTCATACTTCCCTCCCGCTTGTCTGCTCCCGTTTTATTCACCGTCTCCCTCGCCCCCTCTTGAATGCTTGGAGTTGCATGCCAGCGCATGGGACACTCGCTGACAGCAGAATCCCCGCAACAGAAGATGCAGCATGTGCCGATCTCAAGCAAATGCTCCCCTCGTGCGGACCTCATCAAAACAAAACATCTATAAGAGCCTGGCCCGGCTCTCCGGGAAGTATCGCATGACAAGATACAGACGGACATCTCTATTGAAGCGTTCCCAACCACCCTCTATAGCTAGTTGCGCAGTGCGCTGCCACGGTTGGTGGTATCCCAGTGCAAGGCTGCATATCATGTATCCATATGCTGAATCCCATGCTGCACCACCGAGCGTGAGCGCAAGCGTGAGCCCAAGACAACCTTCACTAAGCGAACCCAAGGAAGTTTGCACGTTTTGGACGATAATCTCGTATAAAGTGTGAAGCTTCTCCTAACCGCACACCATAAATCGTGCTTGCGGGAACGCGGAATCTACGGGCCGAAAACAAGTTGGTGGTGTGGAGGTGGTGTAGTCAAAAAACATAAGGGGGGGGGGGAGAGGGAGGGAGGGAGGGAAGGAAGGGGGGGGAGAGAGAGAGAGAGCGAGAGCGAGAGAGAGAGAGAGAGAGAGAGAGAGAGAGAGAGAGAGAGAGAGAGAGAGAGAGAGAGAGAGAGAGAGAGAGAGAGAGAGAGAGAGAGGGGGGGGAGAGGGGGGGGAGAGAGAGAGGGGGGGGGCGGGGCCCGGGGGGAAGAGCGAGAGAGAAGGGGGGGAAGGGAGGGAGGGAGGGGAACATACACACAGACACAGACACCGACATAGGCACAGACACAGACACAGACACAGACACAGACACACACACACACACACACACACACACACACACACAAACACACACACACACACACACACACACACACACTCACATACAATAATTTGACGGTCGAGTTCACGCAGGTTGAAGAACAGCATTGATGAACCTTTCCAGTGCTTGATCACCGCTTCAGGCGCTGAAAAGTGCCTCCGGGGTGGGCAGGGCAAGCATGGCGCTGCTGAAATGATATGCAGCAGACCTGGGTCTCTTTCCTTCAGAGCTCACGAGCCGCTTCTGCAAAGAGGTAGGGCGTTCCATACGTCCCGTGGGGAATCAACCCGCTTTTCTTTCAAGTCCACCACTAGGTTCCGACCAAGACTTGGGCGTTCGATACCCCATTAAAGCCCCTGTCAGCCACACATGCTTCCAGAGCACTTGGGGCCACGAATGTCGACCCTAACGTTAGCAACATCATTCCCGCTGCCTTCCAGACCCCAAAAGCCATAAACTGCCCAAATGGCAAGTTCTAAGATGTACAAATCATCCCAGAAGGCTACAATGTACCACACCAGCAGCGCTTTGCTTCAGCGGCCCCTTTAAAAACAGTCCAGCCGTGAACTTTTACGCACAAAGATGCCATCTACAGCCAGAGATGCGGGCAGTCAAGCAGCGTACAGGCACGGGCATCAGAAGCCCTGCCACTCTCGGATGGCGGACCGCAAGTTGTGGTTGGGGGTCAGTATCTTGTGGGGCATTCGCTCATTGGTCATCGGCGAGGTGTCATGGGCCGAAAGCCAGCCCTCGATGGCCACTCTCTCGTAGGTGTGACCATCAGCAGCCAAGACGGGTTCATGCATCACCTCCTGCGCGGGTTCCAACACCTCTTGCCTCACTTTGACTTCGAAAAAGTTTGAGCTTCCAATTACTTAATATGCAAGCTCTCCAGGAGTATCCCGCCACTATCATCCAAGAAGACCCGCCCAGCGGAGGTCGCGAGCCCTCAGGAGGGGGCGGGAAAGGCACATTTGATGTTTCAAGGTGCGCTTCGCCGGAAACAACACACTGAACAGCTCCTGCACTCACAGAATGCAGCGGAAGCCCGAGCAGAGGGGCAATGCCCTGGAGCGGTGGAGGAGAGTATGCAGCCACGAAGATTTAATCCCGGGTGGACCAAGCGCCCTCATTTCCACGTACACACACAATCTTCTAACGGCAGTTGGACGAAGATCAGGGTTTTCCAATTAATCCATTACAAACATACCTACACCTGCGCACGCGTGCGAGCACACATACACACATCCACGCCCGTGCACGTGGCCACACACGCGTGCACGTGGCCACACACACACACACACACACACACACACACACACACACACACACACACACACACATGGACACAGACAAGCACACGCACTTAGGCAAAAGAAACACGAAGACACACACGCACACACACACACACACACAAACGCGTATTCACAGTGGGCGCACAGCAGAGTTCGAAAGAGGGGCAGAGGAAGTGGTGGGTTGTAAGGCGGGAAACCTGGGTGATGGGGCAGAGGAACATGGCGGGAGGGTCTCCTCCGAGGGGTAGCCCGCCTCCCCGACCCACGGGGGGCGCTGTAGGAGCATTGTAGGGAGCGGCTGGGGGGACCGAGGGAGTGCCCCGCCCCTGTTGGTCAGCGGCAAGGACACTTGGGGGAGGCCCCAAGGGCGGGAGCCCCTTGTGCAGCACGCTCGGGGGCGGCCGCCTTCCAAACAACCCTAAGCGCCCTATCAACTGCACCCCACCACGACCCTTTAACTTGCCGTCCAGCAATACCCGCCTCTTGTATCTCCTTTCCCCCAAAAACGGCCTCCCCCGTCCTCGTAAAACACCCTTTATACACGCCCCCTCCCTCAAGTAATCTCTGTCACAGTGTGCCTCAAAGGTGAGACGGGAGTGTCGAAAGAACCCCACCTGCGGGCCGGGGGGGAGTGGTGAAAGAACCCAACACACTTGATCGGTCGAGAAACCTTTCAATCACCCATTCGCACGCATGGGATCCATACCGAGCGTGGAATCTGTCCCAAAACTGAGGGTGGAAGGGCACGGCCGCTTGAGGCAGCTCACCTGGTACTGGTCTGGGATCTCCATGAGTGCTCGCAAGGCAAAGAGGGCGTCCCGCCGCGCCTGCGGCTCCCGTTGCGTTTCCGCCCTCAGGCCCGTGAAGTTGACAAACTGGAAGTTGTCGAAGCGACGCGCCGGGAGTCTGTCATCAAAGGCCTTCATCACATCCCAGGGCCCGTCTCCCACCCCCACCAGGATGATGCTCAGAGGGTATTCACTGCACACAGTTCCCCCGCCCAGATCAACGACATTGCAAACCGTGAACAAGGTTTACATTCTCTCGCGTCCCTCCTCAAACGACACATTTTGCGTCTTCCTCAAACGACATGTATTGCGTCCTCCTCAAACGACACGTACTGCGTCCTCGATGTGTGACTTAATTCCTCAAGTTGTGAACAAGGTGCCCCCCCCCCCGGGGGGCTTATACGAAAGGGAAGGAGAATAAGAATAGCTGCAAGCTGTGGGCCTCGATGTGCTGTTCTGGGATAATATAGGTTGCGCCATCCTCCAGGGAAACAGAAACTCGACAACCTACAGGGATTGTGCAGGGGAACAGGGACCCCAAGTGGGTTTTGGCTTGGAGGCTGTCAAGCAGAGGGTGCCACCCCAACTTGCCAGTGCAAGCACCACTTCAAGCACCACCTCGAGCACAAGTCTAGGCCCTTGTTGAGACACCCATTTCCAGTTTTGGTCAAGGATGACGCAGAGGCGCCTGTGACACAGCGCATGCAACCAGGACTGGCCAGAAACATGGAATAGCATGGCCCTTTGTCTATAGCTAGTTTAGAAAACCCCTGGTTGCTTATCTTCTCAGCCCGGGGTCCATCCCCGCCATCTTGACAAGCTGATGACGTTCCCTTTCGACAGAATTAACATGTTCTTCACATAATCTGCTGACTCACAAGTCGTAAGCAGAAGTCAAGGAGTTCGGGGTGCAAGACCCAATGATTGGGAATGAGGAACGAAACCTCGTTTCCCATCAATGTGGGCGTCCTCAGGAAATCCCCCTCGATTAAACCCACCCTTCAACATTACATTACAAACCTACCAGAGTGTTACGTCAACATCTCGTGACACCCAATGCTGTTAGCTTGACAACCTGTAATACAACATGCAATACCTGAACTCTGTTGGCTGAACCAAGTTGTAATTCATGAAGCTGAACCTCCAAAAACTTGCAAGACCTGAAACATGTTGGCCAAAACAAGTTGAAAGCCCTCAAAACTGGCGGCCGAAGAATATACAACAGGGGTCACTGTTGCAAAACAGGGGCGACACCTGGACGCTACCTCACGCACACGCCAGTATCTGGGAGTTGTGTGGAGGCAGAAAAGAAAGAGAGAACCGTCACCTCAGGTGGTGACTCACCTGGTCGCCACGATGAAATCCACAGGTGCTTGCAAAACAAGGGCAAAACTTGCCCCTACCCCGCACACGGCAGTGTCTGGGAGTGTGTAGAGGCCGAAACAAAGAGAGAAGCGTCCACCTCAGGATGTGACTCACCTGGCCGCCACAATTGCATCCACAGTGGCCTGCTCATCGGGGCTCCAAGCATTTGAGCGCGTGTCGCTGCCCCTGGTTACCTGTTGCCCGCCCCCCCCCCCCCCCCGGGGCGGTACCAGCTCAGCTCGCTGGTCGGAAAGACAGGGGTGGTGCCCCCCGAGGGTGCCTTGGAATCCAAGCAGGCTGTCAAGATGCTGACAAGTGTCATGTCATAGCAAGTCCCCTTCTGCCCTAAGAAACTGCTCCTTTGCGTCGGTGTGTTTGTTGGGGGGGGGGGGGGGGGTGACATGGACAACCTCAGCTACGTCTGCTACCCGGAAGGTAGCCCAAGGAGCTCCTGGTAGAGACACGCAGTAACTTTGTGATGCAGGTCGGGGAGGGAGACCAAGACTAAAAGACATCGAAATAAAAGAAAAACAAGGGAATGGCACTTTAAAGAAACACTGACACTCATAACCTAAAAGTGATGTGGATAATAGAAGATCGAGTATCCCCCTGAGAGGCACACCAAAAGCCGGGCCAAAACGCGCCTATTCCTCCTTCAAGCACCTTGCAGGACAAACTCCAAGTTCGTTGCATGCATCAAATGCTGCTGCATTGCACAAAGCATATGCTTGCGTTCCTGTCATTCTCATGGCCAATCCGTAAGGTGTTGTAAAAAGACAACATCCTCACCTGACCGTCGGCGATGATGACAAGTATGTGGTAGTGCCCATTTTCCGCAATGAGGCGGAGAGCCTGATAGATTATCGGCGCAAAAGAGGTGGGCCCAGCAAGCTTCACATGGGGTGCCACTTCCTTGTACCGCCGCAGGGCCTCGTCCAGCCCATGTGCCACGCCACCGTCCGGGTAGAATGAGAAGACCTGGGTATTGTGTGTTGTGGCTGCAAACCCCCATGCTTCCTCCCATTCTTTCCAGACCTCATACCACACAGACACAGACACACACACACACACACACACACACACACACACACACACACACACACACACACACACACACACAGACACACACACACACACACACACACACACACACACGCACACACACACACGCACACACACACACACACACACACACGCACGCACGCACACACACACACACACACAGACACACATACACACACAACGCACACACACAAACACACACACACACACACACACACACAGCTCTTAGATATGCACACGGCGGCGCATAATAGCAACACTTGCGCACATACAAATCTCCCTCTCCCCCCCCCCCCACACACACACACACACGCACAGAAGCATACCCATCCCCCTCCCCCCTTTCCAAATACAACTCACTCAAACAGGGGCGGGGGCGCAACAATTACTGCAACAGATGGGAAGGATATAGCTTACCATCCCCAAAACCATAGACAGGGATCTCATCGTCGTCATCAAATGCCACCAATGTCCGAGCTATGGTGCTCATAGCATCTTCATACGGGTTCAACCCAGGCCCGCTCGGGCTGTGAAGCGACCTGTTTCCAAAGCTGTACTTTCCCGTCCATTCATTTGACTGCAAAGAGCCCGAAAGATTAGCATTAGAAGGAGCGCCCGTTCGCTGGTGAGCTTTCCTCAAAGCTAACCACCTGAGCTGTACCTTTGTGAAGTCGATTCCAAAGACAAGCTGTGAGCTTTCAAGGCCCTGCTGGCGCAGTGCGTGTTGTACATCTTCAATGCTGTTAAACTTGTCCGCAATGGCTCGAAAAGTTAAAGTTGCATTACGGGTTATCCTCTGTCCCTGCAAACAGCGCGAACTTGGCACTCAAGCTCAAGCAAACTCACTAGCTGCCTGCTGGGACTTGAAATACAACAACAGGAAAGCAAAATTCAAGACATCATAGACGGAGCCTCGCGCGTACCTGTGAACGGTATTGTTCGCCGATCGAGCCACCGGGCACCGGTGCCGATGTAGAGTTGCCCATGCAATATGCTTGCCTACCGTTTAATAACTGAAACAATTCGGTTGTACTAGACCAATCAAAAACTATGGGACCCCGCTCTCCTTCCTTGCAACCGGACCAAGCTCCTGTTCGACTAGGACGTACTTACTCTACGCTGTACAAATCTGCAAGAAGACCGTTATGTCAAAATTCTTTTCACAAGATTGTTGTGTCTTTGGACGCATTACCGGCACCGATGTAGGAGTTTTTTGCCCAGGTCCCGTCTGCTTGTGTACCTTCATACATCACCTAACCTGCATCGAAACTTCCGACCTTCATGGTTTCCAGTCCGGCTGCAACGCAGACACGTTTCGGTACTGGCGTCGAAAACTATTTTGAAACACCGCGGTCGCTCCGCCGCATTGTACCGGCGGACTGTCGTGGCCGTAGGCAACCGATCTCCTGTCCATTGTCGCTCGGCACTAGAAAGTCATATATTTATTGAATGAATTGTTCTTGTACTTTTGTCACCTACGATACAATATAAGAATTCATCGTAGTGCATCAGGATGAGGTGCCCTGCGTTCCTCGTTGACGTCTGCTGTATTGTTCGTCCTGTGCACTCGCAGCTAGCGGGGTTATCATACAGGTGTGCGCGGCACGTCACACGACCATTCAATGTCGTTTCTCGTGCTGCATCTACGGCATCAGAAGCGCGACCTTATGCACGGCGTCAGTCCAGGTGGACCTTATCCCATCGAGCGGGGCAAGCAGTTCAATCCCTCGGTAATTGGTAGTTTGTTTTTTTGATCCGGGAGATCACTTACTCTTTGTTTGAATTCAGGAATTCGGGATTGAGGGTCGAGGAATTCCGAGAGCTGTTGCAAGAAATCTTGCAGATTGCAGCCTCAACAGGACCAAGAGGCTTCTTTCGCAGTGTTCAGGCCGGTGGGGCAGTTCTCGAAGTCGGGCGAGACTACATGGTGCAATTACGACAGGGCGTGCGTGAATCACCGGAGGTTAGTGGCCTGAGTAGACATTCCTTGAATGTCTTCCCTTGCAACGCAACATGCAGTGGACTGCTCCGCGCAGCCACTTTGCAATATGCTGTGGTGTGACATGCCTAGGGGTATGTGTCAGGTCGTGCTTCGGAAGCTGTTTGAGAGGCTTGGTGCGACGTACATCAAGCTGGGACAGTTCATAGCTTCATCCCCTACCCTCTTCCCAGAGGAATACGTCCTGGAGTTCAGCAAGTGCTTAGATCGCACAGATCCTATACCGTGGCAACAGATCAGAAGCACGCTGCAGCAAGAGCTACAAAGACCACTGGATGAAATATTTTCGAGCCTGGATCCTGTCCCCCTGGCCAGTGCCTCCATAGCCCAGGTCCATGCTGGAGGTGTGCCTGCCTCCTGTGCTTGCTACCCCTCCCGATTTTGCCACATCCCCATTCCCTGTGAAGAAATGCTGGATATTCTGTGAAAGTCCAAACCCCTGGGTGTGTGTGTGTGTGTGTGTGTGTGTGTGTGTGTGTGTGTGTGTGTGTGTGTGTGTGTATGAGAGAGGAGGGGGTGAAAGTAGAGGGCCCATTCTTCTTCCTTGAGGAAGGGGGGGGTGGGTGGTAGGGTTGGTACTACACACAGAAATCTAGAATGGGTAAGGGGGGAAAGGGCTAACTCGCACACTGAACAGCAATATTGAAGACGATCTAGACCAACTCAGGACGGGAGCAAGGTCTGGAGAATGTTGTGTTGTTGTTCACAGATTCTGTATACTTTCTACAGTCGAGACAGGCAGTCCTCTTTTTGACAGCTAGTGTGATGCACCAGTGGGGGGTCCCTTCAGGCATGCGGGAGCCCTTCTCGCTTGTTAGCCTGCCTTGAGCTCTCACATGCACCGCGGCGGAGAGGTCCGAGGGAGAGTTTAGGGGCAGCATGAATGCCCAATTACAGCATCTGAAGGGAAGTTTGTTATTGACGCTCGACTGTTGGCTCAACCAGCATGACCCCTTCCAGACCGGCCTGACATTGCTGTGTGGGTGCCGGGGACACGGAAGTGCTGCGAGACAGCAACAAGGAAATCGTGGTGAAGGTTCTGAAGCCTGGGGTGGAAGACATCCTTTCGACGGATCTGTCCTTCATCTACGTCGTGTCCCTGCTGCTGGAGTTTCTCAACCCAGAGCTGGCGCGGACGTCGTTGGTTCCCATCATCGGGGACATCCGGGCCTCCATGCTGGAAGAGGTGGACTTTCGGAAGGAGGCCGTCAACATGCAGCAGTTCAGCAGATACTTGGACGCCAGCGGCATGAGAGGCGTGGCCACATGCCCCTTTGTCTACACGCAGTGGTCCACCCAACGGTACATTTCTGCTCCGATGGTCTACTGATAACTTTGTTAGAGAAGAGGAAGTTGGGGGGGGGGGGGGTGGGGGAGACTGGCGAGGGCCGGAGGCCTAATCAGGTCCAAGGACTCCCCAGAGGAGGTCTTGGAGTGTGTATGTGTGAGGGTCAGCATCGAGTCTTGTTGAAGTGGCGTGTTTTAACGGCGCCTACTGTGGAGCTTGTGGGTTTGTAGCCTCCGGGTGGATGGCTTGCCAGTGGCATGTGGCCATGCTTTCGTCAGGCATGTGCGCCTGGTCCAATAATTTAGTGTAAAGGAAGGGTAAATAATTTAGTGTAAAGGAGGTTTTCAAAACTAGAAAAGTGTGAGAGGAGGGCTGGAAGTTCTTGACGAGGGAGTGGGTGCCGGACTGGGAGGGGGTTATGCGCTGGCTCAGGTCCCTCCTGTTCGAGCGGGTGTCCATGTGCACGTACAGAAGCAAACCAAGGGGTTGCCATGGACACCCGGAAAAAGGAAAAGCCCATTCTTTCGAAACACAGGTGTCAAGGAAACTGTGTTGCATTGCTCCTTTTCTTCTCGTGTCGAACATGACTGGTGTCGGAGTTCCCCCGTGTTCTTCCTGCTCCTCTGCGTCATACTTCTCCTGACAGACAGGATCTGGCATTCCTAACAGACAAGGTCGTCCTCTTTCTTTAGGTGCTCCTTTCTTAATGTTGTTCGCCTGTGTTCTTCCTTTTCCATCAGGTGGGAGGGGGCGGGGCACAGGGTGCTGACGATGGAGCGGTTGACGGGGGTGGAGCGCCTTACCGACCTGGAGGCGGTGCGCCGTGTCACGGGCAGCGACCCGGAGTCCGTGCTCATCAATGCCCTCAACACCTGGTTCGGCAGCCTGCTGGCCTGCGACTCCTTCCACGCTGACCTCCATGCAGGTCCAGGCCCCTACTCCTGGGTCTGTGTACAGGCCAGCGGTTGAGAGGGAGGCCGGGCATGCGTGGGACCGTGGCGCAACTTCCTCTCCTGAGTTGCTGGTGATTGCCAGGGAAACATATACGTCTGAGAACAGTCTTCGGACGTGAGTTTTGACACACGACGCCCAACCGAAGGCCGTCCACGGCGGAAATGCAGTCTCCAACCGTAAAAGCCCAACTTCACGGCGACGTGAAGAAACCCTGAGGGGTGGAGGGGGATCTGGAAGGGGAGTTCCACCTGGCCTCGTGGTTGTTGCAAGGCTGGCACCTGTGAGCGCCTGTGGGCGCTTGTCAGACGAGATCGTTCAGAAGGAGTGGAGCGACGAAAGGGCACCCCTGGGGTTCCCTCATGGCTCATTTCACTGTGTGTAAAAGGGCGGTTGTATGAGTAGGGGGGTGGCAAGCTTTCCGTTCCGCATTCTGAGGGATGTTCTGAGAGGACGGGGTTGTTGTTTAAGGCACTGTGCGTAAGATGGCATTGTTGTATGAATAGGGGCGTGGCAGGCTTTCTGTTCCCCTGTCTGAGGGATGTTCCGAGAGGATGGGATTGCATGGGCAGGCAATCTGCTGGCCATGCCAGACGGGCGGGTGGGCTTTATCGACTTTGGCATTGTGGGCCGGATCTCGCCCATCACCTGGAGGGCTGTGGAGGCCCTGCTCACCTCAATGAGCTCCCGCGATTATGACACCATGGCCCGAGCCCTGGTCACCGTGGGCGCCGCTGACTCTGCTGTTGACATCCCGGTACCCTTCCTGCCACACACCCAATAAAAGCTTGCCCCAGCACGCTATCTAAACCACCCATGTTTATCCTCTGCTGCTGAACCACCGCCATTTAGTATTCTGCTGCATTTACTCTGCTGTGTGCTCTGGCTGGGTATCCCCCCGGATGCCACGGTGTGACACTAGCGTTGCAGCATCCCTCATGTTGGTGGCGGGCAGCATGCCGGCCTCCCAAGGCCTGTGTGACGGGCGGGCGCGTCGACGTCTGTTTCCCTGCTACTGGGAACGAGGACGAATTTGTATTGTTTTTCTGGCACAAATTCCTTCCGTTCGAGTCGGAACAAGCCCGGTCGCGACAAGTTTCGGACTGAAATGTGGCCTCGTTATAGTTGCCAGTGCTGTAGTCTGGATGTCCTCTTCTGTATTGTCGGCCCTCACCACAGTGTCCTTGGTAAACCTGGCCTTGCCATTCCGCCTCTTGGTAGACATGGCCTTGCTATCCCTCCTCTTGGTAGACATGGCCTTGCTGTTTCTCCTCTTGGTAGACATGGCCCGGGTATCCCTCCACTTGGTAGACATGGCCTTGCTGTTTCTCCTCTTGGTAGACTGTGAATACATTCTTCCCTGCAGCCGAGAGGGAGGGTCGATCTGCACAGGCCTTTGCGCGAGACTTGGAGGCCATTTTCACAGACTTGGACGGTCTCTCGGCTCAACTGACGGTGAGCAGGGATGGAGACGATGCGGGCGTATCGGCCAGCATTGCCTTTGATGACTCCCAAATGAACCGCCTCATATTGCAGGTAGGATCACCATTTGCATTTGTTTGCACCAACCGCCCCCCCCCCCTTTTTTCCTCGTGCTGTTCTGAATGCCTCCATGCGCACCCCGTTTATGTTTTTGGCACAACACTTCAAAGCAGTCTTCCACCAGCGTTCTGCTATCCCCTTTGTCTACTACTGGTAGGACTGATGGTTCGTGTTCGCTTGGCCTCACGAAGGACTGACCCGTGTGCGCTTTTGTTCGCAGATTGTGCGAGTGGCTGATGTTCGCGGCATAAGGTGTGTCCTACGTGCCTTGCTTGCTGTCCATCCTTCTGTCCCCTTCCTCGATGTGAAAATGCAGGTCCTGCTCTTGGGGGAGGTTTAATGCCTCCTTCCCACAGGCCCATGCCTTTCAGCAGTGGCTGAGAGCAGTCCACGATTCCTCTATGGCAGGCCTGGCAGGGTCCGGCTTCCTCAACGGGTGGGATTTTTGTGGAGTTCGTGAGATGGC
Source organism: Botryococcus braunii (assembly GCA_002005505.1). Lineage (NCBI taxonomy): Eukaryota > Viridiplantae > Chlorophyta > Trebouxiophyceae > Botryococcus > Botryococcus braunii. The sequence goes on from KV908436.1 coordinate 437,352, forward strand.
TGACAGCCACATCTAGTCATCCTGACGGGTAATGTGTAAGATTCAACCCTTTTTTCCTTCATTCACTCCTTCTTTCCTTCTTTCTTTCCTTCTTTCTTTCTTTCTGTCATTCATTCATTCATTATAATGAGGGATGCCTGGATGGCTAGGAAGCTGTTTGTTGTAGCTCCGCCCACGTGTGTGTCTAACAGTTTGACCCGTGGATGGTTTAGCAGCACTGCATAGCGTAACCGCCCACTTCCAAAAGGGCGTGTCGCTGCACTGACCACAGCCATAAGCAGATCCTGTTTTCGTCTGGAAGGGGGTGTCTTATCTTGTGAGTACAGGAAGGAGTAGCGGCTTGAAATCATGCTCGGGGTGGGGGTCAAACAGGTTCCCCAGGGAGTTTGGGCTATTGCTGAAGCAGCTTCTATACTTTGATCGGTGAGCAACCTGCTACTCCGGCTTCCTGTGGCCTGTCCCTTTCGTGTTCTCTAATGGGACGGCTACCGTTCAGAACTTGAGCCTAGCACTCCCAAGTCAGACGCTGCTTGGTCTCATGCCTGCATAACGATTTAATGTCGCCAACATTCTTTTGTTGTTACCTTATCTGTGCTCGGACAGTCTTCTTCCCCCCTCCCCTGTCTGTGCGTGTGCGTGCGTGCGTGCGCGCGCGTGAGTGTGTGTGTGTGTGTGTGTGTGTGTGTGTGTGTGTGTGTGTGTGTGTGTGTGTGTGTGTGTGTGTGTGTGTTGTGTTGTGTGTGCGTGTGTGGGTGTGCGTGTGCTTGTGCTTGTGCTTGTGCTTGTGCGTGTCTGTGTGTGTGTGTGTGTGTGTGTGTGTCTCTGTGAGTGTGTGTGTGTGTGTGTGTGTGTGTGTGTGTGTCTGTGAGTGAGTGTGTGTGTGTGTGTGTGTGTGTGTGTGTGTGTGTGTGTGTTGTTGTCGGCCAACTAGAGTCACAGCGGGCTTGTCTTGTGGGCACCGGACGGTCGGTGCAATTCCTTTAATGGAACGGGTAATTAAACTCGACATCTGTTGTCTGTGCGTCGGAAACTCATGGAATTCGATGAGCATCCAGGGCGGCACGTTTTTATCCATGAGACTTGATTAGCACAATGTGGCAAAATGTTAACGTCCGTGGGACTTGCAGGTACACACGGATTCTAGCACCAGAGATGTCGGTACTGCGAGACCAGAGGATCAACATCACCCGAGGAGACATGATGTTCTGATCTGAAACCGGATCCACTCGGTAATGGTCCTTTCAAGTCGTCCCTGTGCGGAGCTCACCGCATTGCAGGGCGTTCAGCTTTGTTGCACAAGCGGCCCATTATCACCTAGGTGCCCGTCGCCTCGGACGGTCCAGCGCTTGGGTCCTACATAGGGGTCTCAAGTCTCGCTTCTGGCGCCTGTTTGTGGGGTTGGAAAGCGACAATATAACCTTTTTGTTTTGACCCCCATCTCACCTTCCCTATCTGATAGCCATCCGTATTTTTCGTCCATGTGATACAGATTGTAAGTACCATGTAATTACATTTTAATGTGTTTACTCGCCTATTGGCATAGGCTAGTGCTGCTTCGAGTTAGCAGGCAATATCCCACTTCTTCGTCTCAG
>KV908436.1:443241-477201 GCA_002005505.1 Botryococcus braunii
AGAGAGAGAGAGAGAGAGAAGAGAAGAGAGAGAGAGAGAAAGAAGAAGAGAGAAGAGAGAGAGATAGAGAGAGGAGAGAGAGAGAGAGAGAGAATGGCATGAGCACCTTTACTGTACCGCTTCCGTCTCGCACATAACCTCCCATCATCTGTAGGGTTGACTCAAATCTTGAGGCGCCCTGTGCAATCTTCGACTTCAGTCTGCCTAATTTCATGCTAAGTGCAAATGTGTTGGAGAATACATTCTCCCCTTTCCCCCCCCCCCTTCTCCACCCCTCTCTTTCTGACACAACTGTACACATTCACATATAAAGCATGTGAATACACACACATATGCACACGTAGATGCAGACAGAATTGTCAATTTAATTTCAAGTCTCTTCAAAGTGTGTGGGTGTGTGTGTGGTGTGTGTGTGTGTGTGTGTGTGTGTGTGTGTGTGTGTGTGTGTGTGTGTGTGTGTGTGGTGTGTCAGCGCTGGTGTGTTTGACATGGTATTCCTTTACGCCCTAGCTCTGAACGAGAATGAGTGGGGCGGAGGAGGTGGGCAGATGGGGACTGCAGAGACATCGACACAGCATTACTCTTTGGTAGTTTGTATCCTGACAAGCGTGGGCTTGGCCTTTGTGGCGTTCATTCGAGCTGTCCCAGGACTGCGGCCACACGGCATTATTGCTGCAACGGGATTTGCTCTGACAGCTACGGATGTCATCACTAGCAAGCACAATGCTACCAGCCTTGCCCATGTGGTTCCCCTCTGGCTTAGTCACCCTTCTCGCGTTGCCCTACTTCACATGGCTTCATGCTCCTCTCCCCTCAGCCCACCAATGTCACACAGTTCCCACAACCACTCGCTGGCCTCTTGCTTGCGCATGTTCCGACCCGTACGCATTCTTTATGCCCTAACCCTTTCTTCCCCGCGTTTTGTGGCGAATGTCTGCACCCTTTGGGTTCTGCCTCTTCATGGCTTTCCACCCCCCCCCTCCCCCAACATTGACCCCTCATCTGTCACTCTCTCCTCCGTTCACTTGTTGACCAACATCGCCTGCTTTTCAAACAGAACTTTAACGACCTAGGAACCAAGACTTGGCCAGGCTTCTGGCCAAGGGCCTCGGACTCAGACAGCCCAGCACTGTTTAGAATGAGTGCAGGGAGAGACGTTGCATCCGTCCCATAGCAAGTTTCGTTTTGCCCTTCTTTCCCGCTGTCTCCACTCATCGCGTATGTTTTTAGAAGAATGCCTGGGGAACGGAGTTCTCTAGGGACTCTCTATGAACAAAGTTGAGTTGTTTCCACAATCTGCGCCTTTTTAACGGCCCCGATTTGTTGTCTCTCTGCAACTGGGGAGGCAGACAGGGCTGTCTCAGGTCTGGTGGGAGACTGGTGGGCTTGCCTTGCCAACGCTAATGGGTGGTCACATGGCGATGACCTGGATGTTTTTGCAATCGAAACTTCCGGGTCAATCGCTAATGCTGAAGGGGCTTGCAGGTGATGCTGTTGATGGTGAAGGTGATTGGTGTGACCGCCCTGGCCATTCTGCTCCCTGGAAGTCTACTCCTGCCCACCCTGGCCCATGACCAGCTCAGGGACTGCTTGGCTGACGCTGTTCGGGTGATTGTCTTTTACATCAACCTCATACAGTCACTGTGCTGCATGATCAGTGGTAATGGATAACAAGGCACTTACAGACACACACACACACACACACACACACACACACACACACACACACACACACACACACACACACACACACACACACACACACACAGAGAGAGAGAGAGAGAGAGAGAGAGAGAGAGAGAGAGAGAGAGAGAGAGAGAGAGAGAGAGAGAGAGAGAGAGAGAGAGAGAGAGATGCTCAGAAGACACACACCGCAGAGAAGGGACCACAAACAAGGCAAGACGACGTCAACGCAGTTGCATCCCTGTCATTGACTGCAGGCTCAGGTGGTGGCTGATCAAGGGGATTCGGCTCCACCAGTTGCCCAAGGGATGGAAGCATGTACTGCCATTCAGGCTGAATGGCTGTAGTTGTTCAAACATGTGATGATGTGTAACAGTTGTAACAGTAACAGGTGAACAGTTTGAACATTTACGCTTTACATGGCGCTTCATGGTGCCTACATGCCGTGTCAGCCCAGTAATCACTGCGATTTGTCCACTTCTTTGTTTGGGGACACCAAATCCCACCAGTGCAACATTGCACTCCACATGCGCAATATTTGGGTGCCAGGGATACAGAAGGTCATACGGACCGCCTTCAACAGAGGGTCACTATACAGATTGTGGCATGTGTACAGGACTTGGGCTCGGTACTCAGCAGCTATATCTCACTGCTCCTAGTGACAGATGAAAAGTACTCTTGCATTCTACCTTCCGAAATGGTTGAGGAAAATGGCCACGTGGATGCGCAAACAAGGAATGTTCTTTTTATGGATGACAGTGAAATCCGTGACGAAGATTTCAGGTGAGGCTGCTCTGCCAAACACAGCCTGGGATCAGATTGTGTCATCCATTGTCCAGCATCTCAAAAAGCGTCTTAAATCTGTAGTAGGAACGTGTTGCCCACTTGACTAGCATCTCATGCCCAAAAATCCAGGCTGCAAGCTTCACCCATGCATCTAGCGTCCATGTGCCCTGCATGCGATAGGTCAAGAACGCTGGGTGGGAAAGTATTCAACCATGTGTTGAGCAAGCCACAGCATAAGGGCTGTGGTAGGGAAGCATCTTGAAGGTCCCCCAGTGTGGTAAGGCTCATCCCAATCCCGCTGAACCCCATAAACCGACATTGTCGGAGTGAATGAATTTTCTGCTTAGAGGCCCAGCCATCTGGTCACAGGGACGCGGTGAAGAAGTATCCAGTCATTTTCGATGGGGAAGGCATATAGTCATTTTTGGCGAGCTCCGAGTTAGGAGCCATGAGAACTCTTGAATGGCTGAGTGGGAGTATTGAGCAGAGGTAGGTATCTGGGACTGAGCGCGTTTGCTCCCTGCTGCCATCAGCCCGCGAGGCCCCCCTGAGTAAGGCCAGACCCACATGGCAGTTGTGTGTGTGCGTGTGTGTGCGTGCGTGCGTGCGTGTGTGTATTGGTGCGGTGTGTGTGTGTGTGTGTGTGTGTGTGTGTGTGTGTGTGTGTGTGTGTGTGCGCGAGAGAGTGTGTGAGTGTGAGTGTGTGTGTGTGTGTGTGTGCGTGCGCGTGCGTGCAAACCATGTGTGCATGAGCAACGCAAGACAACTCTGAAGGCATCGGACCACAAGTTAATGGTTACCTCTGATTGAGAGTGGACACTCCTTTTTCTGCTTCAGGCAATATGTGCTTGGGACAACGGAGCCAGCAACTGCCAAGGCAGATGCTGTGAAGCCGGATATAGGAGGTTTTGTCACCATATCCTCTGTGCGAGCCCGCCTGCAAACCTGCTCTACCCTCCTCACTGAGGTTTGATACCCAGCTGTTCCATTTCACATCCTTTACTTCATTCTACACCCTCGGACGCGTATCCAAACTCCCCCTTCCTTGGCAACTTGGCTACTTGGCAGCAAAAGGCTCTCCACCTTTTCAAGGGCGCCTTTTCTGCGCTTGATGGACTAGATGCTCAGATGTGTGTGTGTGTGTGTGTGTGTGTGTGTGTGTGTGTGTGTGTGTGTGTGTGTGTGTGTGTGTTTGTGTGTGTGAATTGGTGTGGTATGTGTGTTTTGTGTCCGCTTCAAAGCCCAACATTCCCTACACACCTGTTTCTCGTCAGTGTCTTCCTTTTCATCTGTCTCCTTGACGTTAAAATAGCAACTCAAATTGCGACGGTCGTCGGTTTTCCATCATCATTACAGCTTTTTCTTGGATGACCATTTCACAGCCGAGTTAAGTGACTTAAAGCGGAGGGTGAGAGGGAATTTCAGAAAATCACGACTTCCCAGCAAGCTTGCACATGGGATTGCGAAGCAAGGAATGTTAACAAGAAATAATAAGCCGTATGACGCGAAGGAACATATTGTCAACCGCAGGGGAGTGGATTGGGGAAAACAAGAAGAGGCAGTTTTATACCATATATCTATTTAAAGATGCCAGCTACCAATGCAACTGCTCGACTTCTGTATGTCTTCGTACAAAACAGAGTCCTTTTCAATTACAAGCGTGTTTGCCGCATAGACACTTTTTAATCTAGTTCAGAACCCAAATGGAGCCTTTGGACTCGTACCCTATTCATTTCAGCCTGCTACACTCCCTCTACTCGTGTTTGCAACCTTGCAACTCTTAGCGCCACTGTTTAATAACATTGTTTGCGGAATGCTGAAAGATTTCAATGGGTAACAAAACGGGTTTTGCCGAACGGCAAAGAGCGGGAGGAATGATGCTGTTGGAAGGGGTCTATAGGCCGAGACGGAGCCGGGCTGGTTGTCCGGCGTGCCCATGGACCTGGCCTTGTGGAAGAAGGTGATAGATGCTGCGCTGGTGCTGGTCAACCGTGCTGCTGCCTTGGAGACTCTCGTTCGTGTGAGGTCCCTCAGCTCAAGATAGGGAACAGATCCTCTTGCTTCGAGAAGCAAAGTTTAAGCTTACTTGACGGGAGAAACACAGTCTTAAATATGGTCCCCGACCCTACCCAGGCCAGTGGTATGGCAGATGTGTTGGAGTGTGGAGTTCGTGGGTAGTGCCAGTGATTTTTGGAGCCGGGGCGGCCTTTGCCCCTCCTGCTCCCACTCTCCACCGCAGCTCCCTCTTACCTGCTCCCTCCCCCTCCCCTCCCTAATTTGGTCTCCCTCTCTCTTGCCATTTTGCTCTTTCTGTCTCCTTTCCCGCCACCATCCTCTACATCAAACCTGCACACACATACACGTGCACACACACACACACACACACACACACACACACACACACACACACACACACACACACACACACACACACACACACACACTTTCACTGTCACACTCAGATACCTCTGCGCGCCCACGTTCACGGCACAGGCACGCATCTACATGGCCCCACCCTGCTGCAGAGCCAACAAGGACGGGAGAGCAGCAGGATGTGTGAAGAGGCCAGACCGCAGAGGCACTAAAAGAGCAGCGCATGCTGGAGTAGAACAGTGTTGACGTATTAGAGTCGGGCGGGGCTGAATGCAGGGAGGGCGGAGCAGTATTCTGGTGGAGGAGGTGAGGCGTCTGGGCCATGGAGAGCTCGTGGGAGGCTTAGTTATGTTGTATGCTCAATTGGCAGCCTCCTGTGCAGCACTGTCTTCTGCCATCCGCCTTCTAGCGTCCCGCCGGGTGGGCTCACCATCATCCTGTCACACGTGACCACTCCTGACAATTAGATTTGTTGGACAGCCGAGTGATGCGAGATCATGTGACCCATTCACTTCTTGTTTTGTGCTTACAACTGTTTGTCACAGTAAGCCCTCTCTGCTGAGGAGTGTTTGTTATAAAGAAGCCGGACCAAGCTGCCGTTTTCGGCCTTACATCGCGCCTGCTCCTTCATGCAGATGGTCTTTGCCAAACAAAAAGGTTCCATGTGTAGAGGTTCAACAGTTGTGGGGATGGATATGGAATTAGATATCTCTGCGGCTGCCTTGAGATGGGTAAAAGCTAGTTACATATGCGTGCGGGACACACACACACACACACACACACACACACACACACACACACACACACACACACACACACACACACACACACACACACACACACACACACAACCACACAGACACACACACACTCTCCGTCCCCCTTCCTCCCCCCCCCCCCTCTCTCTCTCTCTCTCTCCACCCTCACACTCATACCAAGCCGGGCTCCTACTTACCCTCAGCACCTGTCTGATTTCCAGCTGGCCCTGTATGGACCCGTCTTGAAGACTCCTCCAGTAGGCTTCCGTTGGCTTCATTGGATAACACAAGGACAATCTTTTGATCCCAAGGACCAAGCTTTTATGTTTAAGTGCCCGTCCTACAGGACTACACGGCACATTCCTTTTCGATGTGCCCAATTGTGACACATGATGACTAGCCCTGCCTTTGCTGGTGCTCATGGGGGTTACGCACCTGGTTCTTGAGAAGAGCACCTCAACTTCCTTCTCCTTATTTTTAATTGCACCCTTTCCTTCCCTCCTTAACTTAGTAACCATGTGCGCAAGTGACTTTATGTTTCCAACCAACCAATCCATCCCTCCATCACTTTGTTTATCAACCCAATCACTATGTGGGCCCACGTGCCTCCAGATGGAATCCTCTCCTGGTATTTAATCACTCGTCTCATGTGTCTTGCATGTAAGAGACGTAGGCCAACTGCAGGGGGCGGCACAAAAGATAGGATTATTTCCCTCTTGGGCGGTGTTGGACTTCCAGTTGGCTGCGGCACTCAGCTTCAGCATCCGCAACCGCCTTTCCCGCATACAGATGTCCGACCGCCACCCCGAGTTTCTTCGCACCAACCCCCAAGTAAGTCTCGTAAAAGGCTAAGTATTTGCTTTTACACTGACCTTGTCACTGCTGGTGTTGAGCGTGGATGGCGTTCAGTAGCTGGGGTTCTTCCATGTCTACTCCAGCAAAGTGTGAATAAGCATATGAATAAGCATTAAGCATTCAGGGGTAGGAAGGCTCGAGAATCAAGGAGAGAATGGTTTGCGCTATGGAGTCCTGCAGCATGGGGTCCCCGTCAAGGGATGCCGCACATGTTACAGTAAGTTCAATAAACTCTGTAAGGGCAGCAACGGCTGACAGAGGTCAACTCTGTTTGTGTTGTTGGATGGGTTACTGAGGATGACAGAGGTACGGCCTTCCCTTCTCTCTTCCCCAAACACCATCTGGCATGTGACATTGCCTCCCTTCAGCTATGAACACGTGTCTTCACCTTAGGTCGGATCTCTGTTGCAGACTCATGGCTTAATATGCCGGGGGGGGGGGGAGGTGGAAGGATCCCTAATCCCTAAAAATGGGATGGTTTTCCATGTGCGTACTTGGGTAAATCTCTTCCATGGGCAAGTCCACACTGCTTGTAGACTCAAATCCTGTAAGTGGGCACTGCGTCTTGATGAGCTCGCCACTGATTAAAACCACAAGCTGTGGGATTGGACAAGAGGGCCAGGCAGAGAGGCGGGGCAGGTTGCAGTTTGCGGTAAGAGGATGCTCAGGACGGTACTTGGTTGTGGTCGTTTCGTTGTGCGGGTGCCTGGGACCTCTTGCTTGTATTGTCACGCATTGCTCCACAAGATCTTGCAATGTGAATGCGTGACAATTCACGCAAAAAGTATGGGACTGTAGTAGGCTGGGCTATTTCTTTCGCACGCTTTAGTTCCGCGCGGGCGCGTGTTTGTGTGTGTGTGTGGGTGTGTGTGTGTGTGTGTATGTGTTTGTGTGTGTGTGTGTGTGTGTATGTGTTTGTTTGTGTGTGTGTGTGTGTGTGTTTGTTTGTGTGTGTGTGTGTGTGTTTGTTTGTGTGAGTGTGTTTGTGTGAGAGAGAGAGAGCGCGAAAGAGAGAGAGAGAGAGAGAGAGAGAGAGAGAGAGAGAGAGAGAGAGAGAGAGAGAGAGAGAGAGCGAAAGAGAGAGAGAGATAGAGAGAGAGAGAGAGAGAGAGAGAGAGAGAGAGAGAGTTGAGGGGGGCGGGGGCGAGGAGTGCCTGCTCACCTTCCTATATCTGACCCTCCCCCTTTCTGTCCCTTCGTGCATCGTATATATGTCTCATTCGTCCGGCCTCTCACTTGGCAACTCCGCATTGTCTGTGCAAACAATGAAGTCTGTGCAACATGGTGGGCTGGGATGGGATGAAGGTGCGATTGATACTGTACATGGGCAGCATCACAGGGAGCCTCCTGAACGCCATGGCAGGTTTGGAGACAGCCATTGTGACGGCACTGCATGGTGAAGGGGTGCGCTACAAGTATGGGGCACGCCTCTCCCCCACCTTGGAGGGCTCCCTGGACGAAACCTTGTGCCAGGCCCAGCTCTGTCATGTCCATCTTACCGGTGATCCCTCAGCAGCTGGCACCACGCCTCACCTCCCCCCTCTTCTCCCCTCTTTCCCCAACCCCATTCCCTCTCTCGTTTTACCCTCCCCTGCCCTTCTCTCTCTCTCTCTCTCTCTCTCTCTCTCTCTCTCTCTCTCTCTCTCTCTCTCTCTCTCTCTCTCTCTCTCTCTCTCTCTCTCTCTCCCTCTCTCTCTCTCTCTCACACACACACACACACACACACACACACACACACACACACACACACACAGGGGGAGAGAGGAGACTGGGGGGAAAAGAGAGAAGGGGGGCCAGGAGCTCAACAGACAATTACACAGCAAGGTCTGGTCTGATGGTCTGATGTAGCCTATGGTCTTCTGCCATGGATTAAACGTCGGTGTGGTGGCACGTCGTAAGTCCCACTACCCAACATGCTTGGTGTGTGTGATTTGTACATGAACCCAGACTGAGGCTTTGTCCATGGCAGAATATTACAGGCTGCATTAAACCATGACCCCAACTGGGTTCTCATGCTCATAGTGATCCTGTAGGACTTACAGAGAGGGATCGCTGGAGAGAGGGGGGGGGGGTGGGCAAGGGCAAACCATGTTTCCTTGTTATGCCTTAAAACTCTGACGGGGAGGATGAGCAGGGCCAGAGAGCGATATTGGCAAAGCACACTCCTTGGAGCTTGATAGAGAGGCCGAAAAGACGGCCAGCCTGGTAGGGGTGTCCCTAAGGCTGGACGACAGCCACAAAAGGAGAGACGGGCAGGTTCTGCGGCGAGCCCTCTCTGAGCCCGGCCTCCCATTCGAGCCCCTGCCCCTTTTCCGAGCTAGCCTGGAGGCCCCCTCCAGCCTCTTGAATGCTGCCACAAGCTTCTTGTCCTCTGGAGGAGGTGCTCTCTCCCCCCCTTCCCCTCTCCCTCCCTCCCCTTCGGTGCATCTCCTGTAGGTTCCCCATTCGGGTTGGCCTCTGGGGTTCGTGCTGTGCGGAGGAGCGCTTACTTCTTTGTAAGCACGGCTTTTACTTGCAGTGGCATGCACCACGTCGCTTATACCTCTCTCTGCATCATGCATAGAGTGTGTTATTGGGATTTCATCACTTAGCAGCCCCCCTTCCCTCTGTGTGTCTGTGTGTCTGTGTGTGTGTGCGTGTGTGTGTGTGTGTGTGTGTGTGTGTGTGTGTGTGTGTGTGTGTGTGTCTGTGTGTGTGTCGCTCCCCCTCTCCCTCTTTCTCCCCCTCCTGTCTCCCCCCCCCTCTCTTCCCTCCTCACTCGTTCCTCCTCTACTTTTCTCTCTGTCAGACTCTCCCACGCACCAAAACAAATGCAACCACCGACCCACATACACATACACCGACACACGCACACAGAGGGGAAGGCAGAGGGGGCGACAGAGGTAAGGCAGTGCACGCGATGTTGATCTTGAAGTGGTCAATGGTTTCTAGTGGTGGCCTTTGATGGAGATGCCGAACCCTCATCTGATGAGCATGAAGGGCTCAGAAGTATGAACTGCTGTCCGCTCGTCCTGTTGAGGAGTTGATCTCTCCTAAATTATCTGCTGCAAGCAGGCTCACATGACTGCATGTCTCCATGCAACTATAAGAAAACATACTTCAATTTTATTGGTGTAATGACTGTTCTGTTGGACCCATAGTCTGCAACCCCCAACTCTGGTTCCTGTAGCTTTGCATCGGTTTGACCAAGGCCCCCACATATCTCGGTGGCTGCCTCAGATTTTCAAGACAGGGGGCAACTTTTCCTCACCTATTGAGAACGTGGTACCCTCACTTGGGGATGGCACAGGATGGCTCCTGACTCCCTTCAGGAAGTGGCGTGTTTGGGACACTGGCTGGGCAGTACGCCTGTTTCTGGTTTTGACAGGTGTCACCCCCTTGCGTACTGCCTTCACTACTCTGTTTCGGTCAGCCCCCAAGGTCCTGGCATCACCCAAAGCCTTCCTGCACGCCATCAGGTATCCTTCTGGGAACCTTAAAACCCATCCTCATGCCCTTTGTTCCATCCCAAACATGTAAGCAAGAATTGCGTCAGCATGCATGCCAGTGTTTTGTGCAGCTGTACTTTGTGTGTGTGTCTGTGTCTGTGTGTCTGTGTGTGTGTGTGTGTGTGTCTGTGTGTGTGTGTGTGTGTGTGTGTGTGTGTGTGTGTGTGTGTGTGTGTGTATGTTTTCACATGCGTGCACTTGAGGCGGCACTGCGCAAATTTGTGATATTTTTGTGTGTGAGGTCAAACACTGTATGCTGCTGCAACTCTTTACCCGTCCTGTTATTTGCTCCCATTCCTCCTTGCTGGGGCACATGGCCACGTACGTGTGTGGGGCGTGCTGCTGAAAGCCGTCGACCAGGTCCTGTGACTGCCATATTGCAATTGGCAGGAAGTCGGGCCCCAAAAATGACCATGTTTAGATATAAGCTATTTTGTTGTATAGGAATCAAGTAGCACTCTCGAAGATTCTGTAAATTCCAAGTAGTATGTTGAAGTATTGTGGGATGAAATACTTTTTGGGAAAATTAACTTGGGGAGGGGGGGGGTGCAGGCACGAAGCGCGACTGCAGTTCTTTTTCAAGGTATGGCTGGGAGGTGCGGCAGCTCTGCTGACTGTACTGCTGGTCATGATGTCCCCCAATTATGATGCAGTGATGCACTGGTACCCACAGTACGGCGTCACCACAGGTACCGGCCCCTCTCAGTTACTCCCGCACGGGCTCGCTGGTATCCCCAGAGAGATCTTACCAGGAGTACTGGCCTCTATCACTGACCCTCAGTGCGGTCTCACCGGTACTCCAGTAGGGCCGCTCCATGGGTTCTGACACGTGGCTGCCCCAGTGCCCATGGTGGCACCTTCTCCGTTGTCTTGTACCAAGAACCTGGTTGCCCCATTATGTTTCTCAGTATCCCCCCCCCTCTCTCTCTATCTATCTCTCTCTCTCTCTCTCTCTCTCTCTCTCTCTCTCTCTCTCTCTCTCTCTCTCTCTCTCTCTCTCCTCTCTCTCTCTCTCTCTCTCCACACACACACACACACACACACACACACACACACACACACACACACACACACACACACACACACACATACACATCAGGCCGGCCCGGTAGAATGTTCTCTCCACAATTGCACCTCGTGCCATCCCCGAGTATGGTCTCACTACTGAGCCCTGCTACACCAGCTCAAGGGCACCAGTGCTTCTCCATTCCTTTGAATTTGGCCTAAAAGGCGCCGGCAGACGAGCTCTTGACATACTTGAAGGGAGTTCTGCCCATTGTCAGACAGGAATTTGATTGATCTAAAAGGCGGCGCGCTCCTGAGTGAACACTGCTTGTCACCGCACATGCATTCAAGTCTCTTTGTCGTGCCGCTATCCCCTCCCCCTTAATCTTGTCTGTTTTCTGACGGTGCGGCTTTCTGGTGAAGGCTGGGAAGACGGATGTGCGATTAGGGTCGCCCAAGCCTACCCCATCCGGGGGGGCGGGGGGGGTGTAATGAGGGGTTGGGCCTTCCACTTCAGAGGGATGGAGTCTGAGAACTGTGTGGGGCTATGGGCTGCAGTGTTTGTTATTCTATCAGAGACGGTGGACGGGGCCTTCAGCATTGCCGTTCTTCGTGTCCTGGGCACCATCCTTGGCGGTGTCACAGGTAGCTCCTGCCCCACATAAAGAGGGAGAGGCAGGGAGGGGGGGGGCAGAGAAAGAGAGGGCGGGGGGAGGGAGAGAGAGAAGGGGGGGTAGAGAGAAAGGGTCGGGGGGGGGGGGGAAGGGGGGTGGGCAGATATTTGGCCTCTGTGATTGTGCCTGTGGTCTGCTGAGTCAGGGGGCAAATGCCGTCTTCTTTGGGATTGAGAGTCCAGGGCCTGCCAGCCACACACATATTCTACTCCTCTGCCTTCTCCGGCGGGGGGAACATGCAACTATGTGTCGTTCCTCAGGCTGTTGAGCTTTTCGACTGCCCATTGCCCCCCCCCCCTTCTCTCTCACTCTCTCTCTCTCTCTCTCTCTCTCTCTCTCTCTCTCTCTCTCTCTCTCTCTCTCTCTCTCTCTCTCTCTCCTCTCTCTCTCTCTCCTCTCTCTCTCTCTCCCTCCCCCCCCCCTCCCCCCCCCTCTCTCTCTCTCTCTTTTCTCTCGCTCTCGCTCTCTCTCGCTCTCCTCTCTCTCTCTCACTCTCTCTCTCTCTGTCTCTCTCTCTCTCTCTCCCCCCCCCCCCCCCCCCCTCTCTCTCTCTTCTCTCGCTCTCGCTCTCGCTCTCTCTCGCTCTCTTCTCTCTCTCTCTCTCTCTCTCTCTCTCTCTCTCTCTCTCTCTCTCTCTCTCTCTCTCTCTCTCTCTCTCTCTCTCTCTCTCTCTCTCTCTCTGACACCCCCTACTCTCTCTGTCTGTCTCTCTTGTCTGTGTCGTGTGGCCTCCCCCCTTTCGCTGTCTCCCCCGCTCTCTTTGGCCGCCCTCCCTCTGTCTACGCCCCTTGTGTCTCTCCCCCTCCCCCAGCGCTGTCTCTATGCCCCTCTCTCTTGGTGCTCCTATCCCCCTGCCCCGCCCCCCCCCCCCCGGCCAGCAGTCTTCTCTTTGGCCATCATCGATCTCAAGCAGCACCCAGGGACAACAACTGGACAGGAATACGGTAAGATTAACAGTCGCTGGTCAGGGTCCAAGGCTTTTGTGGGAGCCGTGGTTTGAGTCGGAGAGAAGAAGCGTTTTTTGCTCATTGTCCTTATATTGCTTGCCCGGTAGGATAGGCGACAAAAATTGCACTACACGTATCGGCAAGCATCCGGATCAGATAAAGCATGGATTGTTTTGTTTTAATTCTTTTATGCGTGTTTTTTTTTCTGGGTCATTCAAGCAAGGTTGATTTAGCTTCCCAATTTTCTTGACAGATCTTGGAGAAATGTGATTATGAGATGAGTGTGGGCCTTCTGGGGCAGCTTTTGTGATGATGGTAAGCCCGGCTCTGGCCAACAACCCGTACGGCCTCTCGGTGCTGCTGGCGGCCATGGCAGCATGTGCCGGGGTGTGCATGCTGTACAAGTGGAAGTATGTGGCGGCTCTTGCCATGATCACTCTCAACTCACTGGTCCTCCAGCAGTATGCCCGTGTCTCTGCCCTGCCCGCCCTACCATGTGGCCTGCCACCTGCGCCAACCCCCATGCACCTGCAGGCTTAGGCTTGCAAGGGGTGCATTCTTGGCGGGTTTTGAGGCTTAACAACTCAGCCGACCAAACCTGGCTTGAGCCGTCGTGCATTGTCCAAGTTATTCTCTTCCCTTCCCCTTCAGGTCTTTACTGTCATTTCCATTTTTTGCTTGTACGTCCTGCGGGGAAAGACCGAGAGAGACAGAGAAGGCAGGAGGGAGGGAGGAAGAGGGGGCAATTGGGGAAAAGGGGGGGGGGGAGACGAGAGTGCACAAGAGGGTGAGGGAGGGGAAAAGGGGCAAGACTCTTTCCGGAAGAGGGATAAATGGGGCAGGGGTGAGGAGTTACAGCAAAATTTGTAATGTTGTCACCAAGGGTTTTGGTCTGGTTGTAATGTTTTGTAATAAATTCAAGTTTGTGTGAGCACTGATTCAGATGATGTCTGATTAAGCAGTATCGGTAGCATTAAGCACCTGAAGGAAACTGACCACCACAGTGGAAACTAATGGCAGGCTTTAACAGTGGAAACTGATGGCGGTGTAAGGGGAGGTAAAGGGATTTTACCACAAGATTTGTAGTCGTGTCACTCCTGGCCAGCGATCTCGAAAGATGAATTCCAATCAGTATGCTTGCTTGTGCTGTTTGCTTGTGGAAGGGTCCCCTTTGACCCTGGTCCTTTCAAGAAATGGACGAGTTATCAGGAAAAGCTTATTTGGGAGTGTATGGGGGGCTGCAGGTACGACCCTCCAAACGGACGGGGCAGTGTGCAACTCTTCTATGTCCGCCTGGCAGAAATCCTTGCCGGCATTTTCTTTGCCATGCCAGTAGAGCTGCTTTTGCCAAAGTAGGTGTATATGTCGTGAAACATCTAAATTGTAAAATTGTACCTCCTGTGCGTGGGAGCGTGCATGTGCATACCAGAGCTCAGAATCTCTATATTTTAAAGCGCACAGATACACACAAATGCACAGACACACATGCGGTCCATACTGGCACACATGCGTGGACAAGTGCATCCACTTTAGGGTGTGTACAGTAACTACTCAGATTGATGAAGTCCTCAGATACATAAACGCTTTGATGCATACGTATTTACCCGAGTGCAGAGATGCACAGTAAGCCTTCTTGCGCATGCGCGTTTAAACACACACACACACACACACACACACACACACACACACACACCACACACACACACACACACACACACACACACACACACACACACATGCTTATAACGCACCCACAGCTGTGCCATGACACGTATGCAGAGGCATATACACACCCAGCTGTGTGCATATCTGCGTTCTTGCATGAATACATGTTTGCACATCTGCATCCAGATTATTGCTTTTTGCTATGAATTCGTGGAAGGTTTTGCACATAATACAGGGTGTATGCATCAAAATCGGAAGATCTTGTGTCGTCCGGTTTATCGTCCTTTTTTCTCTTGGGTTCCTTTTTCATCGATGACGTGGGCCTCGAGATGCATGCTGCTCAAATGGCTTGCAGTAGTCATGACCATTGCTCTGTATTCATGTGCGCGAGCCCTGGCACGATGGTGATATTTTAGGAGGAACGTTGTTTGAGGAATGTTACAAGAGAAATTGTCAATCTCAAAGTATCTTTGTTGCAAATAAAAGTTTCAGTCTCTGTACACCGCCAGTTTCTAAGTAGGTTCAAGTTGAAGATAGATGAGGCTTATGAAGCCATTTGGAGTGACTAGGCCTGTGGTGGGGGCCAGGTACATGACAAAGGAGGCGCTGAAGACGGTGGCCAAGTTATTTGGCGAGGCCACTCACCTGACAGAGATTTACTTGGAAGCCCTGCAGGTGGAGCTGGAAATGTTGAGCGTGGGGAGGCCTCCCATGATGCCTCCCGGGGACTTGAACCCCTTGTGCCAGCTGCCTTCATCCGAGACCAACTCTCACGCCCTCTCAGTGCGCCCCACTGCCACTAGTTGGGCTGACAGTTCGTAGCTTTGAGGGGAGAAGCCTTTGTTAGAGACATCTGCCTGTTATCACCTCTTCTCTCTCTCTCTCTCTCTCTCTCTCTCTCTCTCTCTCTCTCTCTCTCTCTCTCTCTCTCTCTCTCTCTCTCTCTCTCTCTCTCTCTCTCTCTCTCTCTCTCTCTCTGTCTCTGTGTGTGTGTGTCTCTCTCTCTCTCTCTCTCTCTCTCTCTCTCTCTCTCTCTCTCTCTCTCTCTCTCTCTCTCTCTCTCTCTCTCTCTCTCTCTCTCTCTCCCTCCCCCCCCCCCTCTCTCTCTCTCTTCCCCTCCCTCCTCCCTCCCTCTCTCTCCCCCCTCCCTCCCTCCCTCCCTCTCTCTTTGTTTTGTGTGTTGTGTGTGTGTGGGGGGGGGGGGATTTGTTCCGGTGTGCATGTTTTACGAGGTGTGTCTGCAGCTAAGGGCAGTTGCGACAAGTCCAGCAGGCTTTCATGTGTCCCCCACGTGAACAAAAAGGTGCACCTGATGCTTACTTTGCCCCCTTGGGGAAGTTGGAAAAGCTAAACTCCTATTTTTCCTGGCTCTGTACACCTTCATCTTGGTCTCCCTCTGAATTCCTTACTCTATGCCCTTCAATAAGGTCTGTGCCTCCCCCTTCCCCTTTTCTGATGTGGGAAAGAGTGACTGGGTGAGAGATCTTCTGATGTTTGTGGCGGTATGGAGAGAAAGAACACTTGGAGGGGGAAAAGGTGGGACGAAAAAAAGTAGAATTGCGGATGGGAGGTTAGGCTTGTGGGCATGATCTGAAAGATCGACGAAGGGGCCCTCAGGGCTCCTTATTTTAGACAAACCCACGGTCTTTGGCCACGTGGATCATGAGGTTCAGGGAGACGCAGGTTCTGGAGGATGACCGCTGCCTGTGATGATGCCAGAGGAGTGTACCATTATCCAGGTTTTACTCAAGCATCAAGCATCTCGTCAACTGGATGTGGACCATTGTGTGTGTGTGTTCATTGCTTGTTATATGGACTGCACCTGTGCGTCCGCCAAGTAATGGCTAGACAAGGAGACTGAGAAAGCCTTTTTCGAGTGGCTGCAGCGGCTTTACAAGCCAGTTTTGCCCGGGATGCCGTGACGTGGTCCAGAGGGGTGCTGGTGATGCCGAGTGCCGTTACAGACCTGATTCGTTGCATGACGGCAAGTTCCCTCATTATTGGCCTGGATGCCTTGCTGTTGTCATGAGCCCGTTGTCTTTTTTCCGGTTTGAATATGAAGGCTTCCATAGCTGCAGTGCCCACATTTACTTAAGCCGCCTGCGGCATGTACAAGCAATCTCCAAC
Source organism: Botryococcus braunii (assembly GCA_002005505.1). NCBI lineage: Eukaryota > Viridiplantae > Chlorophyta > Trebouxiophyceae > Botryococcus > Botryococcus braunii. The sequence goes on from KV908436.1 coordinate 459,603, forward strand.
ATCTGGACATAGTGCCTCACCGTGTTAAAGTTACTACATCTAATATATCGAGTACTGCATTTCAGACGGGCCAACGTCCTGTAAAACACCAGTGGCTGCAACCTCGTCATGATCGCTTGAGAATCTCGGGGTTCAACCTCTTGACCGCCTATGGGTAAAAGAAACGGATTTTCAGTTTTAAGCGATGAGATCAGCTGCGGGGTGACGACAGGCATTGGTGGACCGCCTTTCAGCACTGAGGGCGATGCTTTTCCAGAAGCCCCTCGTGTCTGGACACTTCTCAGGTGTACCGCACCACACGTACATGCTACCGCTGCAAGACCGTTTCCGCACCTGCATCGCCAGGTGCCTTTTCAAGCTTCGTTTTCTCATTTCTTAAGGTGCATAGCAATCTCTTACGTGTTAAGCCAGGTCTCATGCCTCTCACAGTAGGCCTGGGTTTTATGGTGGAGAGTTGCAGCAGAGGCCTGCAGAGGTTTGTAGGCAGTATTCTGCAGACGACGTGCATTGATGTGATTGGCCATTGCGCTGGAGCTCGTAATTCGTATCTCGGCACAAACAAGAGGAGCTACAATCGAAGTCTGGCTCACAAAAGGGTCTGATGTTGCTGTAAGGTGCTCTACCTGCTTTGAATATCCCAGAGGTGGGCCTGAAGAAGACTGAGGTAGACGCGCGTACCTCTTTGTTCTTCGATTTGACCAATTTGGCCCTTTAGGTCACTAATGTCTGCACTCGGAGAGGGCTTTGCATTGATAGACCTGCTTGAGGGAATGGGGGACAGGCTGAAGGACGTCAGCGATGCAGTGCTCCAGGTCGTGTCTGGGCACCCCACCTTGGAGCACGTCCTGGATCTTGGTAAAGCGACAAACCAACTCGTCGAGGCCAGGTGTGCCCTTCACCCGTGTCTGTCCTGCTCTGTGCTTCGGTCCGGTTGGGGCACGAATGTAATTCCTCATGAATGTGTCAAGATGGAAATGTAGCAGTCCGAATGGGTGCGAATTCCTTGGAGTGGAATGTCAGGCTGGTCCATCTCAGTTGCATCCCTGAGCACTCCAAGGAAGTGCTGCCGTTGCTTGGCCCTTCATAAACTGTTTTGACTTCGTGTGCTGTCTTGCTGGACTGGAAAAGGCTGCGCACAGGGCGCTGCAGTATACTACGCAGTTTACTATGCCGTCCCTTGCTGGCGGATACACGCGTTTTCTGGTATTGATATCTCTGAATAAGCAGAAACTGGAGGGTTGAAGATTGGCGCCCCGGGACAAGGTTGCAGTTAAGGCGGCAGTTTCTGCTGGTGGATGCGGAGCTGAGGGGCAGAGCTGCACGTGGGGAGACAACGCCTGGTCACTTTGGGGAGCGCACTCTTGACGACAGCATCCGCTTGAAAACGTGTTTCTATGCCTTCTGTAAGGTGGTGGACGCCTGCATCACGCTGGCGCGCACCCTGGCTGCGGACGAGTGGGTCCAGGTGAAGCCCTCTCGTCAATGCCCTCGCTCTTAATGAAGTTGTCCCTCGTGAGGGACAACTTCACACCGGGGTATTTAGAATAACGAGTGAAGCCTGTCCTATACATAGTCGGCCTGTGATTGCAGAGGAGAGGAAGAGTGGTCACCTGACACCTCCGTAGCCTGCGGTCCAGGCAATGGTCCACGTGGGGCTGCAGATATTCTCTTCTTCCTGTTCGGTGAAATCCAGCCAGTCCTCGCATTCTGGCTGTAGATCAAGATGCCCTCTATGCAACGAGGGTACTTGAAAGAAGCTTCCACGACCTATCTTCACAAATGTCTGTGTTGTCCGTCGTATGAGCGGGTTTCTTCAGTCTGAATTTACGCACCACGGGGCCCTAGGCTGGGGCGCTGAGGTGGGATTCGTGGGGGTACCACAATTAGCCTGGTGTGGTACAGCCGGTGGCCGGTTAGTTTGATGGCTTGCCAGCAGAGAGGCCGCTGACTTGCATCCAGGGGTGAGCCTCACCCGGTGGGGGATGGAGTTGCAGGTGTATGCCATGAGAGAAAGGCACAGATGGGCCCTGATATGGCTGCCTCACAAAGCACATGCGCATTTTACGGCTGTCAATCCTTCGAGTGCGCCTTAGGAATCTTTCCGTCCCAACGCACATGCAGGAGGCATCCAAGCAGCTGAAGCCCTTCACATATATGCAGGAAGCGACGGCTTCTTGCGATGTTCCGTGAAGTTGCTACATGTCCTGGCAGGAACGGCGTGGGAAGTCATTTGTCAGGCAACGAAAGCAGCGTGGATAGCGGTGAGGACTTGTGCTCAGAAGTCTTTGGACCGTTCCTGGAAACGACTCTGGGCAAAAGGCCAGAGCATGTGCGTCCAAAGTCCCAGGCCTGGCTTCCGCATACCAGCATGTAGGGCGCATGGTCTGTGGTTTGTGTGTAGTTCGCTTTTTAATTCAAAAGGGTCGGGAAGGGAATGTGCGAGCATTCTGCATAAGACGCAAGCGCCCATCCCAGACAGAGCTGCTGCCTTTTTACGCACTTCAGTGTGTACTGTTTTTGACCTCAAACGGACTTTCGAGAGTTGTAAACTGTCTTACTGTTGAATTGTTCAGAACGCTCCTGATAAAGGCAGGAAAGTGTGGGGTTAGGGGCCCTGACTTGGGGGCAGAACAAAGATGATCCAGTCCCCATAGCCGGTAAGACAGTAAAGAGTCGGTGTGTTACAGTTTTTCCAGTATCAACAAGTGTAACGGTGGGCCAACTCCCAAAGCGCATCATGGCACCACGGACATTAAGACACATACGTTGAAGTTTCCCAGTAAAGAGCCCTGACCATTTGCACAAGCATCGGCTCTGAAAATCAGGCTGGAAGGGAAGTGCGGGGAGCCCAGCATGATGCGGGCCGCATGTCAGCATAACCAGGACAAGCTGCCCTGCGAGAGATGTCAAAACCTGCCAAAATTTGAGCCCTTGGCAGGAAACTATTGCCAAACGGCACTCCACAACCTGTTCACGGTGGAGCTTACTGTGTACCCCAGGACTGCTGGTAACATAACAACCATGCGGTGCGCATGCATTTCATGTTTGCGTACGTCTATGCGTGCAGCTTGATGATGGGACCCAGCAAAACTTCCCACGAACAGGCATACTATGAGTCGCATTCAAGAGTACCGCTGATCACTTCACTTCTCAAAATGTATACTTCATCCACAACTTTTGTCTTTCCCTTCTCAAAATGTACACTTCGGTACCGGAGAACGTTCCTATGCCTACAAAATCGTAAGGATGGCCCCCTACAAATGTTGATTCTGGGAAAGACGTTGGGCAACCCCCACAAAGCAAGCCGGAACACTTGCGAGCACAGCAAGGTCGACTTCACGAGCCTACTTCGAAACAATTTCTTTATCGGCTTCTGAAGTACGGCCTCAGGGTTTGGCACATTCTCTGATAAGCTAAATCTCCACCACTCAGGAGCGTAAGTGCACGCACCGCGTGCATACACCCCCCAAACCCCTCCCCCCCCCCCCAACACACACACACACGCACGCACACACACACACACACACACACACACACACACACACACACACACACACACACACACACACACACACACACCCTTGCACACACATGTGACTACTATGCCAGGTGCTACCTTAAAATGCAAGGTTGAAGAGGGCAAGCACAATATGTGCCCAGTAGGAGTCAATCCTGAAGCGTGGGGTTTTTGCGCTGTCGTGAGGTTTTGCCCTGTCAAGAGGGAGCAAAGCTGCGTGCGCGGAGATTGCCAACACTGTGAAATACCCCTTCCTCGCAAGCCGGGAAAACAGAAATACCCCTTTTTCCCAAGCCGGTTTCCCAAAAAGAAATTGCAGCGCACTGGCACCTTGCCAATCATCCACTCATGTCACAGCCAACGGGATGGATGAGGCAAGGCCCAAGAAACCAAAGCCAGCCAGCATACGGCCAGAAGGTAGGCCAAAGGCCAGGTCTGGTGTTTGTTCTGGCCTTCAGCAATTGGAAGGCCCGGTATCAGTCATAAAACACGATGGTTTTGTTGTTGTATACCATCACTCGGTCCCTCAGCACCTGCATGACATCATGGTGTTGTCCTTCAATTTGAGAGTTCGACAGGTGGAAATGAGAAAAGCACGTGATGGGAGCCAGGACAAAACATGGCATTGAGAATCCATGCATGATACCGGTACATGGCTGCATGATGCCGGCGGTACATGGTATTCAAGGACTTCCTCCAAATTCAGCATTCCAAAGGCAAGAAACAACTAGGAATTGGAACACAATTCAAACTTATGACGTGTTCCATATCAGTCACCCAAATGATGGCCACTCCCAAAATATTTTCCCATGAAGCCACAATCAGAGGAAGAGGGAGCTACACACCCATCGAACTGCCCGAGCAAGCACGAGGCGCTCCAAATCACGTCCCTTACGAATCATGTCCTCGACCGAGTCTCGGTGTGTGATGCGGGTCACATCCTGTTTGTCTCAGCACACATGTAAGCCATATGCCTCAGTGTCTGCGACAATGCCATGGTGCTATCCAAGGCAACCCATTCCAGAAAGGGGTGATAAAAGCATCCTCCCAGAATACAAAGGCAATGAGCATCAACGCATACCTGTTCAATGATGGGTCCAGCATCTAACTGGCTCGTGGCGTAGTGCGCAGTTGCCCCAATAACCTTGACGCCCCGCTCGTGTGCACGGTGGTATGGCCGGGCCCCTGCATCCGCTCCATTATACCGCCATCCTCAATTTGCCCATCAAGCTCACACTTTGAACAGCCCACAGCCACACATCCCTCCACCTCTGCCCTCCCCACAGTGCCTTAAACCCAGGGCACTCAGGCTCTACCCCACAGTGTTGGCCCCATTAACAGGAAACATGCAACAATCTTCAGCCGGTGCTTACCTTCAAAAGCAGGCAGAAAAGAATGGTGAATGTTGACAGTCTGGAAGCAATGCCGGCTACAGAAGTCCGGACTGAAGACTTGCATGTACCGTGCCAACACAAGCAAGTCAATCTTTTCTTCTTCCAGCAGAGCCTCTATCTCTGACTCCTGAAAGACATCATAAATGTATTAGAGCTACCCACACCTATACTAGCATGGCTATAATTTTGATCACTAGTAGAGTAACGTTGCTGCCAAAATGAGGATCACTTGAAACACTCCAGACCACAGCAGATGCCAGCTGGGGAAGTTGAGTGTCGTGCATCTGCTCAAAACACAAATGCATGGACTGTTGCGTCTTCCATAGCCAAGCCTGGACTGACTGGTACACATGGGGGATATGCTTGGTTCTTACTGTTTGGGAAATAAATACTGGCGGGAAAGGAAGAAAACCTGTTTTGCCTTCGCCTCAGGAGATCTATCAAGGAGTGGAAAGCAACAGTACTTGATGCCAAAGCTTGTAGCCACGCTCTCCAAATCAGGGTGGTTGCTTACTATCACGGGTATTGAACAGCGCAATTCCCCTGTCATGTCAAGATAAGGTGCAATCAGTCAAGTGGCTTGGCCAAACCCGTAGCATTCATTTGCCATCCATGCAGCCTCCTGCCCACAGAACAATAAATACAAATGCTTTTTGAAGCACCATTCAAAGATCCTTTAGCTGATGCCCTTCAGCTTGCTATCACGGACTTGGAACAGGATCCCGTGTTTTCAGCACATCTGTTCTCAAGGACAACACGTCTGCTGTCAGACTCTAAAAAAAGACTTTACACAGCATAACAGGCCAATCAACAGCATTATGAGAACACTAAGGACAAGAATCCAACAACGCGGTCCACTCATACACATGTATACATCGTAACAAGAACACTACCCACCTGCCTGATGACGAATTAACAAGTCCCAGAGGCAATGGTCCATCTTGCTGACGAATATGGCAACTCTCTTCACATTTGAGTCATAGAATATTTTCCAAGTCATGTCAAATCGACGAGCAAGATCAGCGACGGCTGCTTCCAAAACTGCAGTATTAGCATTGCCGACCTACATATTAGGAGAAGAGGGTTGATCAAGTTCTGTTTATATAGTAAGCCATCCTTGTCATTCCCTTTGCAGGTCAAGGATCTTGAGGACTACAAACATACAGGCACTCATTCCAAGTCCCAGGTTGATGATTCCATACATGCGGCGAATAGAAACCCCATATCGGCATAGATTCAAGCTCTTCAATGAAGTATTTCACTATGAACACAAGGGCACGCCCACCACAATCTCGGAAAAGTCGAAGTGGATGCGCTGGAAGTACATCCCTTCACTGGTATCCGTGTATTGATCCGACTCCAGAATGTTGCATCCCATTCCAAACAGGAGCTGAGCTAACGCCGCAATTACTCCCTAGTTGCAGACAAACTTTCCTTACTGATTCGCTGATCGGCCGCTGTACCACAGCTGAGACCTTAACTCAGGGACTCCCCTACCTTCTGATCCGGGCAGGAAACCATTAGGGTCGCGAGGGATGGATGCCTGTGGGAGTGATGTTGCAATAAATCTGATTCTAAGCTTCCAGGGTCTGGATGAATCGGTCGTATTGGATCGACTCCAAGACTGGACGCATTCCTTTCGCCGTCTTCAAGTCCGACCGGAGAGAGAGTTGCAGCTCCATTTGAAGATACAGAAGTGGACCTCATATGAAAACAACGATATCTGAGCACGGAATCTGAGCACCAACTCTCTATCCCGTGCTTGGGAGAAGTTCGAACCGGCCGTTGAACAAGACCTGTGCGCAAACTAGCCGGTGACCATATAAGCTGCATTTCACAAACGAAATAGATTTAGAGTCGGACCTTGAAAATAGAGGGAAGAAACCGAAAAGTAGAGCTTCTTACGAAATTTTATTTGAGAAAGTCGAGCAACTATCGCCTTCCGGCATGCCGGGACAGAACGCGATAGGGGCTGCGGGTGTACTGGAGGGGAGGGAAGGTCTGCAGGCCACGTTTTGGCAGTACGGGTACGGGTACTGCACACATTGCAAGGCAACTGAACATCAATTTTTACGCTTCCGGTGTGAAATTGGGTGGTTTTTAATTTGTTTGCACTTGTTTTCCATGGTGGCCTATGGATGTTAGCAAGCAGTACAAGGTTTACTAGCGGCTATGGCATGCACACAAGTCTGAATGAATGCCCAGCGGTGGGGCTAATATAACCCAAGGGCCCATTTGCATACATGTACGCGGGAAATTCTGGTGCAGATGCTGGCCACATCTGACATTAGGACTCCCAACCAAACTCACCGCAACAGGTACAGTACAGACACAATAACACTCCTTAAATATTTAATGACAATTAGCTCAACTTTTAACAAGGCACAATACAAGCAGGGGGCGCCACACTGCAGCATGATCTTGTGCATCCTTCACATATAATCAAGACGGGAGCGTATCACTCTAAGAGTACGGCTTGCCTGTGTAGTTCATGTGGGCACAGATTATGTTAGCCTCATTACGGTGTTGACAACACCCAGCTGAGCTTAACCTTAAGGCGGACCTCCCGTGCCAGGGCTACTAGAGGCATTTTTTTGACAACAATTTCAAGGATAGCGTTGTCCACCCGCCCCCGAGGGGGGGGGGGGTGGATCATGTGGATGCTTGTTTGACTGCGGGACTCGGGCATATGGCTCGGAATTTCGTCCCTCGATGGTGTTTTTCGCTGGGACTCCTGGGACCAACACCTATGCTTTTTTCCATATGGCCGATCGATGGTGCATGCCCTGTACCCCTGGGAGAACACCCGCACCTTCTTCTTTAAGGCAAATTGGGCGAAAATGTGCATTACTGATGCATGTCTTTTTCTCCTTAGTAAATGCGAGTGTTGCACACTGCACGGTATTCCCGTTGCATGAATAAAATATAGGAGCCAGAAGTGCATAATTACTTTTTCTGTTGTGCACTTAAGCCCTGACAGTTAGACAAAAAACAATAAGAAAATAACCATAATACGTTAACCGCATAATCTTAACAGCAGACATTCAGGGCCTAAGCGCACAAACAAAAAATTTGCTGCGAGGATAATGGAAGTAAAGGATGGGATGTGGGATCTTAAATAGGTGCATTGATGTGCTTTATACCTTAGGTCATATCCCTCTGGTGCCCCTTGGACCCACACGCCCTTTACATGCATACCCAACCAAACACACTGCACAACTGCAAAGGAGCCACTTGTGTAATAGGGTTCGGCTTATGTGGTCTGGAGGTCTCGTGAGGGGGCCTTCAAAGGTGTTTGGCTAGGATCAAGTGATAAGTTAGAATCTAACGTCGTGTCAGCAACCCTCTTTAGTTGCCCCTGATACGGGTAGTTTCATGGTTCCTCCCTGCCGCCCACCTCTGGGCCTCACAAGGAAAATGCATTTGGCCATATGGCACATTTTACCTCCAGTCCACCTGCATCTATCATTACAGATTTCACCTCCATTCACATCATCAGTAGCTTATGGAATTTCATCACTCAGAGACATTAGTCCTGAACATCTATCCTAGTGCAGTCTCAGCCCCGGTCTACCACCGAAGCTGTTACAACAGGTGAACACCCCTGTACAATGCTACAGCCATTAAACGGGCGGTCGCCAACTCGATTTCCCCATAAGCTTTTAGGCATTTGTGTCTGCACGGCCTGGAGGGGCACTGCTCATGTTCTTTATGGTGCATCCTGCGCCAATTCAATTGTGTCTCCCTTTTTTCAATCTGGGCAGGTAGCAAGAGGCTCCCTTTTTTCAATGGAGACATGGGTCCTTGATAGTAAATCTGTTCCCCTGACCATTCAGCAAGTGTGCTCATTGACAGACTAAAAGTCATCACCCCCATAATTCAACATTTGAGCAACCCCATACTTGCATCGTCTGCATGCCAGTGACTTCACATGACAGGCTACCGTAAAAGCAGCGCCTTTGGGCAATTGACCATTTGTTGGTCTGGGGTCTAAGCATCAACAGACGATGATCTCCAACAAAAATCCTCGCATTTAAAGAATACCTACATCTTTCAGCGCACAACATCCACTGCCCCACATAATCTTGTTTGTCCCAATGGTCGTCGTCTTTGTTGAAGACAACCTCTAACTAAGGTGCTGACAGGGTATGCGATGATGGTGGCAGTGATGTTGCAATTGCGTTGTGAGCATCCATGAGAGGCCATGCATTCCCCACATTTTCCAACTGCTTCCCACTTGCACAACTCCTCCCTGTCTATCTCTTCCTCCCGGCCCCCCCAACCCCTCCTCCCCCAACAAGAGGGTTATGGTCACCAGCCTCAGAGGAAGTACGGGAAACCATCAACAAGATTGTCTCAAGCATTTGCCAAACAACTGTTATGAGAAAGCCTTCTTGGACACTGTCAAAGCTGTCTCAGCAGATGGGCTGTCAAAGAAAGCACTGGTTTCGGGTGTCAAACCCCACTCTGATGTGATGTCCAACTCTATCCTTGGAAACTGCGGCTTCTTCAGTATGACCTGATGCAAACATAATCACTCGTGAAGATTCAGGCACCAACAGACATACCTTTAAGTGAAACAAGGAGCGACAAGGACTAACAATGCGCAGGGCTAACAATAACTCCTCTGTGCGTCGAGCACATGGCAATGTTCTTTGCGCACATGTCAACTGCATATGTGTTTAGTTAAAGGGACCCTCCTTGTCTTGGCATGAAACAAGCAAGAGTTTTCAGTATGTTAAGGACATACCTTTGGTAGGAATCCAATTCTCTTCTCTGTGGAGTTAACCTGTTGTGACCTCTGTACGAGACAAACACCCTCTATTTCATCAAGTGCCTGCATGAGAGAAGTTTTTAGCAAACATGATAGAGGAGGATGAACCTTTTTTGCATGGTAGCAAAAGCACAACGGCAGTATATTGTTTTGATGATATCGTGCACCTAACCTTCTTGCCTACCTGCAGGTCTCGCTCGGATCTTGCTACTGTGTTGGCTGCCAAACAAGGAAGGCGTACATCTTTTTGGCTTTTTGGGGGGGTTCTGGCTTTTGGAAATGCTATGGAATGAATCCTGCAGCAGTAAATCCATGAAGCACAAATCGAGTTATTGGCCTTCCCTTCTAAGTGATCAGGGGTGAGCCACATGAAGAGCCCACCACATACCTGGCACTTGAGACAAGGTCCCTGTGGGCCACAGATGCCAATCGCAGTGCAACTCTTTCGGGATCGTCCATCAAGAAACGGACCTGATGCATACAGCCCGATTGAATGCTCACCTAGAGTTGCAGGGCAAATGGGGTTCTCTGGCATGGGCATGATCCAAAGGTTATAGTTGGCATGGGAGCCTGAGTGAAATGAAACATTGAATGGTCGCATTACCTTTTGCTTCCATTCCTCATCCGTGTCTCCCACCGTCTCTGAAGTATTCCTGTAAGCAATTGGGAAGGGTTTTCAATGATGTTGAGAATCGGCCAAACATGTTGAGAAGCATCCCAAGCTGCAGTCACCTATGCTAATATCAATACAAGGCATACGTGATGCCAGAGTGCAGCCCAGTTCAAGGAGTTCAGTGTCACCCTCTTGAGACCTCCTGATGCAAGAGGCAAATGCAAAACCTTGCTTGAGATAGCAAGTGGGTAGTATGCTGCCCCGAACCTGAGTTTTGGGATTTTTCAAAGATAGATAGTATAAACAGGGAAACTATTTGAAGTTGCTAGCTTGTAAATGTAAAACAATAAAAGCAGTCCATCCATGCCGTGTCAGCAGCTTTGGAGCATTCCAAATTCGAGTATCATATGGAGTATTCGGAGCACTTCAACTTCGATAGTCTTCTGCTAGAACTGGGTGTGTCATACACTGGCATGTGTCATCTAAGTGTGACTGTAATCACATGATAGTGTGGGGCTAAACCAAAGTATTTGAAAGGCCTTACCCCGATGTCCTCAATTCTTCAAGTTCCTCAGAGCCACAGTCAATTTTCACGCCAATTGAATCCAGGTTTTGAAGCAGCCCTTCGACTTTGATTGTTCCTCGAAGAAATTGTTCAAGGATATTTGCAACCTGTAGCTTGAGATCATGAAGGCCAATATGATTTTCCCCCTGGCTTGAGTCATGACCCATCAACTGCATCCCACACCGGGCATCACTTCAAAGTGGAAATCATGGTTGAAAGCTGTCTGCATTCCATATCCAATATGCGGTCCTCGACCACAGGAGTAAGATCATACTGCTGGCCATGTGAGGTTGTTCCAGTACTAACTGTTGGAGAGCTCATGGTTTGGTTTGTTGAGCAGTGTTTTGTTGTACCTGCTGGGTAAGGCTACCATTTTCAACTTGAAGCCGTTCAAGGGACGAACTTAATGACTCTGTGAGGCTCTTTAGTCTGTCATGCTCCAGTCGAAGATCTTGTACAAGCTTCTGGTCCTCTGCATGGGCCCGCTGCTGCTGTACTAATTCACTGCGAAGACTCTGCCAGGCAAAATAGCAGTATGAGTTGAAATAATTCAACGCTTTGATTGATACCTATTCAGAAATACTATGTGACACCCTTGACAAGTGCACCAGGAGCAGCAAGCCCGATGCTCGGCGCATACAGAAATCCACAACGTATGTTAGCAGTTCGCCGGCACAGAGCATAATGAATCGTGCTCTAAACTTCGTAACTTTGCTCGAAAGCCAACGCATTAAACAAAACAAACGCACCTCCACCAGCTTCTTGATTTTTTGCTCGTTTTTTTGCAGTTGAACCACGTCAGATGGGGGTCTTTGCAAGAGGCGTTTGAGTTCCAAGGCTGCCCCCGCTCCAACAATCAATAGCAAGGGTATCATGATGGACGCAGAGTCAAGTGGATGCTGCGAGTCGCGAGCAGCGTTGTCTGTCGAAGTGTAGTCTTCCCATGGATCCTGGACGGGCCCCAACGCCGGCCCTGCACCCCCTTTATGAAATGCTTTTAAGAAATAAAAGCTGTATTTCGAGCTAGCGAATCTCCGCCAGGGTGCGTAATGTGGCACAGGTGGGAACAGAACTATCTGTCGTGCGGCACGAATCGTGCGGCAGGATTCGTGCCCTTCGACTCGACAGCTGAATTCGAACTGCAAGTTCGGAACTGGGGAGTCCGGAATCCGGAATCCGGACTCCGGATCCGCGCCCCGGATCCCAGTTGGGGGATTGAACCTGGTGCTGGCACTCCCCCGAAAAAATAAGTGGCGGTCACTTTGAAAAGTTGCTGCTACATCTAGACAGGGGCTCTGCATACAAGCGTGCCATTAAACGGTCCCTTTGTGAGTTGTTGTGAGCGCATGGGGCTAGCAAGCCATGACTCTAAATAGATTGCGAGCAATCCCCAAGTTTTTGACAAGGCCCAGGATTTCTGTTTCCCCAAGTTTTGTCCCCTTCGGCCCTGTGCGTTTAAAGCCTCACAATTTTTCCCCTTAGACCTTGCTCGCGGGGCCGGGTCCACACACACCTCTTTTAAGGGCCAATCCTTTGGATAGCGGCACCCAAAGCCATGCTGGGCTCCTATCCTCCTCATTCCCCACGAAAATACAGCATGCAAAATTGCAATTTAGCCCAAAGTGACCCCCGAACCTTGTACGGAGTACATTGACTTACCTGAAAACTCAAACGCCCTACCCGTCCCTCTTCAAATACACGGCCTTGTGACTTGCTTTCTAATCAACTTGAATTTGGAAAGGGGATTTTTGTTGTTAGTATTTCAGACGTGACGACGCTGGACCACTGCCGAGTCCCCCGCTTGCCCACCTTAGAAAATTTGCGTCAGTGCGAAAGAGAGAGTCGGGTCATCGTACTCTTGGCAGTACATACCACGTCAGCACCAGAGCTACACATGGCTGTGTCTACCCTAGGCACGTGCGGCTACCTTAGGCACCCTCGCCCTGTACATTCGACCTCCACTTATTTTTTCGGGGGATTGTGGCCATTGAATGGTCGCCAATGGCTCGTCATTCGGGACAAACCATGTTCACCAGAGGGTTAAACGTCAACACGAAATATGCCAGCACAATCCTGAGTAAAATAATATCTGACGCAGAAAGCCAAGACCCAGCGTACCAGCAGCTCGAAATACTGCCTGTGGCCTTCCAAGCCTTCTCTTTTGAAACATTTGGAGGGTTGCATGCTGATGCGCTGGCCATGTTGCAGAGGCTTCAGGGGCTTTTGAACTAAGTCATCATTGCTCAAAAAGATGTGGAGGGATATCTTGTTATGCATCGGGTCAGTTTCATTATTGCGGCCGCTGTCCTTACCTCAGCTCCTCAGCGCGTCACCCGGGAACCCGCCTTTCCCACCCTGTCCCCTCGCGCAGACCTCCGCCTCCACGCGTGGGAGGAGGGGCGTGACCTCTATATCGACAGCGTTGGCTCGTCACCGCTTACTGCTGCCAACTTATTGCACTTTGTGCCCGGAAGGCCCACCGCACGCGCCGCTCAAGACAAGCAGACCCGCTATGCTGTCTTGTTGTCGCGTCACCAGCCGCCTGTGGCCTTCCAAGCCTTCGCTTTTGAAACGTTTGGAGGGTTGCATGCTGATGCGCTGGCCTTGTTGCAGAGGCTCCAGGGGCTTTTGAACGAAGCCATCATTGCTCCAATCTCTCACACAGCCGGGAGCGTCTGATTTCTTGCTGGCTCTCCCAGTCCCCATTTGCGGCAAACAATGCCCCCTGAGTTGTTCCGCTGCCGCCTTCAATATCAGCTTTTGATCCCCATCTTCCAGCATGGCTCCCAATGCCCGTGCTGCTTGAGGGAGTTGGATCGCGGGCGAACATGCTGTCCACTGCACCTCAGGGGGGGATGTGGCAATTGTCGGCCGCCATTACTCCGTTCATAACGGCCTCGACGCAGTCCTTACCTCTGCTCGTCAGCGCGTCACCCGGGAACCCGCCTTTCCCACCCCTGTCCCTGGCCCGGAGCGCCGTCGCGCAGACCTCCGCCTCCACGCGTGGGAGGAGGGTGCGATCTCTATATCGACATTGTGGGCTCGTGTAAACTTTTGTGCTTGGCGTTCCCTGTATGACCCGGCACGAGGGTGTTAAGCCCGGCGACACTCTTGTTGTGCGTAGAGAAACAAGCAGTGTCGTCTGTGAGTGAAGAGACTTGACTGGCAACAGTAAAGTAGCAAACACCCGAAGTGCTTTTGATGTCCCAATCAAGTCTTACAATGTTTATTGCTCTCTCTCGTCACTCGGCAATTCAAACTACTCTATCAACAACGTTACTGATAGTCTGCATTACCTATGTCCGATGAGCTAGGCAATTACACCTTTCTATTATACCTTATCTAGACCCTTCCTAAACCATTGTTCATGTTTCTCTGATGTCTTGACAGCAGTTTACCTGTATGACCCGGCACGAGGGTGTTAAGCCCGGCGACACTCTTGTTGTGCGTAGAGAAACAAGCAGTGTCGTCTGTGAGTGAAGAGACTTGACTGGCAACAGTAAAGTAGCAAACACCCGAAGTGCTTTTGATGTCCCAATCAAGTGCCTCAATCCTTCGAGCCAGGAGCCTATAGCCTTTCGAGCAAACCGTGTCCGATTATCTAATCCTTTCTTATTACCGAGCAATTGGTCTAGATTGGTTCTGGCAGAACTCCTGAGTTCTGCCACCGATTACTCATTCTGCTAACTGTTCTCTCTGGTAATTGACGACGATCTGGCCACTATTACTCTTCTGAGGGAAAGGCACCAAAATGTTCTGTCACAATTATAACACTTCCCCTTGCCTTTTCCTCACAAAAACTTGGCCAATCCCAGAGCCTCACGATGACCCTGAAATACCTGCCTTGTCAGGGGCTTGGTAAATATATCTGCCACATTCCTAGCAGAAGGAACGTATTTCACATCTACCTGCCCCAATGCAATAGCTTCTCGAGCAAAATGAAAGCTGATTGCAATGTGCTTGGTATGCTTAGAAAACACTGGATTTCTGAGATGATTGATGCATCCCTGATTATCACAGTGGATCTTTACAACCCAAGGAGAAATACCAATTTCTTCCAGGAATCCCTTCATCCAATTTGCCTCTTTGACAGCTGCACTTGCCGCCATAAACTCAGCCTCTACAATAGATGTGGCCACTGCAGACTGCTTTTTGCTTCCCCAAACTACTGCTCCTCCAAACACACGAATTACGTAACCAGTAGTGGAAAACCTGTGATCCTGATCACCACCATAATCTGCATCCACAAAGCCCTCAAGCTCTGTGTCCTTCCCTCCAAGTACTAACACAAGATCCCTGGTAGCCTTCAGATATTTCAACACTCTGATTGCTTCATTCCAGTGAGCAGTGGTAGGGGTAATCCTATACCTGGAAAGCACTCCCACAGCCTGGGAAATATCAGGCCTTGTGGTGTTGGCAATGTACAACAGTGACCCAACCAGTTCACAATATCTGTGACCTGGTGGTAAGGGACTCCCAGCTCCAATGCAGTCACTGTTGTCCTTAGACATAGGTCGCTGTGTGGCCACAAAATCCTTAGTCATAGGGGTGTCAGGCCCCACAGACTCCAGATCCAGCCCAAATTTCTCAGCAAGGGCATCAATCTTGGGGATGCAGCTCAAAGAAATCAACCCTTTTTCTCTATCTCTCATCACTTGACAGCCCAAGAAATCTTTCACCTCTCCTAGATCATGAATGGTGAACTCCTGCTTCAGCAACCCTTTCACTCTCTCAATCTCACTCATGCCCTTTGAAACTATCAATAGATCATCAACATAAATCAGCACAAAGGATTTCCCTCCATCCACTGAGCATTTCACATAAACCCCAGCATCACTCTTGCACACCTCATACCCCATGGTATGTAGCTTCTCATTAAGGGTCTTATGCCATGCCCTTGGAGCTTGCTTCAGGCCATACAGTGCCTTCTTCAAGCGACACACAGTGTTCCCATCCCCATTCTCAAACCCAGGAGGTTGTGTGACATAAACCTCCTCTTCTAATTCACCATTTAGGAAGGCAGTCTTGACATCCACCTGGTGAATTTCAAGGCCCTCCTGTGCAGCTACTGACAGCAGAGCTCTTCTAGACCCATAACTGCTGGTGGGGGCAAATACCTCCATTACATCCACTCCTGGAATTTGCCTGCACCCTTGAGCCACCAGCCTAGCCTTGAATCTAAGCACATTACCGTGAGCATCCATTTTCACTGAGAAAATCCAGTGAACAGGGATTACTTTGTGCCCACGAGGTCTTGGAACAAATTCCATCACCTCATGAGCATCTAAGGAGTTTTGCTCCTCCTGCATTGCAGCCTTCCAATATTCCCACTGTGGAGACTGCTGGGCTTCCTTTAGGCTGGAAGGCACACAAATCTTCCCAAACCGCACCCCAGTGTGCTTCCCCTGATCTAGCTTACTCTTACTCTCACTGTCACCCACTACTCTTTCGCTGAATGTCGCCGCACTGCATGAGGGGACTGTGGGGAGTGATCCAGACCCCCCTCTCTGATCTTTCTCTCTCTTAGACTCACAACTCGCCCTCTCAAGCTTGCTGCCAGTCTCTCTCACATCATCTTCCCAAACACAGGTACCTCTCGGAAAGCTCTTGTAATTGGGCGAATTCTCACACTGTCTAAGCTTCCGATTCACCTCCTCTGACACACTCTCACATGGCTGACGGTTTGCAGTCCCGTCTTGACTCTCACAGGCATTTGAACCACACTGCATGGCATGAGCTCTTGGTCTGTCTTGAGACTGTGCCCAATTCTCTTTCTCTCTCTGTCTGCTCCCCGCCAAACATGAGCGCTGGGGCGCAGGCCCAGCAGCACACTCACAAGCATAGCCCACATTTGCGTGGCTGGCACCACATGGTCTCTGGGCATTACAGACAAAGCTCTCATCTCTAACAACTTCCTCAGGCACTAAGCAGGTCCCACCCAGGCAACTCAGCTCACTTGGACCATTTTCAGTCTGATCAGAGACTGTCCCCCTCTCATCGCTAACATGTGATGCAGGTCTCTCAGGATCCTGACCCTTTTCCTGCACTTCCCCTGGTCCCCGTGACTCGGTGTCACACTCAGTCAACCCCACTCGCTCACAGCTCTCGCCCTTCTCCTGTGCCAGCAGGAGCTCTCGAGCAGCAGTGCGCTGCTCATAGCGTTGTGATCTTGTCAATCCATCCGGCTGCTGGCCTTCGTTGTCAGACCGCAGATCTCGGAGTGTCTGCTGTGCTCGCCACAAACACTGTTGGTGTTCTTCGCTGTCGGGATTCCCTCTTGCCATTTGATGAAGAGTCTCCAGCATCCCGGACTGGTCCAGGTCCAGCTGATGGGTTCCTCCCGGTGATCCAGTGGCAAGATCTGAGGCACCTTCCTCCGGGAGGCACTTCCCCTGACATTCAGGCTCGGTTGCAGCCTCGTCAGGGGGTTCTGGGAGGGTGCTGTCAGGTCTGTTGCTGGAGCAGGGTATGCTGATCCTGTCTTCTCGATTGTGGGGCTGGGTGTGATCAGCAGGAAGTTCACTATCCCACTGCTGGAGGTGCAAACCTTCTGGATAAGAAAACATCTGTGGCTGTCCAGGTAGCATGTGTACTCCTACTCTGGAGGCCCCCGAATGTGCTCCACAAATTCCACATCTCTGCTTTCCCGCCAGACCCCACCTCCTAGATAGATTCGGTATGCCTTGGACACTGGTGAATATCCAGTGAACATCCCGGGTACTGCCTTAGGGGCAAA
>KV908437.1:0-7500 GCA_002005505.1 Botryococcus braunii
AGAGAGAGAGAAAAGGGAGAGAGGAGAGAGAGAGAGAGGAAGAGGAGAGAGGAGTTTTGGGGGGGGGGGAGAAGAGAGAGCTCCCTCACTCGAGTTGACAGAGAGAAAAGGTAAAAAAAGAAGTTTTTCGAAGAGACACTATCCTCCTATGATCCAAAGGTTTGCATAGAATTTAGGCACAAGAATGTAGGGGGTGATTCCTTGGAGCACGCATATTGAGCAACAGGTACCTTCGGTTGTGCACACACTTCTAGAATTGGTGCAAGTGGTCTTGAGCTGGGGAAGGCTCCAACCCCGCTCCGGTCACGCTCGGCCTTTAAAGGGACAGCAGTCTTGAGATGAATCCAAGAACACGAAAGGTTCTGTCCAGGGATAGCAGTGACAAAAACAACTAAAATATGCGTTTTATGGGGCTAAATAGGCCCATATACATGTATAAAGATGGGAAGCCCCATACATTGTTCAAACATCCCGTACGAGATATACATGTTTACATGTCCAAATATGTTTATGTTTAATCTTTCAAACCCAGCTAGCCGGCAGCCATTTATTCGAAATGAAAGCACCCAATCTTATCTCCAACCCCCCCCCCTTTCTCTCTCTCTCTCTCTCTCTCTCTCTCTCTCCTCTCCTCTCTCTCTCTCTCCTCTCTCCTCTCTCTCTCTCTCTCTCTCTTCTCTCTCTTTCTCTCTCTCTCCCCCCCCCCTCTCTCTTTCTCTCCTCTCTCTCTCTCTCTCTCTCTCTCTCTCTCTCTCTCTCTCTCTCTCTCTCTCTCTCTCTCTCTCTCTCACCACACACACACACACCACACACACACTCACACTCACACACTCTCACACACACAAACACCACACACCACACACACACACCAACACACACACCACACACACCACACACACCACACACCACACACGCCACACACACACCACACACCACACCACCACACACACCACACACACACACCACACACACACCACACCACACAACACACACAACATCAGGAGGCGTGCCTTGTCAAACTCGTGGATGAGTTCCGAGTCAACAGACAAGAAGCCCTGCACATTGGGAGGCGTGGACGGCGGCCGGGGCCCCTCACAGGGGAGCGGTCCCCACCAGCTCCCGCCCTCCCCAAACAAACCCCGTCGGAGTTTCTGACAGCACAACCTCCTCGCCCGCCTGGGCAGTCATACCCGTCACCATCGTCACTTACTAGCCGTCCGGAACCTTCCTTGAACGCGTGTGGCAGCTCGGCTCAACGGTTCCACCCCAAAACGGACCCGTACGAGTCGTGAAGGGTGTGATTTGTCCAGCAAGGGGGTTGACGACCCAGCGTACCCAGAGAGGGAGACTCCTGCACGTGGGAGCTAAAGGAGGTGAGCTCGGGGCACAGGACGGTTTTCAGAAATGCGGAAACTGCAAAGCCTCCCAGGCCAATGCAGCCAGCGTGTCTGCAGCCACCTCGCTGCCGTACGCCTCCAGAGCGGCAAGTGCCACCCGCTCTGCCTCGGCCGCCCGCCGAGCAGCAATGCCTCCTCCGAGGGCCTTTTGAAGCCGTCCGCAATGCGCGAAGCGACCCCCTGGTGCGCCTTGGGGGCCCCGGCGCCCATCTGGGGACCGTCCGGAACCCCTGGGTCCCCTGGAGGGACGAGGGTCCGGCGCCGGTGCCGCTTGGGCCTTATCCCGGTCCAAGAGGCTCCGCAGACGCTCCTTCATCTTCCCTATGGTCCCCGCTCCCTCCCCTGGCCCCTGCGGGACCGCCCTCAGGGCATGTGCAGGACATATCCTTATATATGCCTCCTGGCGCTGGAAGGTTGACAACTTAGGTTCCTGAAAGGTTGAGAACCTAGGTTTACCATGAGACAGAACACTGACAAATGAGAGAGGACAGAGGGAAGGGAAGGGACTGTGCCCTGGGCAGGCTACAAGGAGGGAAGAGCCCGGGGGACAAGCGTGCTCGAATCGCCGAAGGGCATCACCTGGTCAGAGGAGGGGGCAGCGTCAGCTCTCTCGTCGCCCCGCTCGGTTTTAAAGAGGCGGGCCCGCAGGCCCCCAAAGCGCTCTGCGAGATTTGGTCCCTCATGGGGGACTGCCTGCGGGCCGCCCTCATCTGCCCTTTCTCCGCCGGGCCCTCACCAGCCGTCCTCCTCTTCGGGTTCGCCTCCTGCATTTTGCTCAGGACCCTGTGGACCCCCCGTGTACACCGTGGCTGGCAGCATGAGGACGAGTTTAAAAGACGAATTCAAGTGCTCATATCATAAAAACGGTGACATTGTGACATGCTTTTTAATATGTTGCATAATGTTTTTGAGACGCAATGAAGTCTTTGTAGCAAATCAAAAGGTTAATGATATTGAGGCGTAAAGAGACCCCGTCAAAAAAACAAAACAAGCCCCACGCTTCAGCCCTCGAGATCCATTACAACCCAAGGAGGGGTGTGGATGAGCCTCAAAAGTTAAATGACAATTGGTCATCATGACGGTGATGTGTACACTCAATTTCGAAGTTCATGGTAGGGTGTGGGAGCAGGACGAGCAAGACGGACCAATTGCTGTAAGCATGGTACTCGGCTAAGAGCCACAAAAGGAACCTCTTACATGTCAAAAATAATCTGGGGCAAAGGGTACCAAGACCCAGAGAAGCAGGGAGGGAGGGAAGGAGAATGACGTCAGGGAGGGGGGGAAGGGAGGGAGGGAGGGAGGGGAGAGGAAAGAGAGAGAGAGAGAGAGAGAGAGAGAGAGAGAGAGAGAGGAGAGAGAGAGAAGAGAGAGAGAGAGAGAGAGAGGGGAGGGGGGGGAGAGAGAGAGAGAGAGAGAGAGGGAGGGAGAGAGAGAGAGGGGGGGGGGGGGGGAGAGAGGGGGGGGGGGGGGGGGAGGGGGGGGGGGGGGGGGGGGGGGGGGGGGGGGGGGGGAGGAAGGGGGTGAGCAGGAGGGAACAAGGACACAAGGAAAAGGTGGGTAGGTGTACTGATAAAAACAGACATGACGTTATAATGTCTCTACGGCTGGGCATACCTTAGACCTACATAACAACCATACTTATGAAGCAGTTGCCACGCTTGCCAAGCTACACAGACCTGCTGTACAAGCATACGATAGACCATCCATAACCGCCTACAGAATCATATAGTATCCAAAAACTGCCATGGTAAACTCAGCATGCTGTACCATAATATTGCTTAATTTAAGCTTGTTCGAATAGCTAGAATCTGCAAGCACTGGTTTTGCTAGGAATGGTCCTGCAGCCACCCCAGCAGGCTCCAGCCCAAAACGCAATCAAGGAGAAATACGAGATACGAGAATGGTATTTGTCAAAGCAAAGTTTAAACGTGGATAAACATTTAAGAACAGATCACGAAGGAAATTTGCCCCTCAACTATCGAATTCTCCTAAGATTCAGGCTGTTTACCGCAAGTGCACCCATCCGCACCAATTGAGCAGGACTGCAAAGGAGGATCCCTCCAGGCACCGGTCGACAAACTTAGTGCTTGCCAAAAACTTTCAGTAATTAAACGTTGGAGACTGAAAGTTGTGACTTTGGAGTCTAATACGATACCATAACGGACACAATACAAAAAAAGAGATTTGCACAAGGACGGCAAAAGATGCAGGATCACGTAAACTCTACAGAAACCGACACACACACACACACACACACACACACAACAAACACACACACACACACACACACACCTACAGACACACACCTACACACACACACGCACACACACACACATACGCATGCATGCACCTGACACACACACACCACCACCACCACACACACACACAAACACACATACACACACACATACACACACGCACCACACACACACACACACACACGTCGCACGCACCTATACACAAACATACGCATGCACGCACCTACACACACACACACACACACACACCACACACACATACACACATACACACAGACACACACACACACACGCACGAACGCACCTACACACACACACACACACACACACACCACACACACACACACACACACCACACACGCACACAGACACACACCTACACACACAAATGCGCGCCGCGCACACACACACACACACAAACGCGCACAAACACACACTGGCACACACACCACACACACACACATATACTTGAATCGGGGCCAAAGCACATGCATGTTTTGTAATCATGAGTCGTACTGCCTGAGTGAATATCCGTACTGCAGCGATTCAAGCCAGGGATTCATGAGTCATACTGCCTGAAATAATACCCTGTACTTCAGCACGTTTTCCTCCATGTACACGTCTACGAGTTTGCTCCCATGAGTTGTTTAACCTAGCAGAAATTGCAATCTGTGAACAGTTTTATTCTTAAAAATGTTTGTACTCTGCAGCAGAAAGATAGCACTTTCCAACGGGGAAAAGTGAGCAAGGGTACAAAAGTTTCCAGTCCCCCTCCCCTCCCCACCTTTTGTTTATTCTTCTTTGACATAACCGCCTAGAGCCACCGGTGGGTATGCACTTCCGTACCACCCATGAGAACCCATTTGCGTCACAGAAGGGACGAAAGTGAGTGCCCTTAATCCCTTTCCCCCCTCGTTCCCGAAAGAACGAATGTTCCTTTTTTTATATATTTCTTAATTTGCATGCATCCAACATTCCTTGCGCTGCCCGGAATGGGCCCCAAAAGGAACTTTACGGCAAGTCATGAAGCCCCGCAGCCTTCAGCGTGGGACGAGTGCACATGGGGAGCACCCCCGTCTGCCTCCACCATGCTTCATCGCCTTGCACCTCTCCCGAACTATTGGACCACAGAGTTTCGATGTGTATTCAAAGGCACAATCTCCCCGGCCAACAAAAGAACTCCTGCAGGACTTTCACAAGCACAAACGTCACAATCACAAAGATTTCAGCAAGGCACTAGACCTTCGCATCTAGAATGCGGTGGACCCTCAATCTTTCCGTGGCCTGCAGTCCATCTCTTGTTCCACGACTTCTGTCTGTCATTCAGTATTCGTGAAAACCAGTGTGAATGTCTGCTTCAAACACCCGCGTTTCCGGCAGCCAGCATCTCAGGCAGGATCGATGCTGTTGCTCTACATTTATTTCATCTTTACGTATTCGGTGTCGAGTGTGCTACTATCTGTGGCCACCTATCGTGGCAGTGGGACCCCGCACAGTGGCCCCTGAGGGTTGCTCACCCTAAATATACACGGCGACAAACGTAATCTGAAAGTGTCATCTTCCAGCGGCTTCGTAACAATACGCCTCATCGGACCTCCACGTCCCAGGAATACAGCGCTTAAATAATCCACGACCACTTCTTTAATGGGGAATTTTCCATACCCTAGGAACGTGGAGCCTGCTGTCTCACCGAATGCTTCCCAAAGGCCACTGCGAGCCTCATCACCCACTGACTAATACATATTTGAAAGGGGCCCCGTCAGCAATGGGCCACTGGGAGCCTGATCACCCACTGACTGCACATATCTGAAAGGGGCCACGTCGTAAAGGTGAAAATTTAACAATGGTCCGCCTCACACCCCCTTCACAAGTGAGAGGGCCCGTCCCCCAGCATACCCGCACCATAGTCTGGAACACGCCCCATGAAGGTTCAAGACTTGCCACGCACAGCCTACAAACGCGTTGGGAGCCCCAGGGCAGTGCGCGCCCAGTGCACATTCCATTGCGATTTCACGGATGTTCACCACCAACCACCAGATGCGCTTCAAAGGCGATCCTCTCCCGCAGCTCACCAGGCAATTTACCAATTGCTCGCCACAGCGGCAGAAATGGGGAGGGTTGGTTTGACTCAGCCAACCTACCCGCTCTCCAGCAGACACCCGCGAGCGCGGCCGCCCTCTCACTTCGCGATGCAACCATGCCGCGCAGTGGTTCAGGCATCGCATCCTGCCTTAAATGTCGTGCCAGGAACAGCACTGTCCACCAGTCGACCACTTGAACAACGCAATTGATGCCGTGCGGCCCGTGCAGCCACGTGGGGGATCCAGCAAAACCCTGGGCCAACCAAGTCAGTATGGGGCAGCTCATATTAGGAGCGACATCACTTGCAATGTACTTCAAAATGTCGGGGTTCAGGCCATTGACCGGGCAATACGATTTTAAGGTGCCCGACCAATACGATCTGTAGGCGGGGTCCCTGTTTCTCACGCCCGTGCCATGCGATTGTATGCTGGTGATGTCGTATCCTTCTGGTAAACCGACTGTGGACACGTGCTGGTATGCGCACTGCAGGCACTCCAGGGAGTTAACCTGAATCGCTGCCAATACCGTCTTCATGTGCAGAGGGGCACCTTTCTCGAGTGCAAATCGCAGTGCCCCCGCCTGAGAGGCCCTTGCTGCTTCTTCGGGGGTTTGCATGTCACAGGTGCCGCCCCATCCGCATACGGTCTGGAGTATGTCCTCTCCGAAAATTGCAGCATTCCAGGTAAGCAAGGTAGGCCCCAAAGTTTCCAGGTCTTGCGGATCCACTGGAGGATCGCCGCTGAAGTTGAGAGCAAGCTGCATACCCCGCAAGCATCCAAACAAGAGTGCAATGATGGCTGGATGCTGCCTGGCCGACTGAGACCGGTGTCTTTCATAGCCAAGGTTGTACAGAAGTTGCATGCTCTCCACGCACTTGCTGGTAATCGCGCTATACATGAGGTCGTCCCAATTCCAATAATTTCCAATATGCGGAAGATTGTGGAACCAAAATTGAAGGGTCTCCAGGTGACCCTTGCGAGCCGCAATCTCGCATGCGGCTCGAATATCAACTTGGGCTATGCTTAAGTCGGAGTTGACCAGACACTTGATGGTTCCCAGATTTCGTGCATACATCACCAGGGCATGACTGGCCAGCCAATGGGGGCAATGTCTCAATGCAAGTTGGAGACTCGACAGGTGGCCATGGCTGGCTGCACGATAGGCAGCCCAGTACCAATCACAGTTGATCCCCGACCTGCAACGCACCAGTAACGCATTCGAAAGCCGCTTACGCACCAGTAACGCACTCGAAAGCCGCTTCCCATTGGCTTACAGTTAAAACCAGATGAACGCGACTGTGTTTAGGGAGAGTGCATGTACATATTCAAGTAAACCTCCTGTATGCTTCATTCTCTGCATCGTCATCTTCAAGCCACGTCATGGAAGCCACACAATGTCTTGGGTGAACAAAAACTTGGGTGGGGTGGGGCCACCACAATCTCGGCACAAGACTTATCATGCAAAGGCAGAAATCAGACTGAGGTTACTTTGCATCCTACCCCCTCGTATGTTTCCCCTTTCTGATGGCTGATACCGCCTTCAGTGTGCTCCGGGCTGGCACATGCAGAACGCAGCACTGGTGACCAATCAGGACTTTTATCTAAGCAGCCACCCCAGATCGTCCTGACACCCAACTTCAAACGAACTGGAACTCTGAGAATTTCCACATGGCAATCAGCAGAGGTCCAAGAGGCAGGTTGCTCCCAGAGTCCCTCCACAGGGTCCCCCACACGCGGTCAGAGTCCCAACTGGACTGCCCTCCC
>KV908437.1:10000-22500 GCA_002005505.1 Botryococcus braunii
GCGTGTCCGACCTTTAGCGCAGGAGAAAGGCCTATCACCGTTGCCTGTTCGACCTTCAGCGCAGTCAAAACGCGCCTTACCGTCTTCAAGCCTATTCTTTCCAAGCCTTGAGCTGTAACCTACCTTAACAGCCTGTAAGTTGTCACCAAAGGCCAGTAATAAGGTTTCACGACTTGCAGTAGCAATGACGGTCCACCTTTTCCCTAGTCAAGGTCTTCTGCTGGTAATTGTCGAAAGAGTGGTAACTTTATAATTGTGAAAAGTGGTTAGTTGAAAGTGCCAACGTTCAGAAACTTCCAGTGAACATCCAAAGTCTGAACTTGAAACTCGTCTGGAACCTGGGTCCACAGGCGTGTGCCTTTTCTGAGGGCCCGGCCCATGTCGGTCGGTCACCGACCGACCCTGCTGGCAGTCGGCGAAGTGAGCCACTTTCAACTCGTCTTGAAGTGAGTCACTTCAACTTGGTCACTTGAAGTCTTCAAGTGACCCTCACACGCCGGGCTGCGGCCTGCGGTCCCAAGGTCCTGTCATGAGGCTGACTAACAAGCCTATCTGTTGTAAAGGGCTGTGCATGTGTGCATCACCCGGCCCATGCGGGATGTAGAATATTTGAAGGATACGTAATCTGCAAAACCCTAATACATGGTCAAACATAGTCATACCTGGCCAATGCATTACATGATGTACCTAATAGAAACTTCCAACATGAAATCACAAATGCTTGTGGTTCGGCCGAGGTACCTATTGGAATATTGCAGCCCCGTTGTCACCCTTTTATGCATCTCCAGCCAGATCAATCCACTTTGCGTCTCCTGCATAGACATGCTTCCCGAGCATTAACAATCAGGATACGGTAGAGGGCCGTAAGGCGCCACCATTCTACCGGAGACCAGAAGACTTGAGTCTATTACAAAGCACATTAGCCTAACCAGCAACAACTAAGCAAACTAACCTACTAACATTTACCTGCATAGACGTGCTTCCCCAGCATTAACAAGCAGGAGACGGTAGAGGGCCGTCAGGCGCCACCATTCTACCGGAGACCAGAAGACTTGAGTCTATTACTGTTATGTTAAGAAATATTTATGCCTTTCCCTCAGTGGAGTAATAATGGCCAGCCCACAGATGACGACAATATCAGTTAGTGAGGTGGACAGAACCCTAAGTTCTGCCAGGCAATACATGGATTTGAACATAGACAATCGTAACGCAGGTTACAGACACGTTTGAAGAAAGAAGGTTTTGTGGTGCGTGCACGGTTGGGCAAGGCACTTGGTTGGAACAATTGTGGCACTACGGGTGTCTCCGAAACTGTTGCTAACCAGTCCTTGCATACATATGTCCCTTGTCTACTTCACAACGCACAAGTAGAAGGGACATCGTCTGACACCCTCCGTGCCGCCACCACGCAGGTAACTTATCGTGTATTAGATTCCTGGTTGAGTTATGTAGATAAACTCTAATGAAACATGCTAGATATATGGAGTTAAGTTATGCTCATCGGACAGTGTATTGAGCCTTCTCTGAGTGAGAGCAGGTTAGGCTGATTTAAACTGTTTGAATACTTTGATAATTACATAAGAGGAGATCACCCCCCGCACCACAGAAGCCAGCGCTGCTGGCATGGAAACAGTCACCCCTGTAACCTAAACTCGAACGCCCACCCCCCATAGGGTAATCGCGCCGCCAACTGCCGCCCAATAGCCCGGGCAATCGCAAAGCTGATGCGCCGATGCGTAGAAAACCAGACAAGGTCTTCATCCGCACTGAAGCACTGCGCACTGAAGCACTGAAGGTCTTCATGCGCACTGAAGCACTGAAGGTCAGCATGCGCACTGAAGCACTGAAGGTCTTCATGCGCACTGAGCTGTTTCGTCTCGTTAGGAGAGAAGAAAGCTATTGTAACATTTGGTTGGAACAATTGTGGCACTACGGGTGTCTCCTAAACTGTTGCTAACCAGTCCTTGTATACATATGTCCCTTGTCTACTTCACAACGCACAGTTAGAAGGGACATCGTCGTCTGACACCCTCCGTGCCGCCACCACGCAGGATACTCCAAGCTCAGAGTATATTAATTACAAAGCACATTAGCCTAACCAGCAACAACTACGCAAACTAACCTACTAACATTTACCTGCATAGACATGCTTCCCAAGCGTTAACAAGCAGGAGACGGTAGAGGGCCGTCAGGCGCCACCATTCTACCGGAGACCAGAAGACTTGAGTCTAAAGTAATCCCCCTCGTCAATGCAAGTAAACACTACATGCACATATCGGACCTAGACCACAACTGTCAGTACCTATGCTCTGGGTACCGAGCATTAGATTCGGCCCCAAGCCTCGATGCAAAGGATTGACCGACACCTCACGCTTCGGACGGGTTCACCGACTCGGTCAGATCAACTCACGATCGATATGAGGTTCAAAGGCAAGTAACATGCGCAGCTAACTCAGAAGGTGCTCTAAGCAATTCGGAGACAACACCACTTGGATTGAGTTGCTCCGATTAGTCTTTGAACACCGTAGTAAGCATAGGGAACATCGAGAGTGTCCTAATCAGTCTATAGGCACACCCCCAACTATACACTGGCCCTCTACGGGCCAGTGACGTCACTTCACACATCCACACGCAAACACGGTGGGAATTCTCAACATACAAATTCTCCACTGATCAGTGGCTCATGAGCCCCATGGGGGCGCATTTCCCAACAGTACCATCGACGATTCACAGCCTGAAGAGGGCTAGCGATGACGTCAGCCATATCAGACACACCCTGTGAACACCCCCAACCCTCACAAGCACGTATGTCGTACTTCACACAGATATCAACAAGGTACCAGACCATTGCAATTAGAGCTTCTTGAACCCTCCGTAATTTCGTGGCCTGCACTCCCTCACTCGTTGCCCCACGTCCGTGTGATCTGCAAAGATCCAAAGGTGTTAGATTAATCATAAATGATGACTATACTCACAAGTATATCATCCATGTACTTAATCAGTTTGACCAAGACATACATAGTCGACAGTGTCAAACTGATGAACAATTCACGTATAGCAATTGCTTCCACAGAAGTTACTCACAACAAGTGAGAGAGAAAGAAAGCAATTCACATGAGTCCATTCAGGAGTCGGCTTAACAAGCCAAAGAGATCGAATGATTGCCTTATGGTCCGGGTTCTCTGGCTATCTGTACTCAGATCAGCGCGTGGGAAACGCGCTGTCCAGCACTGCTACTGGCCTTTTTCACGAACATTAGGACATGCTCAGGGTTCCTATCCACAGAATTCGGACCCTTATCCTACAGTAACACATTTATTAACTCTAGATGCATGTCTTCCAGCCACTAAAGGCTGGAAGGTATTTACAGCCATAGAGTAAATATCTCTCAATGCATTAATACTCATAGATTGATCGTTCATAGCCATTGTCAAGATGTCTTTACCTTGAGTTCATTGCTTGGTTAACTTACAGCTAATAATTACATGTGATTCTACCTTCACACACGCATGCACGCACGCACGTGCACGCACGCACCCACGTTAATTAACATGACATAATGAATTACAAAACCCAACAGTCCGTCTATCACTCAGCATACACATATTTCACAGAAGAAGCAATATGCAGGCTTGCTTCAAACAGCCGCATTTCCAACGACCAGCATCTCCAAACAGGATAGCTGTATCTGTTCTATACATTTTCCCCCTCTCCCTTATTCGACTTTCAGTGTGCTACTATCGGTTGCCATCTGTCGCGGCAGTTGGAGCCAGCACAGGGGCCCCTGACGAAACTCCCTTACGCAACAAGGCAACAAATACAAGCCTAAAGTGTCATCCTTCCAGCGGCGCCACAACAATGCGTCTCATCGGATCTCTACGTCTCAGGAACTCCAGCAAAGCGTTTCTTTGTTTGTTCGAATGAACTGCATAAATAGATCACGAGCTGTTTATGTCCCACACACTGGGGTCGCGGAGCCGGCAGTCTGCTGTCTCACGGAACGCTTCCTGAAGGCCACTGGGAGCCGCATCACCCACTGCTGTACAAACTTGAAAGCGGTCACATCAGCAAGGGGCCACTGGGAGCCGCAACACCCACTGGCTATACATATTTGAAAGGGGCCACGTCAGCAAGGGGCCCACTAGGAGCCTCGCCACCCAGTGACTGTACATGTACATGTTTGAAAGCGGCCACGTCAGCAAGGGGCCCACTAGGAGCCTCGTCACCCACTGGCTGTACATATTTCGAAGGGGCCACGTCAGCAAAGGCACACTGAGAGCCCCATCACGCACTGACTGTACAAATTTGAAAGGGGCCATGTCAGCAAGGTGCCACGTCAGCAAGAGGCACGTCCGGGAGGCGCCACATCAGGGAGGAGCCACGCCAGCGAGGAGGCACATAAGCGAGGAACCATGTCAGCGAGGAGGCACATCAGCTAGGTAGGGAGCATCCGGGAAGAGGGAGGCCTGCAGCGCCACAGCAAAGCTGGCCGCACTGGTCTGGGGCTCCAGAAGCCCCGGCGCTGCCTCAAAGAACGAAGCAAAGCGCTCCACGTGCGCCGTCACCAGAGGGCTGCTCACCACCTCCTCGAGCGAGTCCAGCTCCCCCCTGGCTGCCAGCACCTGCTCCCCCACCTTCTCACCTCAGCGACACGTCAGCATGCCGTTCACCACCTCCAGACCTCCACTGCCGTGCCCTCCCCTTGTTGTAAAGAGCTACCTTCATACAACTTTCACCAAACCTCCAGTCCATCTTAATTTGAAGGCGATTTGTTTTTTGTATCATTTACGTCGTCACTCAAAATTTAACTTTGCCCCATTTTATCCCCGCTGCCGCACGGAAGCGTCTCGAATTCGCAAGGACAGCTGTCACCAGCAAAGGTCGTTTTAGGCACGTTCACATCCGACCCTGTCCCTTTCCCACTACCACCATGCTCGTTCAGTCCGACCCCATGCTCTTGCAGACACACTAGCTTGCACCTGGGCACCATGTGCTCGCGCACGCTGTGAAAACATGCATAAGCAAGCCATCTCTCATCCCCCTCCCTCTCCCCCCCCTCCCTCCCTCTCTCCCTCCCTCCCTCCCTCCCTCCCTCCCTCCCTCCCTCCCTCTCTCTCTCTCTCTCTCCCTCTCTCTCTCTCCTCTCTCTCTCTCTCTCTCTCTCTCTCTCTCTCTCTCTCTCTCTCTCTCTCTCTCTCTCTCTCTCTCTCTCTCTCTCTCTCTCTCTCTCTCCACACACACACACACACACACACACACACACACACACACACACACACACACACACACACGCACGCACACATCAGGAGGCGTGCCTTGTCAAACTCGTGGATGAGTTCCGAGTCAACAGACAAGAAGCCCTGCACATTGGGAGGCGTGGACGGGCGGCCGAGGCCCCTCACAGGGGAGCGGTCCCCAGCAGCTCCCGCCCTTACAAACCCCGTTGGAGTTTCTGGCAGCGCAACCTCCTCGCCCGCCTGCGCAGTCATATTTGTCACTATCGTCACTTACCAGCCGTCCGGAACCTTCCTTGCACACGTGGGGCAGCTCGGCACAATGGTAAAAGAAAGTTCCACCCCAAAAAGGACCCGTACGAGTTGTGAAGTGTGTGATTGTGCAAGCAAGGGGGTTGACGACCCCGCGTACCCAGAGGGGAGACTCCTGCACGTGGGGGCTGAAGGAGGCCAGCTCGGGGCACAGGACGGTTTTCAGAAACGCGGAAACTGCAAAGGCTGCCAGGCCCAGCGCAGCCAGCGTGTCTGCAGCCACCTCGCTGCCGTACGCCTCCAGAGCGGCAAGTGCCACCCGCTCTGCCTCGGCCGCCCGCCGAGCAGCAATGCCTCCTCCGAGGACCTTTTTGAAGCCGTCCGCAATGCGCGAAGCGACCCCCTGGTGCGCCTTGGAGGCCCCAGCGCCCATCTGGGGACCGTCCGGAACCCCTGGGTCCCCTGGAGGGACCGAGGGTCCCGCACCTGGCGCCGCTTGGGCCTTGTCCCGGTCCAGGAGGCTCCGCAGACGCTCCTTCATCTTCCCCATGGTCCCCGCTCCGTCCCCTAGCCCCTGCGGGACCGCCCCCACAAGCCCCTTCAGGGCATGCGTGGGATATGCCTCCTGGCGCTGAAAGGTTGAGAACCTAGGTTCCTGAAAGGTTGAGAACCTAGGTTTACCATGAGACAGTAACACTGGCGAATGAGAGAGGACAGAGGGAAGGGAAGGGACTGTGCCCTGGGCAGGCTACAAGGAGGGAAGAGCCCGGGGGACAAGCGTGCTCGAATCACCGAAGGGCATCACCTGGTCAGAGGAGGGGGCAGCGTCAGCTCTCTCGTCGCCCCGCTCGGTTTTAAAGAGGCGGGCCCGCAGGCCCCCAAAGCGCTCTGCCAGATTGGGTCCCTCATGGGGGACTGCCTGGGGGCCGCCCTCCTCTGCCCCTTCTCCCGCCGGGCCCCTCACTAGCTCGTCCTCCTCTTCACGGTTTGCCTCCTGCATTTGCTCAGCACCCGGTTTGTGGACCTCACCACGCACAAGTGAAGCACCATGGCTGCCAGCATGGGAGCATGGGCATATTCACGTGCTCATATCAAATCAAAGCGGTTTTGTAAGATGGCTTATGTAATGCAAAACACAATGTGTCGAAGACGCATTGAAGTCTTTGTAACACATCAAATACTCGATATTGTTATAGGTGAGTAGATTCCCTTTTGATGAAAACAAAACAAGCCCCGGCCAGGAGCCCTCAAGATCATGCACGAACCCAGGGAGGGGTGTGGATGAGTCTCACAAGTTGGCTGACAATCGGTCATCATGATGGGTGATGTGTAACGCTCAACTTCCAAGTTCATGGTAAGGTATGGGGAGAAGGACGAGCAGAGACGGACAACATGCTGTGTTCGGCTAAGAGCCACAATAGGAACCTCTTACAATGTCACACATAATCTGGGGCGCCTGGGTACATGGTGCAAAGGGTACATGGTGCAAAGACCTAGAATCTGAAGCGCCTGGCAAACTCCTCCAAAACCAAATCTAAAACTAAAATAAAGGCCTCTCAATCAGAAAGGCCGTGATAAGAAACATAGGGACTCGTACACAATCAGCAAGGATGAGGACAAGAAATCCACCACCAGCAACAGCGACATCACACATTGCGGCCAACAGCTGCGGCGTTTACCGCTCCTGCTGCCAGCTGTTCTTGCTGTCCCAAGAAAGTGGTGCTGTTCTTGCAGGCTTGTTCCCTTTCTAGGTCCCCTTCTTTAGGCATTCCACATCGCTGCTATCACGACTGCTGACATGCTACCTCAGGCAGCAAACAGGGGAGGCAGCAAAGACAGATACACATCACATGCGCGCGCATGCGCAAACACACACACACACACACACACACACACACACACACACACACACGCACGGAAGGGGGTAGCAGGGCACGCACGCACGCACACACACACACACACACACACACACACACACACACACACACACACACACACACACACACACACACACACACACACCGAGAGAGAGAGAGAGAGGGGGGGGGCGAGTGAGGGAGGGAGAGAGAGAGGTGGGGGGAGAGGAGGGGCAAGATTGGGGGGGGGGGGGGAGGGGGAGGAAGCATGCCTTAGGCACGGGAGGTCGCTTCACCCGGATGTTCCAGAGGGGGCCTTGGCGGGGGTTGCCGCCGCCGTCGGGCTCGGCGTCCTCACCCTCCCCCGCGCTGCTTGTGGCCTGCCCATGCGGGGCAGCATGCGCCAGACGCCCTCCTTGAGGCTGCTGGCAGCGCGCGCCTCGTCCGCCTCCGCCGCCATGGCCTCTTCGTAGGCGCGCGCCCGCCTGCCCGTGTGCCGCACCCCCACCCACCCGGACGACAGGCTCGATGCCTGCCCGCCCCCGCGCCCCGCCCTTCATGACCGTCTCAGCTCTCTTCAGTAGTTCGAGGGACGCACGGAGGGGGGAGGAGCGAGCGAGGGAGGCAGGGAGGGCGATGGTCACGAGTAAAGGTGACCGCAAGAGGGAGGCAGGCAAACAGAAGGGCAGGTTTTGTGTGTGTGTGGGGGGGGGGCAGGGGCAGGGAAACACAGAAAGAGAGAGGGAAGGGGGGGGGAGGGGCAGTAGCGGGAAAATTGGGGGTGGGGAAGGGGTAGCTCGCTGAGTGCATAGAAACTGTCAGGGTGGAATTGGCGACTCGGAAGAAGGGCAGGGAGAGGAGCACCTCATTGTCGGTGGATGCGGAAGAGTTGCCCACGAAGGGGGCCAGTCTTTCCCGGATCCCGCGGGGTGCAGCCGGGGGGGATTCACTGGGGGCTGCGGGACCCGCCAGCTCCCCCGGGAGCAGTCCCTCGGGCCGGGGCGCCAAAGAGTGGCGCAGAGCCTGAACGCGGTCCGCCGCCACCTGCAAAACTCCAGCCAAGCCCGCCCCTGCCGCACAAGCGCCCCCCTTTGAGATGCTTTAAACTCACACCAGGTTCCAACATTTGGGGTGGGCCTGAGCGCCTTTACAAGTAGGTCCAACGCCTTAGATGCTTTGAAATCAAACCCCACACACACACACACACACACACACACACACACACACACACACACACACACACACACACACACACACACACACACACACACACACACACACACACACACACACACACGCGAGCACAGGATTTCCAGAGGGAATTAAAAGCTCACCAACATCCGCCAAGGCCGGAACAGAGGGTGGGGGGGCCGGGGCTGGAGCTGTCCTGAGCAGCAGCACGTGCCGCTGCAGACTGGAAAGAAAAGTGTGCAGCGGCACAACTGGGAGATCGTTGGGGTTTGAACCGGCGTGCTTAGCACCGTCCAACCACTGCAGGGCGTCTAACCATGCAGCCACCACATGGGTAGGCGCTCTCGCAGGACCCTCCACGCCTGCTGCCCTCAGAATTACCCCTGCATAAAAGTACTCTTTCAGTCACGCTTTTGCCACAGCAAGATCCTCTTGAGCAGCCTGCTTCAAACTTCCCAGCTTGCATCCAAACTGCCTCTTGGGGCAAAACCTTGTTTGCTTATTCTTATCACACGTGTCTGCCATGTGACTTTGAGCTACAGGTAGCCTGAAGGCATCTCTACAGTGCACCAGGCACTGAAAAGCCTTTGGATAGCTGCAAACTCAGCCGAAGATTCTTGGACGACAGTGCAGAGATTTAGCCGGCAGCTTTGATGAGGGATGCGAGTAGTGGAACACGTATATAGCTCAATGTAAAGGGTAGAGATAGCAGGTTCCCTCTGCCTCTCCCTCTCTCTTCCTCCGTCTGTTGCCACCTTCCAGCTGAATGAGCTTTCCTCTTACACACATCTCCTCTATCTCCCTCCCTCCTCTTTCCCTCTGTGTTCAAATGTGCCCCCCTCCCCCCCCCCCCCGTCTCTCTCTGTGTGAGAGTGTGTGTGTGTGTGTGTGTGTGTGTGTGTGTGTGTGTGAGTGTGTGTGTGTGTGTGTGTGCGAGTGACTGAGTGCGTTTGTGTGTGTGTGTGTGTGTGTGTGTGTGCGCATGAGTGTGTTTGTATGTGTGTGTGTGCATGCGTGTGTGTGTGTGCGCGCGCGCGCGCCCACATGCGCCAATATGTGGCACAATTAGAGTTTGGCAAAAATTACAGGCTGATGAAAAGCGATTGTTCCTTGAGTTGCCAAAATCCCCTAAATAAACATTTACAGGCACGACAGCACCACCTGATGCATCCAACGCAAGCTTTGCGGTTCTAAATATACAAACATCACGCAGCATTAGTGGTGGTAATCACCCCTGCCAACTGAAGGAGTTGCAGTTTACACAGGGTGGGTGCTTCTCCCGGGCAAGAGGGGGCATGGCCAAGCAAGCCACGTCGCGGTACCTGGCACTGCGGTACCCCATGAGGGAGCCTGGGAACTCCCGATCCCCCGGCGCAGTTTCGCAGACGCAACAGCCAGCAGCAGCGGGGCCCTCCCGCGGGTTGCGTCCTCGCAGATATGGATGAGCGCCCCCTCCTCTAACCCTTCCAAGGCTCCGCTGAGAAGGTCCACCCCCCTCCCCACTGCCCCCCGGGCTGGCCCCTTCGAGCCCTCAACCAGGACAAAGCTCGTGAGGATTTGACTTAACGGAGCAGCCGAATTCGGCATGTGAACTCCCTGGGACCCATGTGGCTCTCTGGTAACCCCCTCTACTTGTTTGTATCGATGGGTGCTCCGGACCCATGTGCCCCTCAGGTAAACCCCTCTGAGGTTTCTGTCACTAGGTCCCCAGGACCCATGTGCCCCTCAGGTAAACCCCTCCAAGGTTTCTATCACTAGGTCCACGGGACCTGTGCGGCCCTCAGGTAAACGCCTGTGGTGTTTGCATCACGAGGTCTGGCCCCGCTCCCCCCTCCCTTAGGGGGCCTGCCTGACCCATGTGGCCCCCCTCCCAAAGGACCGTCCTGCATTTGCAGCTGGCCTACTCTGGAAGTAGCGCACTTGCCTTTCCTGCGCCATGTATGCTGGAAACTCCGCATTCCCACCCTCTGTCCAGATCCCTGCCTTGCACTCTCAGATGGGGCGCGGGGACAACACACACACACACACACACACACACACACACACACACACACACACACACACACACACACACACACACACACACATACCCAGCCACACACACACCCCCACACAAACACACACCCCCACACAAACACACACAACCGCCGCACACACAAAAGCACATATACACACAGCAAACGCACACAGACACTCACACACACATGCGCACTCGTGCAGGCACATACGCACACACATGCGCGCTTGAAATTGTGAGAGACTCCAAATGGCATATCTGCCTTGTGCGTGCCTTCATGCAAAAACATGCTCCTTTCTCCCTCTCTCCTTCCCCTTCTCTCATAAACTCATGTTCCTTCATCTCACACCCCCCCCCTCTCTCTGTGTGTGTGTGTGCGCGCTCGCGCGCGCGTATGCGTGTGTGGGTGGTTGCATGCGTGTGTGTGTGTGTGTGTGTGTGTGTGTGTGTGTGTGTGCATGAATGTGTGTGTGTGTGTGTGTGTGTGTGTGTGTGCGCGCGCGCGTGCTCGCCCCCTCCCCTCTCTCACATTTTAGCATGCATGAGCGCAAAGAAAGAGAGCCAGAGAGATAGAGAGAGCTGGGGGGGGGGGGGCAGAGGAAGAGCAACCTGGTCCTCTTCCAGATCCACATTAATGAACTGGTCTGCAAGAAGGTCTGCCGCATTCAGGTCCCCAGCAGCGGCTTGGGTCCTCAAGGGACCCTGGTGTTGGAGAACCAGGAGCACCAGGTCTTCAAGCAGAGCTTCCCACACAGGTGGCCGCCCCGCAAACGGAACCGCAGCCGGCGTCACAAGCGCAGTCCTAATCAGGCACAAGGGGAGGGCCAGGGGGCCCTTCTCGGTCTCTTCCTGCAACCCCACTCCCCAAAGCCCCTTCTGGGTTCAGACACGTGGGGCCCCTTGGACTTTTGGCCGTGCTGAGAAGAAGGAGTCGGTGGGAGCAAAGCCCGTGTGAAGGGCCCCCGGCCCCCATACCAATTAAATGGAGCCCTCACACAACCAAACAAATTTGTAGCTTAAATACAGCTCAAGAAAAAAGACACTCTCATTACGACTTCATTGTTTTATTCAACAGGCCTTAAACCTCTCCAACCTGGCTTTAAACCCTGCATTACACACCCTTGCGCATGCTTCACCCCGACACCCTCGCACATCCTTACACACCTTAATACACCCTTACATACCCTAGCACATCCTTACAGACCTTACTACACCTTTACATACCCTAGCACACCCTTACACACCTTTGGACGCCCTTACTAGTGAGACATGCAATGATGCCGCCTTGCCTCCTAGCGAGGAGCAGACATGGCTTGCAAAAACTGGCGTTGCGGACTTTCTCTGGCATTGGTTGGTAAACCAGGTTGCGTGGGGGAATTCTCCAGGAGGTAGTGGGGTGGGCCGGCGGGCGGCCCTTGGGGGAGAGGGCTGATACGCAGGGAGACACCCGGAAGTATGTGGATGAGCCGAAAGAAGAGACTGATGTGCCGAAAGAGCAGGTGGATGGGCTGAGAGAGGAGGTGGATGGGCCGACAGTGGAGGTGGGGATGGGCCCGGAAGAGGAGGTGGAGAGGTAAAAGAGGAGTCGAAAGTGGATGTGCATGGGCTGAAAGAGGAGGCGGATGGGCCCACAGAGGAGGTGGATGGGCCAAAAGAACAGGTGGATGGGCTGAAAGAGCAGGTGGATGGGCTGAAAGAGCAGGTGGATGGGATGAAAGAGCAGGTGGATGGGCTGAAAGAGGGAGGTGGATGGGCCGGAAGAGGAGGTGGATGGGTCGGAAGAGCAGGTGGGTGGGCTGAAAGAGGAGGTCGATGGGCAGAAAGTAGGTGTGGATGGGCCGGAAGAGGAAGGCAGTCAGCATGGAAAAAGACGCAGCACATGGGGCGCAAGATCGCACCAATATGAGTTGGGCGGCGGACAGGTGGAGGGCTGGCAGGTTGTTGTCATCT
>KV908437.1:25000-27500 GCA_002005505.1 Botryococcus braunii
GCGGCTGGTTGACTCAAAAGGATACCTGCAGAGCTGAGGCCAGGCCAGAGGGAGAAGGGGGGTGGAGAAAAAAGGAAGCGGGAGCTGGTTGCCTCAAAGGGATACCTGCAGAGCTGAGGCCATCCCAGAGGGAGAAGGGGGGTGGAGAAAAAAAGGAAGCGGGAGCTGGTTGCCTCAACAGGATACCTGCCCAGCTGAGGCCAGGCCAGAGGGAGAAGGGGGGTGGAGAAAAAACGGAAGCTGGAGCTGGTTGCCTCAACAGGATACCTGCCCAGCTGAGGCCAGGCCAGAGGGACAAGGGGGTATGGAGAAAAAAAAAGTAAGGGGGAGCTGGTTGCCTTTAAAGGATACCTACCGAGCTGAGGCCAGGCCAGAGGGACAAAGAGGGGGGGGGGGAGGTTGAGAAACAAAGAAGGGGGAGCTGGCTGCCTCAAAAGGATACCTGCACAGCTAAGATCAGGCCAGAGGGGGGGGGGGGGAGAAACAAATATTAAAAGGGGCGGGGGCCTGGAGGAGGCAGGAAAAGGATGGTCACGTGGCGAGAACTGCGCCGGGATTTGATCCCAGGACCGTATTCACCATCTGAGGCTATGCCAGTGGACAAGGGGAGCCCAGACATCGAGAAAGGTTTGGTTGCAGGTGA
Source organism: Botryococcus braunii (assembly GCA_002005505.1). Taxonomy (NCBI): domain Eukaryota; kingdom Viridiplantae; phylum Chlorophyta; class Trebouxiophyceae; genus Botryococcus; species Botryococcus braunii. The sequence continues at coordinate 25,644 of KV908437.1, forward strand.
AGAAGGGGTCAGGCACCTTCCCAATGAGGCGTTGCCTGATCAGGTGCAGCTACCAGCGGGGCAGTTATCTGACGGACAAGGTCCAGAGAAGAGTGACGCTGGGCCAACTGAATGCAAAGCCGGGTGAGCGCTCCATACTGCGGGACGGTCAAGTGCCAGGAGTCCTTGCCCACGGTCCCTCGGGAGGCGTCCCCGGGTTTACTAATGGCGGCTCCCGCATCCGCCGGCACCCCTGTCGCCACGCACGACAGCGAGACGGCCTGCATGACACGCGCAGCCAAGGCTGCCAGCCGCACGCTCTTTGCCAGCTCAGCTGCTGATGTCAGCAACTCCAACACCCGTAGCAGCCGGTCCCCAGGGTCCCCCTGTCCCAAAACCGCACGCCCCAACCTCCTCATCGTGGCTGCTGCGCTCTATTGTGAGGGCCAGCACCCTGGACCCCCACAGGGGACACTCTGGGCACAGGAAGTGTGTCGCCGCAACAGAACATGCGTCACTTTTCATCTTTTAACTTCAGTTTATATCAAAAATCGACTTCGCCTCGGCTTCGCCTCGGGCTCCCAAATATCCCAGCTTCCCGAGGAAGGAAAGTAGGATACAGGAATCGAAGGCGGGGAAGGAAAGGAGGACGGGGGAAAGGGGGAGGGAAGGGGGTGGGACAGAGAGGGGGCGTGCAGGGAGACGGGGGGATGGCAGCACCTCCAGAAAGGGGGTCATGACAACGAGGGGCTGGAGCAGGAAAGGAATGCCGTCCTCCTCCTGCAGCAGCAGGCCCTCCAGCGCCGCCACATCAGCCGCGGCTATAATCGGAGCCAGCCGCAAGCCCTCCGTCTCCCCCCTCTCTTCTCCTGCACCTCCCACCCCCACCATCAAACAACCCCTGACATTGCGCAAGAGGCCTCCCGAGGCACAGGGCTCGGCCTGTCGCCGAAGGTACAGCTTATGCGGTTGTACTTTGTACTTGCACCTTTGGGGTTTGTAGTTGAGGTTGAGCTTGTTGTATGATGGAGGTGATCAGAAGAGAGTGGCATGTGACTGACTACTAACGAAAGGGAAAGATCCGCAAGCCTCCCCAGCCCACATGGGTAGGGTAAGATGCGACTGAAGGGCGAGAACATCACTACCACTTGCAGGACACTCTCAAACCGGTACAATTGTACAGGGCAAAGTACTGCTTAGTTACGGTTCCGCCCGCAACTAATGTAGGAAGCCCACCTTGGTCCAGGGACAGGTACGACGCTTCCGCGCCAGAGTCGGGCCCTGCGGGGTCGCTGGGGAGCCAAATTAGGCGACTCAGCCAGGCTGGCAGTGCCTGAGCAGGAAGCAGAACTGCTGCCTGAAGTGCCAGGGCGGTTACCTGGGCAGCCCAAAGTTTGGCCTCCCCCTCCAGGCCTGCCCCTCCTGCGGACGCCCCAGTGCACTTCCAGCTGCAGTTTTGAGACACAAGCAAAAGACTGACGCAAAAGTTTGCGGCTGAATCTTGAGTGGAGGTCTGGTGGAGATGGGGGGGAGGCACCGTAGATGCCTCCTTCTCTCCACTCCCTCTGGGCGTGTGCGGGGAAGAGGGGGCTCGATTTGTTGGATTTATAATGTTTTTCGTTTTTTGAGAGGGCAGAGGAGGCGAATGGACCAATGCACACACCCGTCATGAAGACATGGTGAGGCAGGGGATAAGGGTTTATGTCACCGCGCCAAGGTTTCAGGCAGGGCTTGCAAACGACATTAGATTACATTACACGCTGGATCCCTAAGGGCCCAACAACAAAGAAAGCCTTTAATTCATATATCACAGGGCGTGGGGGGGGGGAGAGGAGAGAGGGGACACACACACACACACACACACACACACACACACAC
>KV908437.1:37500-45000 GCA_002005505.1 Botryococcus braunii
GCCTTTGTGCATGAACATGGTGCCGAAAGCAACTCGGGCATGTGCCAGTGAAGTTATATTCGAGGAACTACATGCAAAGAAACAAAGAGTCTGAGTAATGCACGAGCACCCAGACGCTTTCCTCCAGCGCAAAAGTGCATGAGAAAAGCACTCATCTTGTCTCAAGAGTGAAGAAATGTGTGCCAGAACACGAGTTGGGCAGCATCCTTCCAAACGTCAAATGGTCCTCACTGCACATACGCTGCAAGGCTGGTGCATGCCAGTATGTATTGACACACGGTTTACGAATTAGATACACTTCCCCTCTTGTTTCAACTCACGTCAAGGCTTGCTGGGGCTTAGTCGCTATGATACCTGGCTACACATGAGTGTGCGGTGAGAGGCCAATGCACCTGCAGCTGAATGGCTTCTTCAGCATAAACAGCCAGTCGCTGCTGGTCTTGATCAGGCAACAGCTCGGAGGCTCCTGCAGCCATGCTCTGGAATCTTAGCAGAAGGGGACAGACAGAAGGAGAGGAAGAGCGGGGTGGGAGAGTGGGCACATCCAACCCCCCCCCCCCAACACACACACACACGCGCACGCACGCACACACGCACAAACAAAGAAAGGGGGGAGGAGGGAGGGAGGGAGGGAGGGAGGGAGGGAGGGAGGGAGGGAGGGAGGGAGGGAGGGAGGTAGGTAGAAGGGGGCGGGGAAGAAGAAAGCCGGGGGGGAGAGGGAGTGGGGAGAAGAGAGGGGGGAAGAGAAGGGGGGTGTTTGAGTGTGCGCACATGCACGATGTGTTTGAGGGCGATGGCGCGGATGAGTCTGTCTGTGTGTGTGTGTGTGTGTGTGTGTGTGTGTGTGTGTGCGCGTGCATGCGTGCGTGCGTGCGTGCGTGCGTCCGTGCGTGCGTGCGCGCGTGCGTGCGCGCGTGCGTGCGTGTGTGTGTGTGTGTGTGTGTGTGTGTGTGTGTGTGTGTGTGTGTGTGTGTGTGTGTGTGTGTGTGTGCGGTGCTCGCACGCTGGCACAGCCTTGAGTGGAAAATCGGGTTCAATCTTGGTAAACACAATCACTTAAGGTAGCAACAGTTGACTATATTGGGCTACAAGATACAGGGGGAGTCTGGGGGAACGGGAGAGCACTGCTGACCAGGCTGAGCTGCGCCTTCCCCACCATCTGTCGAAGCTGCTGCCGAAATCCTGCACATACCCCATGACACCGTGCCCAAGTCGTCCAACGGCGAAAGCAAAGCTGTGCTTCAAGTAAAATGCCCATGCTTGTCTACAAGCGAATCATTTTATGACGTACCGCGCAATGGCACTTTACTTCCCCTTGTGTTTTAGAACGTCTTGTCTCCACTCCTTATTCCCGCAGTCCTGATAAAGGACACCTTCTGCCAAACTTTTCGCATTTTCTGATTCCCGATCAAGTACAAGCATTCCCTACATATATCATGCAACGCACAGATAGTCAAATGAAAAAAAGCACTGCAAGCAATCACTGGATGGCTAGAGCTCGATTGCTGCGCTAGTTGGCCTGCAGGCGAGCGCTTGCTCGCTACCCCCCTCTCCCCCCCCCCCCCCTTTTACTCTGGCCCTCTCCTTTGGGCGCACACCCAACACCCACACCACACGCACACACGCGCGCGCGCGCGCGCAGACACACACACACACACACACACACACACACAGTGCAGGGACAGAACAGACGGACGCAGCAGCGGGAGGTCCCCGAGTGCTCTGAGAGGTGAAGATACAGTTGAAGTGGGTAGTGCAGGTGCAGAAATGGAAAGGGGTGCGTACCATGTCGCAAGCACTGCCAGCCACTGGAAGTGTTTGGGGTCATCTGTTGCCTGGCGCAGCAGGGCAGGCCACAATCCCAGGGCCCCCTCTCGTCCCAGCAGTGAAACAGCAGCCCTTGCGAGACTCTGGTTCCCCAGGACACCAGTGTACCATTTCTACAGATACTCGCTTATTATATGGAGGTATCTCAGTAAGGATTCCCCTCACTTTTTCCAGTAATGTATTGAAGGTGCGTTGAAGGGAAATACATCTTGCTCGGCAATGAGGAACTCTGCCTCTGCACGCCTGCAACTCCTTGCATGAGACTCATGAAAGAGGGCCAATATCGGTTGCGGTTGGTGTTGGGATGCAAGGGGGTAAGGATGCAAGGAGACCACTGTGGTTTGCCACGTTCTTCAGACCTGCTTGTTGAGAGTACTCCAGTATTTTGATGGGTTGTAATTGTGCCCATCTTTTTAGGCAGACACTGACCCGCCCTGCACGGTGAAGTGCGAAAAGAGTGGAGCCAAAAAGTGATTTGCATAAGGTTTAGCCTCAAGACGTTGGGCGGGGGGGGACTTTGATCGCGAGGCAAACACAAGCGTACGAATTCCAAGAGCGTCGGCTTAAGCCTGGTAGAACCTCTGAACATGGAGGCCGTCAGCAGGCCACAACGTGCCCGTCTAACTCAATGCACAGAAGCAATTCACAGAGGCGACCTTAATATTTGAAGCGGACAACGGAAGCATCATCTATGGGGATTATCGACTTGAGATGCAGGGCGCCCCCCTCAGATCGCACTCGCCACCGGAAAGGGGGAAGGGGCAATTCAGGGACTTGCAGCTGCATTAAATGTTCTGGACAAGTTTAAAACTGTCATTAGCTCGTGACAGGACTTCAGATATTTGACATTCATGACTAGTGTGCTTGGGGACACACACACACACACACACACACACACACACACACACACGCGCGCGCGCGCGCGCGCGCGCGCGCGCACGCATGCATGCACCCGCAGACGCACATGCAGATGCACACGCAGACGCACACGCACACGCACGCATGCACACACACACACACACACGCACACACATACACACACACACACACACACACACACACACACACACACACACACACACACACACACACACACACACACAAAACAACAAACAAAATAAATGTGCTGTGAATCAAAAGTGAGGTGTTGGCCAGGCAGCAAGGCTATCAAAAGTGAGGTGGTGGTACCTGAAAGGAAGGGGGTCCCTCTGCAGCAAGCGAGACAGAACGGTAGTAGATGAGCTGAGTGAGGTCGTTCAGAAGCACCAGGGCAGCTGGAGGGAGGCCGTCGCGGCCTAAACAGGCTATCAGAGCAACCAACCAGGCATCAGCTTCCTGAAGCGTGTCTGTCGCGCCAGGTGGCGACGCCGTATCCGCAGTACTTCCTGCATGTACTGCCGCCACCTCGCCCTGGCCAGACAGGGCCCCATCATATCTCATGCCAGCACACGAAGTACACTTGTGAGAAGGCGCTGGAGGTGAATCCATTTCCACACCTACGCTTTACAGTAAAATATTCCAGAATGTAATGCCGCTGTGAAAATGTATTCTGTGCACTCGCATTGTAGAATGTACGCGGGTGTGAAAATGTATTCAAAAACATTTTCACACTGGCATACATTCTATAGTGCGAGTGCACAGACACTCCGGTGTATGGGGGCATGTCCCCTGATGCAGGATTCCAGCATTGCCTTACACTTCACAGGATACGAAATTCATCCAATGTACATTTTAGGGGCAAGGTTTATATTCTAAGCGTGATTGTACATTTCAGGGTTAACGTGTGTATGTTGGCAAACGCCTTGCATGCTTGCAGCATGACAAAAATCACGCAGGCACATTTACCTTGCGTGTGGGGACTGTGGGGCACGAAAACGGGTTTACCTCCGGCGGGAGCGCGGGTCCCCCGGGGGAGGCTGGCCGGGGAGCAGGAGGCCTCAGGCGCTGATCAAAGTGGGCATGGACAACGGGGAAGATCGGGATGTTCTGATGGAAAGCATCCACCACCACTTCCACCACAGGCTCGACCCAGTTGGGGTACAAGGTGGGGCCAAAAGCGCTGAGCGCTGCCACGGCGCGCAGAAGGATGGACTTGAACCCAGGCACGGGGTCTGCGTACACGGCCTGCTTCAGGAGCCTCCCAAACTGCATTCCCTCCAGAAGCGCAGCAGCCAAACCTGCTGCCTGCGCATATCAACAGACGGCGCTTGAGACAGTCTGTCTCAGGTTGAAACGGACTTGATGTCAGGAGACGTTGTCTTGACCGTGGGCACTGCCCTCTTTTTTTTTTGGGGGGGGGGGGGGGCGGGTGCGACCCAGTATTACCCATATCAGGTGTTGATGAGGGGGTTTTTTGCCACGAAACCGGAAAGAGGGGGGTTGGCGAAGTTTCGGGGGAGCCGTGGCGGAAAGGTGTCAGAAAAGGAAATGGGTGTTTCGGGGGAGGGGGTTTTGTTTTGTGCGGGTTTCGCGTGGTTTTGGGCGGGGGGGAGGGGTGTTTCGGGTGATTAGGGGGGTTTCGGGTGTTTCGGGAGTACCAGTACCAGTGTCAGGTACCAGTACGAGTATTAGTACCGGTACCAGTATCAGGTACCAGTATGAGTATTAGTACCAGTATCAGTATCAGTACCAGTAGGGGGGTTTCGGGTGTTTCGGGAGTACCAGTACCAGTATCAGGTACCAGTACGAGTATTAGTACCAGTACCAAGTATCAGGTACCAGTACAAGTATCAGTACAAGTATTAGTACCAGTACCAGTATCAGGTACCAGTACGAGTATTAGTACCAGTGCCAGTATCAGGTACCAGTACAAGTATTAGTACCAGTACCAGTATCAGGTACCAGTACGAGTATTAGTACCAGTGCCAGTATCAGTACCATGGTACCTGATACTGGTACTGGCCAGTACCAGTATCAGGTACCAGTATCAGGTATCGGTATCAGTATCAGGATCAGTTTGAGTGTATCAGTATCAGCATCAGTAACGGTATCAGTATCGGTATTGTTTTTGTTTTATTTTTCGCTTTCGTTTTCTTTTTCGTTTTTTTGTTTTTCGTTTTCAGTATCAGTGTTGATAAGGGGGTTTAGACCACAAAACCCGAACGAGGGGGGTCGTCATTGTCGTTGTTTGTTTTTCGTTTTCGTTTTCGTTTTCGTCTTTGTTTTCATGTGTTGACAAGGGGGGATAAGGGGGGACCGTTTTTTGTTTTCCTTATCATCCTCATTCTCATTATCATTCTCATTTTCTTTTCCATTTCCGTATTATTCTCATTCTCATTATCATTATCCTTGCTCAGCCCTTGCCTTACCCAAATGGAGGGAGTAGGAAGCCATTCCAGTGTGTTTACCTTTGGAGAAGAAGAGGAAGAGGCAGCCCACTTCCGCAGGAGAGAGGTGGCGAGAGAGAGACGAAGGAACAGCCACAGAGTGCCAAGTGTGGTGCGGCTGGCTTGGGTGGGGGCATCAAGCATGCAGAGCATGTGGGCTTCCTCCTCCGATACATCGGTACCCAGGCAGGGCAGGCCCTCACGGGTACCCAGGACCCTGCATATCCATGGCAGGATGGCCTCCAAGACCTCAGGCGTGCTTCCTTGCAATGATGCGGCTGTGGTTAGGAGAAGCAAAACCCCCCTCAGCCGGCAAGACCCTGCGCACCATCCCCCCCCCCCTTGCTGAAAGAGGCCCATGTAAAAACGAACGTAAATTTTCATCCACCCAAAAAAACTGTGAACTGAGCATAGGGAGAGGGAAGGGGGGATGGGGAAAAAAAGATATAGAAGGGGCCAAGTGGCCCAAATTATGCAGGTGTGGGGCGCACATGCACGGGCACACACACACACACACACACACACACACACACACACACACACACACACACACACACACACACACACACACACATACACACACACACACACACACACACACTCACACACTCACACCCCTACGCACGCACGCACACACACACACACACTCACACATACATGCACACACACACACACACACACACCCACGCACACACACACACACACAGACACACCCGCACACACACACACACACACACACACACACACACACACACACAGACACAGACACACATGCAGGGCAAGCTGGGACAGACCGTCCATCTGGGGCAGCAAGTGGGGCCAGGGGAGGGTGGCAATGAGGTGGGCAGCAGCAGCAGGCTGAGGGCAGCGGGGCGAGCCCCACACCTGCTCCGCCCACTCCACCACGCCCCCGGGGCGGGCTGCCTCGCCCCCCCAACCTGCCTCCAGCGCCTTCTCCACCTCCTGCCCCTCCAAACCACACCTTCCTCCTCACTGACAAGTGCTTTTGGAGCTGATTACGAGTTCTTTACTCATTGAGTGTTTCCTCCCTTACCAAACCACGCCTTCCTCCTCACTGATGCGTGCGTTTTGAGGTGATTATGAGTTCTTTACTCATGTGAGTGGTCCCTCCCTTACCAAACCACACCTTCCTCATCAAAGATACCTGCTTTTTGAGGTGATAAAGAATCATTTACTCATATAGTGTTCCATCCCTTACCAAACCACACCTTCCTCATCAACAATAAGTGCTTTTTGAGGTGATTACAAGTTTCTATACTCACGGGAGTGATCCCTCCCTTACCATCCTCGCTCAACCGGATCTCATCCGGTCAAACCAGGCTTTCATGATTTGCGTCCGAGTTGTTCATACCCGTTTTCCAGCCCCATGTCCTTGTCCACTGCCTCTAGTGTGTCCCCCGTAAGCACTGCCGGACACAAGCTCTTTCACGAGGTCCTGCTGTACTTCGGGATGTTCAGTGTGCCAGGCGGTATGTACTATAAGCAGGTACCTTGGGCTTTCAAATTTACTCCCACGTCCTTCTCAGTCACAAAGACCCGCCATGGGGTACGGGAAGTTCATGAGATACGAACACTAGCTGTGCAAGCAGGACACCAAACGTGATGTTGTACCACAAAAAAAAAAAAAAAAAAAAAAAAAAAAACTCAAAAAGGGGGGGGGGGGGGGTTGGAGAGAGATCATGCAAAGGATGTCTAGCCACTGGGGAGCACCCCCACATTGGATGCAAGGGCAGTACGGTGATTGTGTACATGCATGCCGACAGAAGAGTGCCCGAATAAGTGCATTATATCAGGCATTATATCAGGCTAGTATAAGGCGATCATATCAAAAGGCGACATTCCATCAATGCTGCTGCTGTACCAGCCATAGACATGAGTTGCTGGTCGATTCATGAAGTCATTTGTTCCATCCTTGGCACCAGGACAACAGAGATGAATGTGGTTTGCTAAATGAGAATCGGCCCGTTTTGAGGAACCCCATGGTGCCCTCACTCCCAAATGCTTATTGACTTTTTAGAATTAAGAGTGAAGCCTATCCTACCCGCATACCATAAATCCATCATGCAGGGATGCGGAAACTGACTTTTTGCAAAACTGTCCCCGGTTGGATAGAAGCAAGCACATGGCAAGAAGTCTCGCAGCCCCAGGCAAGGTGGCAGATTTCAGGGACCCCCGAGTTTCGTGCAGTACTTGGGAGCCCCAGGCAGATTCTAATCACGGGACCACTTGCCTGAACAGGCAAGCCTCTCACAAACGCCAGTGTCAGCAGCAGGAGGGCGATGTGTGCCTGCTGCCTGGATTGGCTCTTGCAAGCCTCCGCGACTTC
>KV908437.1:50000-53270 GCA_002005505.1 Botryococcus braunii
CTGCGATGCGGACCTCCAGGGCGGCGGCGGCCACGGCGCCCTCGGCGGTCTCCGTCCATTGGCCCAGGGAGGCCCCCAGGAGCTCCGTCTCCGCCTCCGCTATGAAGGTGGCCTCGTGCACCCGTACCGCCCGGCTCCTCAGCCCGTACCTGCTCTTCACCTGGCCCCCCGGAGCCCGAGAGCAGGGTGGGGGAGTTGCGTGACGGATGAGGAAATGAGGGCAGGACTGAAGGGTTGGTTGAGTGGCGGGACTGATGAATGAGGGCAGGAGTGGAGCGTTGTTGCGTGGCGGGATCAATGAATTGAGGGCAGGAGTGAAAGGTTGGTGCGCGGCGGATGGATGGATGAGGGCGGACTGAAAGGCTGTCGAGTGGCGATGGATGAGTGAGGGCGGGACTGAAAGGTTTTTGAGTGACGAGTGGATAGATAAGGGCAGGACTGAAAAGTTGTTGCGTGACGGATGGATGGAGAAGGAAAAAGCACTGAAACAGTGTCGAGTGGCGGATGGATGGATGAGGGCAGGACTGAAGTACTCAAGCAAGCGTCAAGCATTTCCCTGGGGCCCATGGGGATAGTGTATTGGGGTCCCTTGCACGGGGTTCTTTGAAATTTTTGAAAATTTCAACTGGAAATTTTTGAGGGGGTTCAACGGGATAACTCCCATTGAACCCCCTCAAAAATTTCTAGTGCAGCACTGAGCAGTGATGGCATGTCTTCCAGGGAAGGAGCAAATGGCAGCGCACATTCAGACTGTATTGGGAGGGATTGAGTACCACAGGGAGTGATGCTGGCCAAGAAGTGTTGCAACAAGAAGTGGTATGCAATCCCTGAAGACAGGGATTGAATAGCAACAGAGATTGATGCTGGCCAAGAAGTGGTGCAACAAGAAGTGGTATGCAATCCCTGAAGACAGGGATTGAATAGCAACAGAGAGTGATGCAGTCCAAGAAGTGGTGCAACAAGAAGTGGTATGCAATCCCTGAAGACAGGGATTGAATGGCAACAGAGATTGATGCTGGCCAAGAAGTGGTGCAACAAGAAGGGGTACTCAATCCCTGAAGACAGGGATTGAGTAGCAACAAAGACTGATGCTGGCCAAGAAGTGGTGCAACAAGAAGGGGTACTCAATCCCTGAAGACAGGGATTGAGTAGCAACAAAGACTGATGCTGGCCAAGAAGTGGTGCAACAAGAAGGGGTACTCAATCCCTGAAGACAGGGATTGAGTAGCAACAAAGACTGATGCTGGCCAAGAAGTGGTGCAGTACCTGGACGGTCTTCTCATCAATGCTCCAGCAGGCTGTAGCTGCTTCGCGAACGTCGGCCTCCAGAGGGCCCTTCAATGTATCAACTGTTCCCAGAATCAACACCACAAGACAAGTTATGACACTGATGTGCCATATCAGCTCCTACACTGGTCCAACATGAAAGCTGTGTGCAGTCGTTGGAGTCTGTGAGGTTTGCATCCACCTAGATCATGGTGTAACGAAACAGTTTGACAGAAAGATGATTTTGTTAGGTGATTCAGGCAGTGCAGGAGAGCCATGGAGTATAAGAACTGGTTTGTTTGGCTGTGAAGGGAAGGGATTTTGTGTGTGTAACGGATGTGTATTTCTTTGTGCAGCCGTTGTGACATGCACGCACCTCCTGCCACATAGCTGCGGCTGCTACGCAGCAATGCTGTCACCGCTGCAGAAATTTGCTCTTCCTGTTCCCAACACACAGATTGTCGCTGAGCAAAGAAGCTACTATAAGCATCCCAACCACAGCCCCATGCGGGGCACCAGTCGTGATTATCATTTTCAAAACAATGATGGGTTTCTAGCATTCACAATGATGGGTTTCTACATAGAGGTCTTTAGTGCGATGCGGACATGTTCCGAGTTATCATTTCTCCGGTTCGACGTTAAACGACAATCATGCTTCGTCACCCAGCACATCATTAAATACATTATTTGGTTTGATATTCTATGAAAATCCAAATGAATCTTTGTTGGCATGTTGGTCATTGATACGGGTACCAGCACGTTTCAGTCGATCGCAAGCACGAAGGTGAACCCACACACAAAGATCAGTGCGAATATGACATCAGCAACGAAAAAGACGAATGCCTACTTCCAAATCAATGCTTGGAGATGCCACGGCCATGACAGATGTTGCACTGAAGGTAGACCGCTAGATGCTTAAGACCACGGTTTGCGATCCTGTTCCTGATTCATCGCATGCTTTCTTCCTCGCCAGCTCATGACATTTTAAATCCGAGGATCCCTATACACCTTCTGACTCGCTATCATAGACTAGCAGAATCAATTACTTCCGGTGGATTGGGCTGTTGAATGCCTGGGCATGTTGGATCACATCAAGACCTCGTCGGACCCTGTCGGTCCCCGATTGAGTCCCCGGTCCCCGGTGGATAATAACGCCCCCTGGATAAAACTCTGGTGTGCGGTTAGGATAAGCTTCACTCTTAATTCTAAAACTGATATATTTCACTTTTCCTTTAAAAACGTTTATAATTAAGAGTGAAGCCTATTCTAACCGCATACCCGAAATCCGTCATGCAGGGACGCGGAATCTAGGGGCCAAACACTGAAGGTGAGGGGGGGGGGAGGGAGGGAGAGGGGGGAGGGAGGGAGAGGGGGGGTAAAGAGAGAGAGGAGAGAGAGAGAGAGAGAGAGAGAGAGAGAGAGAGAGAGAGAGAGAGAGAGAGAGAGAGAGAGAGAGAGAGAGAGAGAGAGAGGGGGGGGGGGGGGGGGAGGGAGGGGGGGGGAGAGAGAGAGAGAGAGAGAGAGAGAGAGAGAGAGAGAGGAGAGAGAGAGGAGAGAGAGAGAGAGAGAGAGAGAGAGAGAGAGAGGGGGGGGGGGGGGGGGGAGGGAGGGAGGGAGGGGAGAGGAGGGAGAGAGAGAGAGAGGGAGAGAGAGAGAGAGAGAGAGGAGAGAGAGAGAGAGAGAGAGAGAGAGAGAGGAGAGAGACGCGCGAGAGAGCGAGAGAGAGAGAGAGAGAGAGGGAGAGAGAGAGAGTGTGTGTGTGTGTGAGAGGGAAATAAAATCAACAGAGAGAAAAAGGAGAGAAGGCAGTAACCAGTCCTAAAGCGTAACGATAATTAATAACTGTGGAAGGGCTGTAAATTAGATTATGTGCATAGAAGAGTGTTGGAATTGGAGCAAGGGGTTTAGAATAGTATTCTGACCAGGGGTGTAAAGTTTAAGGCGTGGGTGTGGTCAGAGAAACCAAAGGAAGTAAGGAAAAAAATGGGGGGGGGAGGAGGGGGG
>KV908437.1:62084-64584 GCA_002005505.1 Botryococcus braunii
GTCCGGCGCACGGTGAGAACAGACGTCCTTCTTTGTGAGCTAGGCATCCGCCCACTACGACATCAATGGTTGAAGCGCATGGCAACGTTTTGGAATTCTCTTTGTGACCTCCCAGAGGATCACATGTATGCAAGTATTCTTAGGGACTCATGCTACTATGGAGTCACAACACATAGTTCAACTTGGGCAGGGTCGTTCATGCGTGCCTTGATAAAACTTGGGTACCCCTATCCCGTGGACTGTCATAGTCCTCATGAGGTGGACATGGATACTTTCAGGGCAATACTTACTAATGCCCAGCGGCTCTCGGATGAGGGATTGCACATCTCTCCTAGACTAGCAGCTAAGGACCCCCAATTATGCACTTATCTTCGATGGTTTGCCCGAACAAGGCCGATTCAACGTGAAATACTGTTTTCTGTGCCAGTTAGTGCTAGGCGCGTTAGGCAATTTTTTAAGTTTCGTCTTGGAGTCCATGACTTACCTATAGATGTAGGAAGACGCACCCGTATCCCCCGTTCAGAACGTTTATGTGACATGTGTGGCATAGCGGTGGGGGATGAGCATCATTTTGTGTTTCATTGCCCTGCACTTGCTCAGGTTCGTGACCGCTATCCACATTTGTTCTTGTCCCACTCGTGGTCACTACGTAATTTCATCTGGCAGGAGGATCAGGTTGCGGTTATTAATTTTATATTTGATGCATTCCAGGCCCGTCAAGTGTGTCAGCGGCGGTGACTTGGCCATTTCCAGATATTAGTATGGTTATCTGTGTTATCTCATAATATTCTTTCAACTAGGTTTTCATATACCGTTGCTTTATTCGTTACCATCTCATCAGGCCCTTTGGGCTGGGTTGATGTAATTCTTTCTTTCTTTCTTTCCAAGGCTTTCAGCTACTTTCACACCTCCGGGCTTCCCTTCCCGGTTGTCCCCCCACAAACGCGCTCTACCCAGAATTTATGTCGTTTCAAAACGCCTATGCATTACCCTCAGGCAGTTATCATGAATGTATATGTCACAGGATCTCACAAGCAAGAGATACTCCCAAAGAAACACCAGTGACTTCACAGATTAAGTAGCAGCTTCATGCAAGACAATACTGACCTTAATTACTTACTTTAGTTGTTGTTTGTGTTGTCTCCTCAAACTTTGTCAGCAATATGCAAAAGAACAAAAAACGATGATGTCTACCCAAACGGAGCCTTGCTCGTGTCCGACGGATCTTCCACCCTGTCTGCCCTGTCTGCCCTGCGAACTCGAGTCTAGCTACTCAACATCGGAATACAAACAGGAGCAATGAGCGATTGATTTCTTCAAATCTCTTACAACAAGCCTTGTTAGAGAGACCTTTTCATCAAACAACTCCCACGTGAAGTCTGAGGAGTGACTCTCCAATCGCGCCTCAAAAAGGGCGAACCTTGGATAGTCCGAAGTACTCACACGTGAGGAGGTGTACTGCTAGTGTACACGTAACTAGCGTACAAAGTCTTCTAGAACAAAGACTAAACAACACCAGGACATGTGTGTGTGTGTGTGTGTGTGTGTGTGTGTGTGTGTGTGTGTGTGTGTGTGTGTGTGTGTGTGTGTGTGTGTGTGTGTGTGTGCTTGTGTGCGTGTGCGCACATGCATATGGGTGCGTGCGGGTGCGTAGTGTTGTGCTTACATATACCTACTCGGGCAACAGCAACCCCTCGTCCACTAGGCATGTACAAAAGGGCGGCGCCCCAGTCTGGACAAGCGCATCCCTTCATCAAAGGTCATGAAGCTGATTTGACTCGCCACCTTCATGAAGACAGCTGAATTCAGCTTGTCTAATATACACTTTTCATTTTGACTCCGCCGATGATCGCCAAACGCGATTCTGTCGGCGCCAAACCCTCGCAGGCTCAAAAATGCGAGGGTGACAAAACAGGCCATGACTTTGTTGACCTCACCTTTCAAGGAGGGGCCATAGCCACATGTACGAATTCTCAAACCGCTGACTCGAGACACTTCAGGGCATCACCCAGGCTCTTGAATTGCGGACTTCAGCGGACCACAATTGGAGGCTATAGCTAGGGGTCGTGAAAATTAAAAGCATGTACTGTAGTGCTACTTTTGGGTTTGGCTGATGTACCATCACACACTAGGAAACATCACATTCTAGCCTTCCCCTTTGCACAGCGGTTGGGAGGTGGTCGAGGCCCCTCCTGAAGCCAGGTAGCGGCCAAACTCCAAGCACTCACATTTGGACGGCAATTCATCTGAACGGCAAGATATCTCCTAGAACATACGCATACAAGTGTCCGGCATGAATACTTCGTCTCAGAAACCTCCTCAGCTTACGTTAGTATACAACGCCGGTTGAGACCGTTGGTAGGAAGCCCCTCACAGCGCAATCTTGTTGGTGCATTGCCGTGAACACTACCTCGATGCTCTCAGGCCTCGACTGCCAAGGAGGCTTGCTTACTAACGCATATTTAAAGCTCTCAACAGCAACCAGCAACCTGCACAACTG
>KV908437.1:67084-69584 GCA_002005505.1 Botryococcus braunii
AGAGAGAGAGAGAGAGAGAGAGAGGCAGAGAGGGGGGGCGTATGTTTTTCCCCAGGAAATGAGGGCGGGGTTGGGGGGGGTGTGGGGGGGGGGGCTGGTGCCCAGCTCCTGGAGCGGGCAGGCTGACCTCAATGAGGAGGAGGAGGGCGAGGATGAGGGCAGAAGCCCAGGCGCTGCCCGTGAACAGCAGCACAATGGCGGCCACAGCGCACGTGGCAACTCCCAGGAGGGCGGCTGCCTGGCCGCGGATGCTGCTGTACTGCTCGAAGAAGATGTGGAATATGGAGTACGCGTACAGGTCCAACCCCAGCTCCTTGCGTGCCTTTCCCACAAACTCCCTCACCGCCTGGGCCCCCCAGCAGCCTCCCCTGTCACCCATGTCCCTCAACACTTCAACCACATCCCTCGGAGCTTCAACCATACCCCTCAACGCTCCAACCACATCCCTCGACGCTTCAACCACATCCCTTGACGCTTCACTCATATCCCTCAACGCTTCAACCACATCCCTCGACGATTCAACCACATCCCTCGACGCTTCAACCATACCCCTCAACTGTTCAACCATACCCCTCAACTGTTCAATCATATCCCTCAACGCTTCACCCATATCCTTCAATGCTTCCAACCATTTCCCTGGACGCGTCAACCATACCCCTCAGCACTTCTCGTGTGCCTTCCCCGAGCAATCTCAACCCCTGCTAGCATAGTAAACAGAGACGTCTGCCCTGACAAGAGGGCAGCCATAAGCCATTGTGCCCCTTCCCTTCTGAGGCCAGGGGGAAGAAGTGGGGTCGGCTCACCGCCATGGCGTTGATGAAGTCGGCCTGCTGGGAGAGGGGGCTGTAGGAGGTGCGGAAGCTGCTGGCAGCCACCAGCCCACTGTCCAGGCCCGCCACCCCGCTCACGTCCTGGGCGCTGGACTGGATTGCGTCCGTGTATGCGCCCGCCCCGCCCTTCACGCACTCCATCGAGGGCTTGGCGTCCAGGAACCACGGCAGCCTCTGTTGCACCTGCCCCTCCACCCTCCTGCCTCAGCCTCCTTGCATTCTATTTTGACACGCACAAACATGTGCTTCCAAGGTACCAGCCTGTGCCACAGCTCCCTGCAGACCCTCCCTCCAACTCGCTCCTTCCCTCCCGTACGCCCAATTCGCCCCCCTTCACCCTCTCTCTCTCTCTCTCTCTCTCACTCTCTCTCTCTCTCTCTCTCTCTCTCTCTCTCTCTCTCTCTCTCTCTCTCTCTCTCTCTCTCTCTCTCTCTCACACACACACACACACACACACACACACACACACACACATGCGCAAACACAGCCCCCCCTCTCTCTCTCTCTCACACACACACACACACACACACACACACACACACACACACACACACACACATACACACACATGCACCCTCGTTCCCCCTTCCCTCACGAACACCCCCCCCCACACACACACACACACACAAGTGCAGACCCACAGATATGCATCCATGAAGGAGTGAGGAGACACATCGTGGGAGTGAGGGAGGGAGGGAGGGAGGGAGGGAGGGACGGTAGGAGGACATGGGGGTACTCAGAACGGGAAGGTGACAAAAAGGAAAACGAAGATCAATTACAACCGTTCAGGACACCACCCCAACAACTTATTAACCAACCTTAACCTGATCCAAAAAAAGGACATGGGAATTTAGCACATCATTGCTTTTGGGGGTGTGATTTCCTCTTATTGTAATGAAAAGAACGAAAGGGAAGAAAAACCTGTTTCACAGAGGGCCGAGAATCGACCAGCAGGTCAGGGCCAGGGCCTCCGGAACTGCGGAAGCAGGTGGTGCAGTTGTCGCAGGGCTGGGAAGGCTTCGTACAAGGGTCCTGATCAGGCGCCGGGCAGCGCTTGTCGTCCTCGCCCGGGAAAACGCGGCAGCAGTGCGGCACGTCGGGGCTGATCCATATCAGAAACTCGTCCAGCCAGGATGCTGCCGGGGTGGCAATGTACGTCGACTGTGGCACACGTGCGGCTGATGCAACCTGCCAGCATGACAAGGCAGACTAAATGACCCGCACTCAAGATTTATGGTATTCGGTTAGGATAGGTTCTCTCTATTCTACATGAGCCCCCACGGTTAGGATAGGATAGGCACTCTTTATTCTACATGAGCCCCCACGAACGTGTTCTGCCTGCCGGATGCATTCGCACACGCCTGCCTGACCATGGATGCGGGAACGGGGCTATTCGCCCTATGGACGCAGGGATGCGGGTACTTTCTCGCAGTTCCATTATCTAATGAATTCTATTAGGCATGCTGCAACGCACGCAAAGGCATGCACCTTCCCACACGGGCAGCTCCAGGTGGATGGCGTGAAACGGCGGGACATAATTATAACGTGTCATATGCCGGCTTCCGCATACCAGCATGTAGGACATATGCTTGGTTACATGTTTAGAATTTCCCGACATATTCTGAAATCGCATAAACGCATGGTGGCGGTTTAGGCAAAATTCAAACTTG
>KV908437.1:74584-102084 GCA_002005505.1 Botryococcus braunii
GCGTCAGGAATTGTTACAGCTCTAGACACACACACACACACACACACACACACACACACACACACACACAAAAACACACACACACACAAACACACACACACACACACACACACAGACGCCACACACACACACACACACACACACACACACACACACACACACACACACACACATTTCCACACAAACACAGAGGCAAATCACAGCTTCACGCAAGACGTCAAAGAAAGTAGGCTCAAAAGGGCATTCAAGGTGTTTTGGGCAAGGGTGGGGGGCGCACAGTGGGCATGTCAGCAGCGCTCTCGCGGGCAACCTCGTCCTGAACACTGCGCTGGGAGGAGAAGGAGAGGCGCAGGCCCGCCTTCTCTGCCATCAGGCTCAGCTTCCCCTTGGCCAGCTCCACAAAGGCGGCCTCCCAAGCCAGTGCTGCCGCCCTACTAGCCCCACCGCCCTCAACCTTCACTCACCAGCACCTTCTGTTCTAGTTTTTTTCCTTCTTGATCTCACTCCCCCAAGTTCCAGCGCCCATGTTCTTCCTACTGATCTCAGACCTCCAATGAGATGGATTTATGAATGAACGATAGATATATGGACGAATGAATTAATGATGAATGCATGAATGAATGAATAAACGATGGAGTGTATGGATGGATGAATGAACGAGTGGATGGATGGATGGATGAGAAATGCATGAATGTCTGACTGAATGAACGCGTTTGTTTTTGGTTTTTCCCATTTTCTCCCGTTCTTTCTTCTCCTTCTTCTTTTTTTCTTTTTCTTTCTGCACCAATTATGATGGCTAAATGTGTTTGTACGCCAACTTACTTGAGAGATCCATCCAAACCACGACCCTATTAGATACCATGCGGAAAGTCCCCCGTAGAGCCCCGTCACTTGCCGCTCAGTTGTTGCGCTATGTACAGATGTTCAAATAATATGTTAGAACTAAGGGAACCTTGGGGATTCTCAGTGGACTACCTCACAATCTGCCTGCCAGAAAGGTCGTCAGTATACCAGGACACATGATCCCGTTTGTAAAAGAATACAAGTGTGGAACAGTTGAGATTAACAGTAGCTGGTGCTTTGAGAAATTTACTTATTGATCTGCTATTGGATTCTGAAGGGGGTACACCTTACACGGTTGACACTGTGACATCAGTTCAAAGGCATGGCAGAGAGGGCATTGGAAATGGCAGAAGATTAGGAAAGCTGAAAAAAAAAATGGTGGGAGAGGCAGAGTGCAGCCAGGATAGCCAAGCAGAGGGCTGGAAGGGGCGAAGATGACAAAGGGAAGAAAAGCGACTGAAGACTTTTGTTTATCTCACAGCTGTGCAGAAGAGCATGTAAATGGAGAAGTGAGCTGTGCAAAGAACCATTCAAAGCACATCCCCCGCTCCCCCCCCCCCGGGTGCTCCACCCCCATCTCCCCCCCCCTCCCCCCGCAACACACACACACGCGCGCGCGCGCGCGCGCGCACACACACACACACACACACACACACACACACACACACACACACACACACACACACACACCCACGCACCCACACACGCACGCACCCGCTCGCGTAGGCAGAGACATGAGGTTGTGAGCCCCTCCCAGATGAGCCCAGCCGGGGGGAAGGGACAAAGCGGGGCGCGCGCCTGAGTTTCTCGCTGCTGTCAACGGGGTAGGTGACAACGAAAGCAGTTGCGTCTGCAGAGTAGTTGCGGAAGGAGGGGCCGGTCGGGAATCCCCCCAGGACCAGGTTGGGGTCGATGGGCGCCTCAAAAGCAGAGCGGCATTGGGTGCTCCAGTGACTGAAACAGAAGTCGGGGGTCAACTTTGTGTAGTAGGGCGGCTCCCCCTTCTCATAGTTTGACTCCGTCATCTTCCAGTACTGTACCGCAGCACCTCACGCTTCAGTACAATATCACTTCCACATCCTGGCATGCAAGTCCAGGAGTACCTTTCTGCAGAACCGAATCTCCGCATTCTCCATCCTGTCAAAATTTCCCGCTGGTGGTCCAAATTGCCAGGTACATGATCCAAACGTACCTCCACCAGGAAGCTCGCCATAAGGCGGCTTGTTATCATGAAGGATTCCCCGAACCTCCCCCCCCCCACCTTCATATCCTAACACACCGCAACGATGTAAAACTCGCTGTTAACATCGTGCACACGTTGGGACAAGAAACAACTGTTCATGCACCCCTCCGAAAGAATGCAGCCCTGCACATGCATGAACACACACACACTCACTCACACACACACACATACACACACACACACACACACACACACATATAGGGAGAGCGGGGGGGGGGGGGGAGGGGTTGAAAGGGTAAGATGAGGGCAGTTTTCGAATAAGATGGAACGAGAAGAAGCCGGAGAGGGTGTGCCTGTAGTATGCTTTCAATGGCGCAGGCCTCTCCCAGGGGGTTGTAACAAACATCTACAAGAGAGGCGTTGCGGTCCACGCCATTCTCCGTCCGGTACGGGACTCGCAGGGCATCCACCTCATCTTGCATGGCAAACAGGAGTTTGATGTTTGCATCGCTCACAATAGGTGCCTGCCCAGTGGCGGAACTTCCGGGCTTGGTGGTGGACAGAATCAGCTGCTCTATGCGATAAAACTCCCCAAAGGCCATCTGCAAACCCCCGTCTCCATTGCTGAAACGCAATAAGATTTCCGTCCCAAAAAAAAAAAAAAAACAAATTTTCCGCCACAAGCGACAACTGCTGAACATCCGGGCTGTGACAGAAGGCCCGAGTCACCATCCGGAGACACAACAATTGACCTTTTCAACAACGATTCGATGCTGGAGTGTCTGAGCCTGAGACTGCCCTCGTCCCCTGTCCTTTCATTCCACAGATGACCTCTACCCTGATGCAACATATAAAATCCTTTTCTTGAATGAAGAAATGTGACAAATGACCTGCAAATTCTCCAGCTTTTGTCTGAACTCTATTCCAGAAAGCTATGGCTCCGCCCTCTCATTTTCTTGAATGGCGGCACGGGACGAGTCTGTGCCGTCCTTGGCAGGAAGCCCAGTCCTCACAGCATGTGTGGTGCACCAGAGCAGGGACCCGTTTAGCAGCTCCATCGATGCTGACAGAAAGGAAAATGAGCAGGGTAGCATACCTTGGGTGGACATCCAAGACCTCCATCCCAACCAAGTACCCAACTTGGCCATAATCCATAATCGCAAGTATTGCCTTCCACATGCCCACGCGCACACACAAACACACACACACACACACACACACACGCACACACGCACGCACACACGCACGCACACACGCACGCTCGCACACACACACACACACACACACACACACACACACACGCACACACGCACGCGCGCGCACACACACACACACACACACACACACACACACACACACACACACACGCACACACACGCACACACACGCACGCGCGGGGCATATAGGCGGACAGAGAGGGGGTGGGGGCAGAAGGAGGGAGCATTGGGATGTTTGGAAGTGGAGGCAGGGGCGGGGGGGGGGAGGGGGGGGGCATACATCATAGGCCTGCTTCTCTTGTGCGGCAGGCGAGGAGGGCGCCACCCAGAGGCGCTGCGGGTCCGTCTGCACCGTGAGAAGCAGCAAGCCAGAGGCCAGCACCGCCATCACAAGACCGCTCACCACCAACACCGTCAAGGGCCGCTCTGCACACCACTCCCCCTGCGTGGCCACAATGCTGGCCTTCACTTGATACCATTCGCTCCCCCATGTCCCCAACTTGCAGAACGTGATCTGGGGAAAAACCCCTCAGCGGAATCAGCAGAGTAATGCCCCCCCCCCTCCTCCCAAAATGTCCTCCCCCTGGGGGAAAAGACATCTGCATGCATGTCCTCCCCCCCTCCCCCCACCCCCGCCCAAAACACCCCTTCCCCATCACCCGTGAATGTGTTAGTGTGCGCCTTCAGATGTGTGTACTGTGTGTGTGTGTGTGTGTGTGTGTGTGTGTGTGTGTGTGCATGCGGGAGGGAGGGAGAGAGAGTGCGCACAAGAGAGCGAGCGACCGCGAGGGAGGGAGAGATAGAGAAAGGGGGGGTTGGGGGACCGCGAACGTGTTTCAGGGCCTCGTGGAAGGAAATTGTTCGTTACAATGAATACCAGAAAACCCCAAACTCTATAAAGCTGCTCAATTAGCATTGTGCAATGTGCCAACAATGGCATGTCTGGCATGGGTGGGACAACCTCCCTGGCCCAAACAGGTTCGAATCCTCAATTCTTGGTATAGCACTATCTGCCTGGCTTTTTATCCCACTCCCATCTCCCGCCCCCCACATCCCCCCCCCCTTTCTGACTGCCGGCAGCAAACATTCCTTTAATGAGGCGAAGGGCTCCTTGAATCGGCCAGCCAAACCATGACTCACATGCCGCCGAAAGAACTCCCGGAGTTTGCGCTCGACGGCGGGATATCGCACAGTGCCCTCAAATTCAGCAGCATCTATTGCGGCCTCAGTCTCAGAATCTTCGGCTGGTAGGAGAGGTTCCTGGTCCCCAGGACCCCGAGTTCCTCGGGCCAGTCTAACAAGAGACGCCAGGTCCCTTGGCAGGCTCCGCTCCTGCTGGTACAGATAAAACACTCCAGCCGGCAGCACCACGACAATGTTCAGGAACACCAGCAGCAGGGTGACATCCAGACAGGCAATGCTTGTACTGCCCAGTCCCAGTGGTACACACCCCCGTGGCTTCTCCGGCTCCGGTTCTGGTGGCTGTACCATCCGACATGCACAATGTACCATCAGATGTGCCCCTCCCATGACATCACACACGTTCAACAACAATACTAGGACAGTCACCAGTACGAAGCCCCTCTCCTTCCAGTCTCCCTTCTCTCTCTCTCTCTCTCTCTCTCTCTCTCTCTCTCTCTCTCTCTCTCTCTCTCTCTCTCTCTCTCTCTCTCTCTCTCTCTCTCTCTCTCTCACCCTCCCTCTCTGTGTCCCTCTCACCCTCCCTCTCTACCTCCCTTCCCCCCTCCCACTCCCCCCCCCCCTCTCTCTCTATCTATCTCTCTCTCTCTCTCTCTCTCTCTCTCTCTCTCTCTCTCTCTCTCTCTCTCTCTCTCTCTCTCTCTCTCTCTCTCTCTTCTCTCTCCTCTCTCCCTCCCTCTCTGTGTCCCTCTCACCCTCCCTCTCTACCTCCCTTCCCCCAACCCCTCTCACTCCCCCCCCCCCCCCTCTCTCTCTCTCTCTCTCTCTCTCTCTCTCTCTCTCTCTTTCTCTCTCTCTCTCTCTCTCTCTCTCACACACACACACACACACACACACACACACACACAACCCACAATCACATGCACAAACTCATACATACACACACACACACACGCGCACACCCCCCCCCCACACACACACACACAGAGCCCCGCGCACACCCACACACCCCCTGACATGCAGAGAGAAAAGGAGGGGAAAGAAGCGGAGACTGCGTTGGAGAAGGGGTTTTTTTTTTGGGGGGGGGGGGGGGACCCACTGGAGCGCACTGTGGGCCATCGGGGCAGTCGCCGCAGGAACAGCGCAGCTCGGAGGACCAGCAGCTGGGCAGGCTCGAATTCACGGGGGTGAACTGGGGCGGCGCCTCATCCTCCGGAGGGAAGTTCATCTGGAAGGGAGAGCCCGCAGGGGGTACCCGCTTGTCCTTGACCAGGCCCAGGAACTCGAAGAACTCCTGGAAGTTGTGTGCTCCGCCCCCCACAAATGTCATGGCCTTCTGGTTCAAAGCCGGGTACACCACGTCCTGTTCACGCACACCCCTCTCAGCTTCGGAATGCCTGTTCAACCCCATTGCCTGTTGCTCCCTTCCTCCCTCCTCCTACTCCCTCCCTCCCGCCCTCCCTCCTTCCCATCCACCCGCCCGCCCCCCCTCCCTCCCTACTTAAAAGAAAGAAGAGGAAATCTTATATGGTCCCTCCCCAATCCACCCCCCCCCCATCTCTCCCGCTCCCCTCCCATTCGCTCATGTGCACCACCCCTGCGTCTTGGGGAGAACTTCTTCAGAGCTCAAGATGTTCTGATGACCGCTAGAGCTCAATCCTTGGTTCAGGGTCAGCTCGAGACGCTTCTCAACCCCCGCAGGAGGGGGGGCGGGAACCCACACATGCCCCATTGAATGAATGAATGATTGAATAAATGAACAAATGAATGAATGAATGGATGAATTAAGGGATGAGCCTCACTGCAAATTCCCTCAACTGCAAAAGATCTGAGCAGCCTGGGCTTTTGTGGATGCGTGGGTGGAGCACATTCCCGTCCTAGGAATGACTCTTTACTCAGCCTGCGGGGTCTGTGGTGTCTTGTCGCCCCATAACTTTGCCTGGATGTTCCCCTCGCATTGTTTGTCATGCCTTTTTAAGCTTGAGCTTAGCCCTCATGGGCATTCCTACTTCATGTCATGAAAGGGAACCTTGCTACTCTACTCTGCACACCCCTCTCTGTCTGATTTTGTTCTTACCAGATCTGATTCTGTAACCTCAAACCATTACTTCACTCCCACTCCTGTTCACACTACTTTCCCAAGCAGGAGGTTGTACGTCCGTTGCCTCTTCCAGCCTACTCCATTTTATCGCTATCCAAACCTTAATTCTCACCTTGCAGGAATTATAGAAGCGCTCCCCGAAGCTAGCTGCCATATAGTAGTCAACCTGGCTCACACACACAAGTCCCGAATTTTTTTCAGTGACCAGCAGTGCTAATTTCAACAGCCATCACACCAAAGCAACCACCAACCAATCTCATTTCTTAAACGCCATCACGCTCGAATGGTGCCAGGAATACTGCAACCCACTCCGGCACACTTTGCTAGAACAATTTTATTCTTTTGGGTGATCGAGGTGGCTATGCTTTGGGAGATCCAACCTTCAGCATTGAGCACGGCCATGAGACACTCAACGGGATTTCGGAAGGCTACCAATCAAATGCGTGGATCATCCAACTTGCTTCTCCGTAAGTGAAGACCAGTACATAGGATGCATGTTCCAGACAGCCCCCCGCGACCATCAAGGTATGCAGGATAGACAGGAATGAATCCATGAGCAAATTTTGAACTCAAAACTGTGAAGATACCACTGTGCTTAAGATGGTTTCCCAACCACTGTCGATTCGACCTCTAAGGAGCGAGATGGTCGGCCAGTGGCATTCGCGCTGTCTGAGCAATATGTCGGGAAAGAGCCTCCAAAGGAGAGCTCACCTCCTTCACGACTGTAGCATTGGTGTCGCTCGCCCTTTGAACTTCAGTCACGTTGCTGAAGGCTGCCTGATCCGCAGAACATGTCAGCAGGCAAAAGAAGTGTTTGAAGTTGTGGTTGCATGCCGGGCATCCCACCAGGAAAATGCTGGCTATCTGAATCTGGTGCAAACATCCAAAGAACAGTCAGTTTCAAGGCAAGCTAGACACTTTCCCCTCCGCCCCTACCCCTGGAAAGCGTCCGTGCCATGCGAAGCCGTCCGCGATCATTGGCAATACAATACGGTACCAGGTTCCAGATCCCGCATATTGGTTGTTCCTTTACATGAGGTGTGCAGCTTACCTGCATCCTAAGCTGATCAACTTGCTCCTCCGTACAGCAATACCTTCCGTCCTGTTCTCCAGACTCCTTGTATAGCTGAGGACAAACGTCCTGCAGCTTCTTAGCCACTTCAAGACCGATAGGTTGAGCTTCTGTATTATTGACGCAGTTCAAGACGGCCTTGTCAGGGCGATGGCCACAAATCCCATAAGTGGTGCAGTAGCCTCTGCCACTTGTAATTCCTTGACCCCAAGTCCTGTGCACCGGACCATTGCATTAAAGCCAGGCGAAATAAAACCATACTCAAATCCATTGGGCCTTAACTTACCTCAGGAAGAGCAATGGCAAAATGCCAAACAGTGCCTACGCGGTCCCACCAACAACCTGAAGGCTTCAGATGGTGCGGACCGGCAAAACAACACAAAATAAATACTCAAGATTTACTTACCAGAGTCTCAAACCATTTCGAAATAACAA
Source organism: Botryococcus braunii (assembly GCA_002005505.1). Classification (NCBI taxonomy): domain Eukaryota; kingdom Viridiplantae; phylum Chlorophyta; class Trebouxiophyceae; genus Botryococcus; species Botryococcus braunii. The sequence continues at coordinate 82,576 of KV908437.1, forward strand.
TATCTCCTTTGTGTCGCATTTTACCAGGGATCACGTTACGTTATTTCTCATCCGTACAAACTGGAGCCAAACACATAGCCATCGAGAACACGATAATACAGAAGTAGTATTTGATTAAGGTATACCGTTAAACTACTCGCATACTGTCGTTTGAAATTTAGTAACTAAAACAGGTTCGGAAACCCATAGCTCGGAGTGGGTCTGATTGTACTGCCGATCAACTTTGATAGCTGAGTAGGATGCCATTGCTACAGCGTGGGGCCTCCACGCTATCCCCAGGGGGCCGTGGGGACGCCCAAGGGGGACTCCTCCATAGCATTCGTCATCAACGGAAGATCGCAACTTGCATTGCGATTGCACGGCTTTGCGTTCCTAATGCCGAGCATCTACAAGCCACAGCCAGCTGCATCAAACCAACTGGAGCACACAGAAGCTTCGAAAAATTTTCTTTTGAGGAATTGACTTTGATTTCTTTAAATTGCGTCGGGCTGGAGATCCACTTACAAGCGGTCGGTTGTGTTGATCCATCCGCGTATGGCCTCCCCTCACCGTGTGCTTGGTGTACCGCATAATGCTTCCATATCAGAGGTTCGTGGACATGGCCTTCGTTATGGCAACGCAACGCCGGACATTTTCAAGTTCTCGGTGTTCGTGCTGAGTAAAGCGGGAAACTTTGTTTTCCTGCAGGTAAAGCAAGCTTATCGTAAACTCTGCTTGGAGTGGCATCCGGACTTGGTCTCAGCAGATAGAAGGGCGGAGGCAGAGAAAGTTTTTCTGGAAATTAGCGCAGCATATGAGCGGTTATCTGGAGGTACTGTCTGCAAATAAGTGTAAAAGAAGCAACCCATTGTTGTTTTTACCAACACACATCTGCAGGAGGTGCAGGAAGTCAGCAGACAGGTTGGCGAAATGCAAGTTCTCCTGGTGAGTGCCTGCGGTGCCTTCAGTTAGAAATTGTCCCCAAAGCCGTACTACTGCTGCGACCTTTAGTTTCAGCAAAACACTTCTACATGATAATCCTTGATCGTGTGCCATGCTCGGCAGGGTACACAAGAGGACCCCAGTCATGGTCGAGGCCAGTGCAGCGGTTTTCAAATCTAGGCGTAGCAATGTGGCTCAGCATCCCACTGATACTTGTGGGAGTCTACGTTGGACAGTGAGTTCCTCCGTCAGTCCCGATTCGAGTATGGTCATGACCACAGAGTGTGTTGCGTTCTGAGCGTGATGCCTGAACTCTTTTGTGGTGTCTCCTTCATAGTGCCTGGTACTGTAAGGTTGACATTATGCTTAGAGTTGATCATATCTGAAATGATTCTTAAGGGGTGTTTGCACAGGTCATATCCACGTCTAGCACAGGATTTGGGTAGGCCACATGGCCTGTGGTACCCCCCGGTAAACCCATTCCTCAAGGATGAGGTCCGGCCTCGCCTCCATACTCGCAACAAAACCACAAGCACCTCAGACCCGGAAAGTTGCAAGTAGTTATAGTATATAGCTTTAGCATTGTATTTCACAATTCCAGCATATCTGGTGCTGCCTTCTTCGGGGCTGCTTACCCACCTCTGTCAAGCATCTGCCCATATCAGTGAAAACAAAAAAATAATATGTCGTCTTGATTGTCCCCAGTGTTCCCAGCCCTCGGCTACAGCTACCATGTATGTACCCCTCATAGAGAAAATTAGTTATAGCATGTAGCGGAAGCTCCTGCTTTGGAGATACCTGCAGCATAGTTGGCATCTCTGCCTGAGCTTTGGAATGTATACAACCTGGTAATACAACACAATACAACCTGATGAAGTCGTTTGCATCCATGCATGTTGTAAATGTCATGTCCTCTGTTGGAGGAATACAGCCAGGTTTAAATTGGCTGAGCATCGGCTACTCCCAGAATGAGTGAGTGTATACTATTAAGTATGTGTTATATTTGGGTGAAGTCGCCACTTGATTCTTCAATGTTTCCATCCAGGCTTTCTGCCGCAATAGGAACTCTTTCTTTTTTTTCTCCAGTTCATGCCTTTGGCTTGGCTAAATGCATCTGCAACTCAAATTATGCATATTCGATATCAAGGGGAACGGCAAAGTGATTTCATGTGGCAGACATGTCGTCAGTCGTGAAAAAGACAACATGCATGCTGTGGTGGGGTTATACGTCAACAATAGCTGTTGCAGCAGAATGTTGAGCTGCCTTTTCGGGTCTTGCTGTGTTTGGAGTAGTTCACTTGATATACGTTAAGTCCCGGACATCCACATGACCTAGACTTGCTGTTCAAGGGGGATGGACTCCTTTGGGAGTAGAAAAGGCTGTAAGACATAAAGGCAGCCTTGATGGCATAATTGTCAAATGGGGCTGAAAATATATGTATACATCGAATTTTGGGCTACAAGAGCATTGCTTGAGTTCTTATGATTTCAATCGTTAGGGGTTTTCAGGGTGATTCGTTTGCACCTAGACTTGTCCTCTTCTCTTACCCTATTAAAACCCATGTTATATCATTTGGACAATTGTTCTGGAAGAGTGAGGATTGGATATTTTCCACCTGGGGCCAGACCTTGTTATGATGTAAAAGCCAGTGTTTTGGGTTTTTTTTTTTTTTTTTTTTTTTTTTTCCTTTTCCGTGAGCAAGCAAACTTGACAGCTGATGGCTACCCCTTAAAGAATTGTGGTCTGACATTTGTAGCTGCATTAAAAGGAGCGCGCCTGTAAGGACATGTGATCCTTGTGGCTTGTTTAAAAGGTCAATTTTGTGTAGAGATCCAACGGAGTGGATGGATCTCATAATCAAGTTGGCTGACAGGTACGTGCAGTCATTGCAATGGGTCATGTGTTATATGCACACATTCTTTAAGGCAAACTTGATTTAATGTTTGAGCCCGCGATGTGTAGCTGGCACGCGCAAGCCAATATGTCGAGGAAGCGGTAGTTGGACAAAAACGGCAAAAGGCTTACTCTTGGAAAGACAGAGATTTATATGTCCGTTTACTTCACTGCGAAGAGAGCTTGTGGGGAAGCGCCATTCTTCCTGCGCAATTCTGACCTGAAGTCTTCCACGCATGGCATTAATGCAATATTGTTAGCGGACCCTGTGACAAACGTTGCTGCGGCTCCCCAAAGTCTTGGCAGAGACTATGGACTGACCAGTGTGATCAGACGTAGTTATAAGCACTGTTGGCAACGTCTACTGCGAAACCTGGTAGAAGATGGGCTGTACCTGCGAGGTCAGCCATAGACGATCAGTATTCCATAAAATCCATTAGGCAAACCATCCCCCACAACCATCCCCCACAGAGAAATTAAAATGTGTTGGCTTGAAAGGAAACAATGACCCACCACTGTCCACTACTTTCACAAGATCACCGACACGAACTCAGTCATGAACAGTACACAAGATATAAACATGCCCTTCACCGGTTTCCATATTGATGAGGAAATGCTCCTGGAGATTTGCTACACAGGGGGAACCCGGGGAAAAATGGAGGTGCTGCACAGGTCTTTAGTCCTACGGAGCACACAATTGCGTTTGTATTGTGTGACATGTGCGTCCCTGTATGTTTATGTGTTAATAGATAATTGCTGAAACATAGCGTTTAAACCAATGACAAATTGGGCGCGCACGCGCGCGCGCGCGCGCGTGTGTGTGTGTGTGTGTGTGTGTGTGTGTGTGTGTGTGTGTGTGTGTGTGTGTGTGTGTGTGTGTGTGTGTGTGTGTGTGGTATGCCACCCACACCCACACACACACACACACACACACACACACACACACACACACACACACACACACACACATGCACGCACGCACGCAAATAGCACTTATTTGCGCTTTACATTAACGCACCTAGGGCGTTGGCCTGAGCGTATGCATGTGTAAAAGGACATGCGCATGCTGAACCATGGTCTATAGGAGGTGCACTGGGATATGCGGGCGTCCCACATGGTGGGGTACAGGCAAGCTTAAGGGCTACGCATGTTGAGTATCCCGAGACAGGGTCCCCATTGTATGTTGCGGCCACGGGGTAGACAGGAGCACCAAAGCCGTCTAGGTAAAGTTCTCCATATCCACATCTTTGGACCATCGGCTGTACTGCATATGGAGCATAAGGCTGCTGGTGGGTGTAATAATAGGAAGGGGCTGCACGACTCCCATTTGGTCCATCCTGGACGGCCCACGTGGCTCTTATACGTCTAGCTCCCGCACACAAGACAACAACACGTGGCAGGTGTGAACCATACCACACCTGCCACGCACGCCGCCCGAAGCCTGGACTACCAGCTGCCTGGTTCTTCATCTCCATTCCAAGCGCACACATTTTGTTGCTCGCAATCATAATGGTGCATGCCCCTTGGAAGCACGGTCAGCTTTCACTCCCCAGATGGTCACCAGACTCAGGAACCAGTGAGTTATCGTGTAGTTTAACGAGTGAGATAAGTGGCGGAAATACCTAGACTGTCTCAGACTGTAATCTAGAAGCTATACAGTAATGTTTGCCTCTTGTCCCATGGGCACACGATATCTTTCATTGCCAAGGGGGCCGTTTCACTAGTGAAAGTACTGAGAGATATGATTAGACAGGAAAAGATGTCAAGGATGTTCAAATCCACTTTCTTGCTCATGCACAAGTCCAGGTGCACAGCACATACATTAGTTTGTGACCAGAGTATCCCGAGCATGGTTTATCTCTTGCGCATCAACCCTGGCCTCATGAAGGTGTTTTTGAAGGGCTACTTACCAATGCATCAGAGTACATGGAGTTGGCATCTCTGTGAGGTGGCAAGTAGATGCCATGATTGTTAGCCAGTAACCCGCTAGGAGCCTTCTTCCGGGCTCGTACAACCTTGAGCTTCCAGTTTGACTTGGGATCCAAGACTTGACAATTAAGTTCAGTCAAAGCTCGCTCGGCCTGTGGTACCGTCACGCATTCTCAGGAAGAATCTAGAGAATGCTACTGCAGCATGCTTCTATATCCACATACACCAGCTCATGGGTTCCTTCTCCACCCCAGCTGAAAAAGGGCCAAGAGCAGTGGTACACATGTTTTCCTCCAAGGCCTCCTCACCAATAACACTTTCTGTGAATGAACCAGCAGCCCCATTTCATCATGAGATCCAAGTCACATAACCGATCTCTTTGCAGCTAAACTCATGGACGACGAGATACCCCTGAAGCATACCTTAAAAGTTTCCAGTCTTTTAAGGTGCTGAGCTAGCTTAAGGTGGTCCAGTGATATTTGGTATGTAGCACTACGTGTATAATTGTTGACAACCACTGAATCATATTTGGAGATCTCAGCATATACACGAGTTTAATTACTTGAACATGTACAAAGCGGCTCCCTTTCAACGTTTAATGATGAACAACCTGTAACAGGGTTTCTACTGGAACAGACACATCTTGACGACTCTATCACCAGATAGCATGCCAGCTCACTAACACGATTGTTTCTCTCTGCACGTGCTAGAAGCTTGAGATAATTAATAATAACGAATTTTACTTGCCAATCTGACCACCACGCTGATAAAGGAACGGGCTACAGGTTGCAACATATAAATATTTAGGCCCATTGGTTTTGCAAGAAACGCTTCTCCTGTTGTGTTTAAGCTGTGCTTGAAGTTTGAACCTTGAAAATGGCGTTGGTTAGTCTAAAACATGTGCATAAGCAGACGGAACATGCGCGCACGTGCAGACTCGCACGCACGTGCATGCACGCGCGCGCGCGCGCGCGCGCGCACACACACACACACACACACACACCCACACACAGACACACACAGACACACAGACACACACACACAAACAAACACACACACACACACACACACACACACACACACACACCACACACACACACACACACACACACACACACACACACACACACACACACACACACACACACACACACACCTATACACGCACGCTCGAGCTCGCAAGCATGCACATGCTTGCATGCACAAATCATTAAGCGTCTCACCTCTATCTTTCGTTTGTACCAAAGTAAGCCATGTCCTTTGGATTCTTTGGTTATCCTGTCGCGCAAAAGGTGGAGACTTACAACCTGGTCACCCCCAGAATAAAGGTCTACAGAGATCGAGCAAAGACATAGATAACGTAGGTAATAGACTTGGGAACCAAGGACAAGTTGCGTTCTTAAACTACCAGACATCATTGATGCCATTCATCTCAGTATCCATGACCCCAAACGTCTTCACTTCAATATCACTTCCTTCATCTCAGTATTCATAACCCCAAACGCCTTCACTTCAGTATCACTTGAAAAAAGAAGCGGTAACACTTTAGGGCAAGCAGTTTTCAGAACTTGTTTATGGAAAGTAAATTCACAGTCTGCCTTCTGCCATTGTTTTGGCTTCAGAATTCTTAATTTGTCTAAAGCCTCTCCTCAATCAAAAGAGTATCAGTCCCATTAATGCGATTGACAGGGCTGACTGGAACCATTAACTTTTTGAGAGAGCTCTGCAGCTGGGATTGGGGTGATTGAGAAATAGAAAAGTGGTGCAAAAACTCCCGAAGTCAAAACTCAAAGCATGTTCATTACTTATTTGTAAGGAGTTTTTGTCAATTGAATGCGGCGGACGAACGACAGTGGCCCATGGATATGCCCTCTGCCATGCGCTTAACCAAAAAGTGGGGAGGGGGGTTGTTTGGCTGCGCGGGGCAAAGAGATGAAGAGTGTACTCACAGTGCCATGTACTTCTAAAAGAGGTTTGATGTCATCAACATCCCAATTTCGAGGCAGATTGGAGACAAACAGCTTAATGCTATCCCGGTCACAACCTGGAGGGGGTGGCTCTGCATCTGCCATGAAGATTGCATCCCCATGCTGGACAAACCCTGGAAGTCCCCGTAGCATACTCACTAGTGCTGGGACGCCTCGAAATAGACAGGCTGTAAGTCGCTGGCCACTCTTCACATGGCACTTGCACGAAAGAATGGGCATGCACGGAAAATAGAGCTCTGTTGTGCTTGACACTTCCTGCCAGGCATAGGCTCTTAACCGCTGGGGTTCGTGAATTGCTTCTGGTATGCAGATTGTCTGTAGTAATATCAATGTGCCTTTACGAATACTCACAAGAATGGCAAGTCGTTTGAGTGGAAGCAAGTACATTTGCGCGCTATCAGCTCATAGGGGTTACAAATTGCAAGACATGGTTTAGCTAGCTATAGAAGCACGTCGACAAAAAGAGTTTCATCTTGCGAGTAAATGTTAATTGCTTACCATTCGGTGCCTGCTCCTCTTTTCGCCGTTTCAAGAGGTCCAGATCCACCCAGCGTAAGACCATGGGTGCATCCATCCCAGGCCATGTATGATGTAGATCCAGTTCATTTATAATATTCACAGCGTCTTCATGAGTAGCCATCGATATTATCCCGCAACCCTGGTACAGCCACCCACATGACTAAGTGATAATGAGGTTGAGCCTTATATATATATATATATATATATATATATATATATATATATATATATATATATATATATATATATATGCCTCATGTATGAGTAGCAAATAACTATGCATATATGAGTAGCTACTCATAATCTGACGAGAAAGAATTTTGACGTCACATCAGACGGACTTGCAATACAACAACTACAGCTACCTGTACTACAATTACCGGCAATTAAGTGGATGCGAGTCACTGAAGACGACAAAACAATGGCGAGATGTAGGAAGACTCGATATCGCGGTGGGGTCTGATGACATACGATATTGTCCGGGCTATGAGTAGCCAACCTCACTTTGCACAGCTATTCCGGGTCTTCTGCATACATGTTGCAGGCTAGGCCAACTCAAGTCTTCAAGACATCTTAGATCTGATCAAGATGTGACCATTTGTGCGGTGTGGTCTTGGATCAAGTACACAAACAGGGAAATTCTACGGTGTCCGGAGGGTGCACACTTCCATAAACTGAGTGTTCAACGTCAGGATATGGATGCACGAACCGCGCAGTTAGATCATGTGACATTTTCGAAGTTTATGAATGTTGCTGAGCTTGTGTTACCTTGGACTCTGCTGCTGTAGGATACGGGCGATAGATTGATACGTCCTCGACAATTCCATATCTTCCAAAGACATCTCGCAATTGTTCCTCAGTTATAGATTTTGGAGCACGGGCAAAAAATACCTGAAGCCACCCACAACACACATGCATAAGATGCTTCATCCACAAATCCTCCTTACCTAATCCATAGGAAGCCTTGACGCTGCGCACTACATGTCATACTCGTCGCAACGATTGTGAATAAGTCAGCAGGGACGGGCTTGGTCTCGCGATGCCACTACTCGTGCCGGTATGACAAGCAGTGGCATGACAAGACCTGGTACCTGCTTGAGGTCTTCCCAAGTATCAAGTTAAGGGCTTGAGATGTTCAATGGCCAAAGAAACACCTCCAGAAGTTGGCAAAAATCATCCTGGAATTTGCAAATTCCTTGATGTGTACTTTCAGGATGAAAATCATAGTAAGATCATGACGACTATCAACATGAAATGTCTAGAGCTTTCATGATTGATGGTCATCATGATCTACCTAGATCTATGGTTCACACCTTCTTATTATCTGAGGCTCCAAGATCTTTTTGCGCTTTACGTTTCCGATCGCACAAGGATGGATCAGCCCATTTAACAGTAAGCGTTGCGTATCCTCCCTGTAGTACACAGAATATCAAATTCCTGTATGGAAGGCACGGGATCAGGAAATTTTACGTATACATCAGCATTTGTGCAAGTAGTGTCGTCTGTTCAGTTTGTCAGTTGTATATTTTCAGCGTGTGTCTTATAATAATGATTACACGCTGTGGTGTTTTCCCCTTTGTCGAGTGGGCCCCGGGGTAAGTTTCATTTGAAATTGGCAGATAGAGACAGATGGTCACCAACAAGATGATACAAGGCGCGAAGCCACCACGTCTCAATTAATTCCTGCATTGACATCAAGAAACATGCGTCCACCAAATGAAGTGGACAACTAGAGGGTCTTTACTTCTTTTTCCTCTAGTTTCCCTGACTGATTGAACCATGTTATTTTAGGTTAAGGAACCTAAGGCCAAAATGACATACTATGTACCTCCACAGTGACTTTCTCATGTAAAGCTTTGATGGCGGCTTCGGCTTCTGCGCGACTCTCATAGTACACAAAACCACAACCTTTGCTTATGCCTGCAATGCGGTCCTTGAAGTGGTTCAGATGCACAACCTGCAACAAGGAAAAAATTTGCCAAAGTCTGGTTGCCAGGACCAGCATTATTTACATTGTGAATATACCAGCTGGCAAACAATGTATATCCATCAGCTTCATAATTGAACTTCAAACCTAAAGCGACACTTGGGGCTACCTTGCCAAAAGGTGTGAAGTATTTTTTTAGGATCTCATCGGAAATTCCTGGTGGAGCACGCGCAAAAAAAATCTGTGCATCGCTGGGTGGGGCTGAGGTATCAGGCTCCCCCTGACTCCGTGCTTTACGAACCTATAGAAATACAATGCATGTTAGCATTGTTACGGGAATCCAAGCCCTGAAACATACCTTGAAGATACCAACAAGCAGCACTAGTGCTACGAGTGTGATGTAGTTGAACTTTTGTGGAACCTCTCCTTTATTAGGGCAGCTACAGATAAGTATTCAATAATCCATGTCCAACCCCGCCAAGATTGACTTTGCAACTGCTGTTTCCCAGATGCTAGCAAGTACCAGGAAAACTGTCGAAATGTTGCCTTGGGGCTTCTCTTACCTCAAGGGGCGCATAGGCACCTGGAAGGGTTATGGGAGTGGCAAACTTTGCAATAGCTGCGTCAGCTTCTGCTGTGGTAGCAAAGCCAACAAAAGCAGCACACCTGGAAAGGCCTGTGCTTTTATCTTTCAAGATGATGATTTGCTTGATTTGCCCACACTGGTCAAGCACTTGGCATAAAGTCATTCCAGCGATGATGTTCACGGCAGCAACATAAGTTGCACCAGACCAGATACTGTGTGAAGATCACGCCAATAAAGTGGCTCTTGAAATTGATTAATGAAGATAAGACAAGATTACTGACCTCTTCAAACCATTTCCTCAGATCATTTTCTACAAAAGTGTGGGGGACATTTCCCACGAACAACCGACACGTAGCCGTCATTAAGCCCATTTGCTGGTTTTGGACCCCTGCCTCTTGAACTTTCTGTAAGGAATTGAAATCCTTACAACCGTTTTTCTGGAATTGATTGATACCTTTAAGCTGAGTCGACATTTCAACTGCCGCTGAAGGGGCGGTCCTTGAGCAACTCAAGCTGGAATGGCCTATTTTGGACAAACACTTCGCAAATCGTGCACGATAAGGTATAGAATCGACTTTATATTGTTAAAGTTGTGGCATTAGATTGGCATTTCCAAGAATACGAAACCGAACGTTCGTCCTTGATCCCATATGTCCACAGTCCTGTAAAGAGCAGCATCCTACGACGTACAACAAATGGAAAAGTACTAACGTCAGCGCCTCAGGCTTGCAAGTTTGGCACTGTCCTTCATCGTGCAGATGTCGTGTATTTTTAAACACCCAGCTTTTCGAAGGTGCGGTACAGATCCGGACGAGATCTTTCGTCAGTGGTCCATGGTTTCGGGCCGAAACTTTCGGCGTACCAGCAATGCTCCAGCATGTAGGATACGTGCTTTGCGGTTTGGTCATGCTTTCACCTTTATAAGTCTAAAAACGGACGAAAATGACCAGCAGGAGAATTAGTCGGGCCTTAATTATTTTCTTCCCAGCACGTGTACTACATTGTTGACCAGGGGTCATTGTGTACTCACTTTTTCCTAACACCGGTGCCGAGTTTGTGCTTACATGCCATCTTAGCTTGAGCAAGATCTATCATTTCAAGTTTCCAATGCAATTCGAATTTGCCCTTGACTTTATTGCAAGTCTGTCACAACCGTCGAGCGGCCAGATCGGTGGCACAAAGCTGCAGCTAGCTGGTTGGCAGGAACTGCTGTCGCAAAGGATAACACCTTCTTCCACTTTTTGGTGTGCACTTGTGGCGTGGTTTGGAAGCCAGTACTCTACCAGTACTGCCCCTGTTCAACAAGATGGTAGAATCCGATCGCAGGCCTTCAAATACTGCAGAAGCTTTTACTTGCAAGTCTAACCAATAAGAAGCTTCTTATTAGTTAAGGTGTTGATGCGCCAGCAAAATTTGCCCTACAGCATGCTTAACGCCGTGTCGACACTTGCCACATCTTTCCCTGAGATAAACAGCGAGGTCGCCTCAGCTATCCGACTCCCGCAGAAACTTCAGTAATTTAGATGCTGTAAAGTAGCTACATTTAATGTGCCGTGTGCTATTGCAACCCAATGTATGGTGTGCGCTGTATCAATGCAACCTACGCCCCTGCCGGAGCTGTAGAGCTCTATCAATGCAACCTCGGGCCCTGCATGACCTCTAAACGGAATTAAACATTTAATAGAAAGAGTGAAGCCTATCCTAATCGCACACCATAAATCCGTCATGCGGGCACGCGGAATCTACGGGCCACATTCATCTAGACTGAAAGCTGATGTGAAGATCTTTCAGTCTGGATGGATGCTTAATACTGTTTAACGGACTTTTGTTGAACTTAGCTTTACATCCATCCAGACTGTTAAACTTAGCTTTACATCCATGCTGCTGATATGACTGAAGTTGACAATCTGCAGCTAGCCTCTTCTCCTTTTCTCTCAAAAATTGCGTGAAGTCTTGCTCATCTTTTTTTTGGGGGGGGGGGGGGGGGCGGGGGGGCTTCCAATATTGGACATGCTTTGTACTGTCATACTTGCAAGGAACGTGGCGTGTCCTTAAATATCGTCCTGGAACATCAAAGCACAGGCTGGGTGTCAACATTATGCCTGTTGCTGGGGTACGTAGTGGTCAATACATGTGCATGACTGTAAGAAATGGAGGCCCCTTGGCCCTGCTGGCCTCTCACATTTCTTTGTGACACAGAAGATCCTGATACTTTGCTATGTTGCCTAGTGGTGCTATGTTGCTTAGTGCAGATCCTGTTCAGGGCTGCGAGCAGTGGCCTTGGCACATACAAGTCAAAGTGCTTAGGCACTTGCACCCTTCTTGACCACTCCCTCTAAGTCAGGAGGACCTTGGGTGCTGCTGAAACGTGGACGTCTGCTACTGCCTCAGGCAGGCTCCCAATGTGTTAGAATAAAGAGTGAAGCCTATCCTACCCGCACACCAAAGTTTTGAAGGGAAAAGTGAACGCGAATTCTGCAAGGTGCCGTACGATTGAAGGACGAGGGACAGTTTGGTGCGAAGCCAGTACGTCCGTACGTTCAGAGGGCCACAACGAACACTTGCCGACCTCCTCGCAGACGAGAAATGACTCCTTCTTTAAGTAGTAGCTATTGGCTCTGACAAATAAAGTTTGTTTCTACTGATGTAAATTGTGTCCTGTGTGTCTGTGCGTTTGTGGACAGGTGTTCTCTTCACAAGGACGGCGTGCACGATCGTGACCTGATGCAGGTATTTCTGCTTGACGCTTTCCCTCCATACAAACGCTATGTGATAACTTATCCTGTGAATTAATTGTTATATTAGATTATTCTGGGTTCCGCTGTTCAGAACTGCACTCTGGTCTGTCCTCCCACAACTGTGATTTGCGAGTGCCTTTCATCTTCTTCTTGAAACGCACATGTCTCAAGTTTTCTCCCTGTTGTACAACACATATTGTTTCCAGAATCACCGGAGGCTGTGGTAACAGATTTTCGTTAAACGTGTGGATGGAGCCTGTGAAGCTGTTCAGGCCCAGCCGCTTCAACATGTGCACGATCTTCTTCAACTTTTACAGGTGATACGACCCTTTGAACGTATTTATAGTTGAAGGGACTTCGTTTCTCAATAGGCGGAGCTGAAATTCGCAGAAGGCGTCGTGACTGGGCATGGTGACACAAGTGCAGGGTGCTGAGGCCAATAACTTTCTGTTGACATACAATGGTAGAGTCATTCCATCTCAGTGCACTTTTGAGCAACTTGGAATATCAGATGGTACTGCTATGGACTTGTTTTTGCGGTTGAGGTATGCCTCTGGTTATATGGGCGCCAGTTGTATTCTTCATTTTGGCCTTGGCGATTGTGTGACATTGCATACCCTTTGGGCATACGTCCGGGCTCAGTGGTGCTTTTAACATCACAGTTTACTTGCCCTAGGGGTGGAATGATGATTAAAGTGAAGACGCTGACGGGAAAAGAGATTGAAATTGACATCGAGCCAACTGATACTATTGAGCGCATAAAGGAGCGAGTGGAGGAAAAAGAGGGCATTCCTCCGGTACAGCAAAGGTGTGAACCATATTCAGCGTGCATTGAAACTCTCAGGCAGTGGTCATCTTAGCGTGGCTGGGCACTCTGTGTGTGAGATTTGATGGGTTGGGGAAATGGGGAGGGAGAAAGGGGAAGAAGTGTGAAGAGAGGAAGTGTGCAGATGCCAATGCAGCTTTGCTGAGATGCTAGTCGATTGCAAGCTTAAATGAGTGGAAATGCTTTAGGGCTAGCATATTGACTTAGGTAATACTGTACTTTTAAGTGGACTGTATAAAGGGATGGATATAGATGGGAGGCGGCGATGGAGAGAGAGGGGAAACAGTACATGTATTTTTCTTCAATGAGGGAAAGGGTCATGGTTGATTTTTGGAGTCTCATATTGGCAGGGACGTGCTTGACAGCATCCTTGATTGGGGGTTGCAGACTTATTTTTGCAGGGAAGCAAATGAATGATGATAAGACGGCTAGAGAGTACAACATTGAGGGTGGATCAGTTCTCCATCTTGTGAGTCCCCATTATGACATGGCAGCTTGTCCACCTTATGGTTTGTAAATAGCATTGGTCGTAAATTGCCAATTAATTGTGAAACCCGGAAAGAAAATGCTTGGAAACTTTGGAAAAATGTTCAAGGTGTGCTGCTTTGTGGCGATGCAAGTATTGGAGATTGGCTAGCGTATGGCCTTTTGTAAGTCAGAAATGTCATTTATTGGCAGGTTACGTTCTTTCTTGGTTTTGCTTCGGCAATCTCACTGGTGCTTTACCACGCGAATGACAAGGATGTGTTGCACTAATTGCCAAGGTGGTGGAGGTCCTAAAAAGTTGTTTCAAGATCACTGTTTCAAAATCACAGTATCACGCCTGGTTTTTAATTACAGAACGAATATTGCCTTTTCTGAGTATTGCCTCAGAAGTCATGTGCTGTATGGTTGTGATTAATGGGGATGTTTTGGGTCAGGTTTTGGCACTACGTGGTGGAAACTGATGGTGGAGGATACTCTAGCAGCTGTATACGGAGAACATACCATCTTTTACAGCCACTTGTTGCTCTTTAAGCAACGCATATTTTCTGAAGATGTCAATAGTTGAGCTCTGCTGAGTGTATTATTTAAGTTGCCTGGCTGACAGCTGCAGCTTGCACAACGGTTAGTAATCTTTCTAGAACTCTTGTAAAGTATATGGGAGCAGCAGAGATTCTGTAACTATCTATCAGATGTTGCTCAGCACTACAGTGTGTTCTCCACCGCCGTTTACATGTATGTGAATAAGTCGACGACAGTCAAGCCAGCGACATGGGCTCCTGACAAAACACGGTTTGAAAAAACGCTACCCTCTCCCTCCAGAAACTTTGCCGAGTGGGATGTCCTAGCCTGCCCCTTGACAATACCGCAGGCAGGACAAAAGCTAATTATGTGCTCAGATACTTCGTTAATGAATGGCGAGAACCACCAGTCAGGATCGGCTCACTGTACAAATCACCGCAAGAAGACTACATGCATGGTGTACCACGAACAATTAACCATATGGTGTACGTACAATAGACCATATGGTTTACCACGAACAATAGACTCGCGATGCAGAACGGTCCCAAACCGTTCCGGACACACACACACACACACACACGCACACACACACACACACACACACACACACACACACACACACGCACGCACGCACGCACGCACGCACGCACGCACGCACGCACGCACGCACGCACACACACACACACACACACACACACACACACAACCCCCCCCTCTCCCACACACGCAAGCATTGCAGCGTTTGCGGCCAATTCATTAGTGATAGGGGGGAAAACAGCAGCGGCACCTATTTTCTTAGTGGTTTATTGTTGCAGCATAACAAAGGCAAGCAGTCGGTTGCAAACTAAAAATTATATTGGCAAAGCCTGCGGCATGCCTACTGTCTAACACTTCACAATTGTCCCTCGTCGTGCGCTAGCCTATCTTGGTCCCTCTAACCTTCAGCTCCGGTTTGACTTAAGTGACACATCATCATCTGGCTCCCCTAAATAGTCCTCGGCAACTTCAATGTTAACTGCATTGGGAAGGCAGCCGCACTCATGAAACTCCACTTGTTCCTCCTTAGTAAGTCCCATGCGACCTCGCCAAAACTTCTTGAGCTGCGGATCATTAGGCCCACCTTGCCCATCTACCTGCAGCGTGTGATGCCCAAAATCAGAAAACAAAGGGACATACGTTCAATGGTCATGTATGCTGTTTTGAAGTTTTCGCTCATCACTAGTTTACAAGCACAAAGGACCTCAGCATTGAAACTCGCACCTTGACATTTATAAAGGCAGAAAAGAAGTCGGCAGCGTTTTCTGGGTTTACTCCTCCATACCAATCGCCATTACAGGGGGACATAGGACCGAACACCAATATGTTGCCGGCATACTGCGCCCACAACGTCAAAACATGGCATCAACCCATCCGTTTGCAACGCAAGAAAGCGTGAACTTGACGATCAAGAGAGCAACCAATGCTGCAGTGCTATTTGAGAACACGTTCAGCAAAGCCCCTCATAGTAACAATCCCCATTAAAGCCAGAAGAGCTTCCACAAAAGCTTAGACATGCACTGTTCAACCTAGATGCACTCAATGGTAAGGCGCAAGTGCCACAGGGGTTTGTCTATTGACTTTTGGGACAAGCAAAACACAAACCTTGAAGCACTAAAAGTAGTTGTGAGCAGGTCAAATTGGACTTGCTGGACGGGACCTTTTTGAACTCTGCTGTGTCGCACGAGCAACGAAGTCAGGAGAGATACAGCAAGGCACTACGGCAACCGCCTAATCAGCTATCAACCAGGCTTCCTGGCAATTTGATGAAGATCCGCGTCTTGCCTTATGTCCTCCGACATGAGAACAGTACTTGACGCTGATTTTGGATTCGAGACTATGGTCTCGGACCAAACCGTTCAGGGCTGCGACAAGAGGAGGGCCAATAACTCCGCAACGGACATCCCTTCTGATGTGACTGCATACAAAGAGGCAAACTCTATCTTCATGATCCTGCAAACACATAGCCATGCATGATTTTGCATGCCTTTATCAGAGTAGGCCCTCCTCATGGGCTGGATGGAAACGTTCTCGCCTTTCCAATGGTAAGGCAAGAAGTCTGATGATCAGAAAGGGAAGTATACTTGCCAGGAAGCCAAGGTGCAACCCAAATATGGACATGCCAAGACATGCTTTCGAAGCTAGACTGCCACGAAAGCTCAATAAAACCAATATGCATTATCAGCCTTTGAACCTCTGGAATGAGAGGCGGGAATGCCCAAGCCCCTAGCTCATGAACTTGTTCAGTGTTTATGGGTGCATGTATTCCCTCTTCTTGGCATTCCTCCTGTTTTCTCTCATAACGGCATTGAACAATCTGGTACTACAAGGATTCCAAGACTGCATATTTCTGCCATCCCTCTTCCACATGCGTGCATTTCAATGTTGCCGCGTGTTGAAAACTCTCAAAACTTTAAATGCATAAACTGACAAGCCTGTTGCTGGGGAAAGGCCATCGACATGGCTTTGTCTAAGCATGAGCATGCAAGAACAATACATCACTGTGGGTCACCTGCAAGTGTTGCACCTCTTGAGGCCCCTCATCATTTCCGTCATCATAAAGTGTTTGAAGTCCAAACTCAATAACTGACTGCAGATGCTTCTCTGGCAAGTTGCTGTACCTGATACCTGAATCAAACTCTTTGGGATTGGACCCTGCCAGGATGCTGCTCACCAGATAGTGTGGTCAAAGACGCCCTGGTGAAGTGCTCATGCACCAAGTCCCAAGTAGAAGATAAATTGCAATGCAAAATGCAGCCATTTTAGAATGAAAACTGTGTTAATTAACCAACATCAATAACAATATGCACAAACCTCATCATAGTCGCACATGCACAAATGTGGATGTCGAACATAGTACACTTAAATGTATCTTGTATGAAGGGCGTTTACCCCTCCCAATCCTCCAGGATGCGCCCTACATGTACAGGTTCCTTGGGCATCTGCAATCTTACCTACCCTCTGGGAACATTAGGACGTCACAATGCCCTGTCCTTGGTGGCAGGCGCCCATCGGTCTCCTCATATGCTGTTACCTTGACAGGACCTGGCCATAAACCCATGTTCATGTCTTGCCAATCCAAAACGCCAATCCAAAAAGACACCTTACTCGACCCGCCCGGGCGGGTCGGGGCAATATGTTCTGTTTCTGTATGATCAGTAACGAGATGACACTCGCGTATCCTCCCGTCCGCGGACAAATATTTAAGGGGTATTTTCAAAGGAAGAGTCACCTGGAATCTCATCTCGCAAACGAGCAGCAACAAGCAAGGCCTGCTTGAAGGGAGCTTCCCTGGAAAGAAAGCCGGCAAGTCTTCTCTTAGAAGGCTCAAGTACTAAAGCATGCATCCAAACATGCTTCAATTTGTCCCAGCTTACTTTCACCACCGGAAACGAAACTCATTCAGTGGCTTGCCTCTCAACATCCGCAGGCCACCAGGGAACTGTAAATGCCGATGCTGTGACCGCCGCTGGAGGTCTTGTCCGAATGAATATCTGCAACCTTTTCACTGTATATCAAGTTCGGATTGCATAAGAGGTTCTCCGTGGAAATTCCCTGACTGCGTCTGCACTCATCCCGATCCAGCTCGACAAAAGCAAAATCACGGAATACACACGCAGCACATACATGAGAATTGTAATCTTTCACAGTCCCTGGAGCTGGCACCTCCAATTCCTTTTTCCCCACTTCTGGGACCGCGGACGTCGTAATTCTTCGTAAACGTACGCAACCGCCCCGAGTGGCCAGCTGCACACAGCTCAAACCCGGCCGAGTCGAGAATGACAACATGTTCTTGAGCTACCTTCTGGACCTGCATGCAATTACATATGTCCAAACAATTGCAAATCCAAATGCTTGCATTGGAAACTTTGCCGTACAGTCGTCTTTCGTACGGTACATGTACCGTACCGAGATCTCCGGCGGCCCTGTCCCAGGTTACTTGATCAAATCAAGAAAAAAGTATGAATATTGATGAAGTGTGAAATTCACTGGTGGTGCACTGGCATGGTATAGCTGATTAGGGGGTGTGGATAGAAAATGTTGTGCGACAACCACACCCAATCGTAGTTCCGAACTGTTGGATTGATTTTGCTTGAGTGTTGCTCCGTCAATCGATTCTTGACCAATGAGTTCCACGGAAGCATTAGAGAAGGAACTGGTCGATAGTCAAACGGCTGTGACTATACAAGGGGACACTGTCAGATCACTGAAGGCGGCTTTGAAAGATGGAAAAGCGGACAAGGTCGATCCCCAGAGAAGTTTGCTCTTTGAATTTTCTTATCAATTTACGACACGCCCGCTTGATAAATTGAAGGCCATTGCAGGTGGATGTGGATGCAGCGATAGGAAAGCTGAAACAGCTCAAAGCGGACATGGAAAGCAAGCAAAAGGTGCAAAATGGATTCCACATTCGAAAGATGCGCAATTCCACAGAAAGGGCACTTAAGTTTCACAGTATCAAGCTGCTTTGCTTGTGCAGGCCTATGAAGCTGTCGCTGGCAAAACAACCGTGGTGAACAAGGAAGCTTTTCGTGCTGCTCTGGTCAGCACCTCCAGTTCGTGTACTTTGAATGTGGCTATTATTTTTATGTGCATGTAAACCGGACCCGATTTCGTATCTAACAGTGGCTCACACTTGTTACAGACAAACACACTGGAGCGGAGATTCTTCTACATCCCGTCCTTCAAGATATATGGGAGCGTAGCGGGGTTTTACGACTTTGGCCCGCCAGGCTGCGCCATCAAGCAAAATATACAGCAGTTTTGGCGACAGCACTTTGTTTTGGAAGAGAGCATGTTGGAGGTCAGTTTCTCACACAAGATGTAGGTGTTGGAGATGTGTGTGTGAACCCCACACGCACATGCACATGCAAATGCTGTGAGTGTGCGGGCGCAGGCGCGCGTGCATGTTTGTGTGTGTGTGTGTGTGTGTGTGTGTGTGTGTGTGTGTGTGTGTGTGTGTGTGTGTGTGTGTGTGTGTGTGTGTGTGTGTCTGTGTCTGTGGTGTGTGCTTGCATGCGTGCGTGTGTGTGGGGGCGTGTGCGGGTGTGTGTGTGTGTGTGTGTGTGTGTGTGTGTGTGTGTGTGTGTGTGTGTGTGTGTGTGTGTGTGAGAGAGAGAGAGAGAGAGAGAGAGAGAGA
>KV908437.1:109584-112084 GCA_002005505.1 Botryococcus braunii
TCCCACCCTCCAACTCTCCGTATCTTTCTCCCTCCCACCCTCCCACTCTCCATCGCTGTGCCTTGTTTTACATTAAAAGTGGAGCGCCTCCTTAACCACGATCGTCGATGCTACATTCTGGTACCCGGAAGCCTGTGCCCTTTTTTCCATGTGCACTTGTCCGCATGAGGCGGCACGGATGAAGTGCAGGACCTGCACAATTGTATCTATGCATTCGCACGCGGTGGCTTACGCGTGCGCACGCACAGACACACACACACACACACACACACACACACACACACACACACACACACACATTCACACACACACACACACACACACACACACACACACTCACACACCCACACACAGAGAGGGGAGGGGCATGCACGCATGCATGCAGACACAGGTACAGAGAGAGGGGGGCAAGGGATTGCGTGGGGAGGAGGGGATGACGAACATTGCAAGCATGGGAGGGTTGAGACTTATGTGCACCCACAGACTTTGCGGACAGCCCATTCAAACCGTTTTACTACCCCCCCCCATACCGCCCCCCCCCCCTCTCTCTCTCTCTCTCTCTCTCTCTCTCTCTCTCTCTCTCTCTCTCTCTCTCTCTCTCTCTCTCTCTCTCTCTCTCTCTCTCACACACACACACACACACACACACACACACACACACACACACACACACACACACGCGCGCGCGCGCGCGCATACACGCAGGCAAGTTTGCGAGAGAGGGGCAACTGGGCATGAATTGTGCGTGCACATATGGCAGGGGTGAATTGCTGAGGGTAGAGGGAGGTTTTCTTTGGGAGAGGGTTTGGGGGGGGGAGGGGGCAGAGGGGAGGGAATGCTGTCAAATGCAGATTAGGTTCATGCTCATCAAGGGTCATCATTTGAGCGGTACTGGGATGTACACTGCAGGGAACACTATTGGAAAACGGTACGCGCGGACAGATGAAATTGGTGTTCCATTTGGAGTGACAGTGGACCGCACCAGCCTGGAAGACCAAACCGTGACGGTGAGGGAACGCGACTCCACGGCTCAGGTGATCCCCTTATTGCGCTTACCAGTACCCTCAGCCAATAACCTTGCGCTTACCAATATCCTCGGCTTCAGTCTTCACGCTCCTCCTCAGTCTCCTCGTCCTGAGCTTGCAGGTCATCGTGTCTCGTGGTCCTCCTCGTCGCAGTCATGTGTTGCGGCTGCTGTTGTGGTTGTTATTGCTGCTGCTGTTTGTTGCCTCTGCTGCCGCAGACCTGCCACTGGTGGTGCCTTAACACGTTGCATGCCACTGGAAGTATACCTTTTCCATGGGCTACTGTCTAATTCGACATGTACACCTTGACACATAGTGCCATGGAGAGCAAGATGTCCATGTGAAACAGGCCATGGAGAGCAAGATGTCTTTTCTCCGACAGTTGCAGGGTCCCCAACTTTGCTCCCATCGGCAGTGGGCGGAATCTGATTCGCTTGATCATACTTGATTACGTTTTGGTTGCACTTCGAAGGTACGAACCAGCCAGTTGTTGGGTCCTCTTTTTGTGTGGTGGTTTTGGGGGGGGGGGGGGGCAAACACACAAAGTGGACTACCACCAAGGGAGGTTCGGGGGCCACCCACTTACATGCTGACACGCTAACAGGCCTTTCTAAGGGAGGGTTGGGGGGGCCAATGGCAGGTGAGGGTACCGATTGAGGAGGTGCCTGGGCTCCTGCGCCAGCTGGCAGACATGGACGTCACGTGGGATGAAGTTCGAGCCAAATATCCTGCGCAGCAGAGCGCGTCGGATGAGTGATGCGCCTCTCTCAGCTTCGAGGATCCCAGTGGCATGAACGAGTGCATGACCCACGTGTGATGTACCTCTTGGCAGTCATTGCCCCGGTGTCACGTGTTAGGTCGTGACCCATGTGTGAGGTACCTCTCGGCTGTCATAGCCCGAGTGTCATGTATCAGGTCGTGACCCATGTCTGAGGTACCTCACAGCGTTCCGGATCCCAGTGTCATCGTCCAGGTCGGGACCCACGTGTGATGTACCTCTCAGCTTTCATGGCCTCAATGTCATGAACTAGTTGATGTACATACCAGCTTTCAGGGCCATAGTGTCATGGACCTGGTCGTGACCCACGTGTGATGTACATCACAGCTTTCATGACCCCAGTGTCATGCACTAGTTCATGACCCATGTGGCATGCTGCAGCAGAATCCATCCCATAGCCTGGCTTAATCTTCAATCTTGTTAAATCTCCACAATACGGCGTTACTGTGTGAGCTTGGGAGAAGCGAGTGGCCAGCGCAGAGGAGCGACAGAGCAAGCCTAGACGGTCTGTTGCAACAAGTTGGCGGTGCGTGTTTGCCATTGGTCAGGCAATCATTGTAATAGGTCCCAGTGCCTAGAAGAGATCGGCGGACGGTTCAGCACCTGCACGTACCGGCGGTACAGTACTACACGTTTTCTGCACCAGCTCTTCTTTGCTAGGTCCTAGCGACCTAGCGCCTATATGGTCAAAGCTGCC
>KV908437.1:117084-122084 GCA_002005505.1 Botryococcus braunii
AAACCAAACCAGCAATGCTGCCGTCTGGCCAATGGATCTGAAGACATTTTGTCTTCTGACAAACGGCTGTCTCGCTGTGGCCCATGCGTGATTAGTCCAGTCAAATCAGGCTTGGACAGCACGAATGATCCATTGCACGACATCGCGCGCGCGCCCACGCGCTCTCTCTCTCTCTCTCTCTCTCTCTCTCTCTCTCTCTCTCTCTCTCTCTCTCTCTCTCTCTCTCTCTCTCTCTCTTCCTCTCTCTCTCTCTCTCTCTCTCTCTCTCTCTCTCACACACACACACACACACACACACACACACACACACACACACACACACACCTACCCCCCCACACCACACACACACACACACAGACACACACATACTTAAACACACACACACACACACACACACACACACACACACACACACACGCACACACGCACGCACGCGCGCGAGAGGGAGACTGCACAATTCAAACCCAACCGCACAGGGCGCAGAACGGCGTTTGCGGGGTGGAGTGGGTTGGGGCCCTCTCATCAAGAGGCTGGGCCCCGGAGAACAGCAGCCATGACGCCCTCCTCAATCAACCGGGTGACGGCCTTCCGGCCCCCGTTGGTGACTGGCATCACGTGTATGCCCCCCAGCCCGCCCAGTGTGCCTACCTGCCCACATGTAAAGGGCCTCAGGTCCCCCAATCATTACCCCTAGGGCCTGGACAGCCAATACTGGTGGGAGTGGGGGTCCTAAAGGTGCGTGGGGTAACAGAGGAGAGGGGCCAATCAAAATCCAAAACCTGGGTGGAAGCTGGAGGGGAGCACTGGAAGCACATTGTAGAGATGGGAAGGTGAAACCCCAAATCAAGCCAAGGGCTCATCCCCCCCCCCCTCTTCACCACACACAGGCGCGCACGCGCACACACACACACACACACACACACACACACACACACACACACACACACACACACACACACACACACACACACACACACACCCCCACCCACACACACCTCCACCCCATCGCCATCTGTAAACTCAATTCCCTTTCTTTAAGTTGGCACAGCTGGCTAGATCCCCAACGTGAGGTTAGGAGAAAACAGCCATCAAGCCAAATAGCACTCCCCGTCTCAAAAACCGGTCTTGGATTGAGAGCGTCCTCTCACCCGCACCCAAGCATCGCTCCACCTCCCTCCACCAGATCAAAAGGCCCCTCAAAACATCCCTCCCCAAACTCATCTTGAGACGGCGCCTCCTTTTGCTTCGTCTTTCGAGCATAAAAGCACAAAATGAAGCACAAAAAACACAAAATGAAGCATAAAAGCACAAAATGTAGCACAAAAGTACAAAACGAAGCAGGAGTGCAGCAGGCAGAGTTGCCACACCTTGTGGAAGAAGTCCGAGTTGAAGCTGTGGTAGAAGTCGGCGAGAGCCTCCCCTGACAAGGTAGCGTCTGCCTCCTCCAGGCGGCGGAGGAGTGGCTCCGCCTCGGGGGAGGTGTCGGCCTTGCACAGCCGTAGCCAGAAGCGCAAGTTGGAGGCCGATGTGATGGCAGTCGTGCCAATCAAGAGCCTCACCGCTTTGTTCAACTCCATCCTGCGCGCACGCGTGGATGAATGGCATGAGTAAGTACAGCCCATCAAGCTGGCTTGAAGTTGGCAGACACGCACATCTAGTCATCGTGACGGTTAATGTGTAACATTCTCTCATCCATTCTGCGCGCCCACCAATTCGTTGTTAAGGCGCGTTCCCTCATTTGGCTTCCGTTCTGGTAGCAGACAGACAGGGAGAGAGGGAGAGAGGGAGAGGGGGAGACAGGGAGAGAGGGAGAGAGAGAGAGAGAGAGAGAGAGAGAGAGAGAGAGAGAGAGAGAGAGAGAGAGAGAGAGAGAGAGAGAGAGAGAGAGAGAGAGAGAGAGAGAGAGAGAGAGAGAGAGAGATGTGACGCTGTCTCTCGCCCCTCTCTATCTCTCTCCCTCTCCCCCGCCCCCCACTTTCATGCATGCATGCAAGCACGCTCGCAGACGCAAGCATGCTTGCCCAGATCAGCGCACGCACGCTCACCATGATATGCAGATTCAGCATTGGAACCTGCCGTGGGACATGCGCAAAGTTGTAAAATTTTTTTGACGATAGGACTGACATGACCGTTTAAGAAGACGAGTCTGGGAAGATGACAGGAAGTAGACAAGAAGTCAAGAGGAGTGAATGCAAACTGGACCGGCTTCATCCACGGCTGCTGGCTCCCGTGCAAATCAAAGTGTGCTCCCCACCCCCCCCCCCCCTCTTTTTGAACCTTAAGCACTTAACAAACTAGGTTCCAAGTTTCAGCTAGGTTCCAGGAGTACCAACGAAGCCACTCCTTCCCCGCCCCCCTCTCCCCCTGGGGGAGAAGACGGCCAGAGGATTCCCCATTCCAGCGCACCCAACACCCCCCCTCCCCTGGCCCCCAAAAAACAATGTCTAAAGCACCGGATCCTCCAGTCCTTGAACCTGCTTACCCTGGGTAAGTTAACTGGGTACTTCACACACCACCTCCCTCCCTTCATGCTGCCACAGGGAAATTTGGCCAACGCAGCTTTTAAATTAATCATCAGTCTCTGAAAAGCCTGCCACCTCCTGAAGCGACCAACTGTCTCCTGAACGAAGGGTTAGCTTCTGAGAGGAAAACAAATTTAAGCTCCCGGAGGGACTGCTGCCGAAGCGGCAAGGCAGCCCTACAATGACATCCAGGCAGGATGTTGGTCGCAGGCAATGAGAGCCAGGATTTTGGTTGCATGACCCACAATGGGAGGCAGGATGTTGGTGGCATGCTTTACAATGGGAGCCATGGATGTTGGTGGCATGACCTACAATGGGAAACAGTATGTGGGTCATGGGAGACAGGATGTTGGTGGCATGACCTACAATTGGAGACAAGGATGTAGTTGCATGACCTACAATGGGAGACAGGATGTTGGTGGCATGACCTACAATTGGAGACAGGATGTAGTTGCATGACCTACAATGGGAGACACGATGTTGATGGCATGACCTACAATTGGAGACAGGATGTAGTTGCATGACCTACCCTACAATGGGAGACAGGTTTTGGTGGCATGCTTTACAATGGGAGACAGGATTTGGTGGCAGCGCGGCGGGCAAACAGTGAATGAGCTTACTTATTGATACGGGTCATCCAATCTTCAAACTTGGACCAGAGGAAGGGCGGCTGCGTTATGATGACCTCTGCACCAGCCTCCACCTACAGCTGGGCCCCAGGCTCCCCTCAGATGAAGCCCCATGCTGTGCAGACCAGCTACCCCCTGCCCTCCCTGTTCTTGGCCTCTGGCGCTGAGGGTTGGACCCCAGGGGACGCGGAACCTTGCTTGCACCACCCAGCTGCCTCATATGAAGCTACACCTTGACTCGCGCGCGCGCACGTGTGTGTGTGTGTGTGTGTGTGTGTGTGTGTGTGTGTGTGTGTGTGTGTGTGTGTGTGTGTGTGTGTGTGTGTGTGTGTGTGTATGAGAAAGAGAGAGGGGGAGGGGGAGAGAGAGAAAGGGAGAGAGAGAGAGAGAGAGAGAGAGAGAGAGAGAGAGGGAGAATGAGAGAGAGAGAGAGTGTGTGTGTGTGTGTGCGTGGATGTGTGAGAGAGTGAGTGAGTGAGTGAGTGTGTGTGGGTGGGGTATGTGTGTGTGTGTGTGTGTGTGTGTGTGTGTGTGTGGGTGTGGGTGTGTGTGTGTGCGTGTGTGTGTGTGTGTGTGTGTGTGTGTGTGTGTGCGTGTGTGTGTGTGTGTGTGTGTGTGTGTGTGTGTGTGTGTGTGTGTGTGTGTGTGTGTGTGTGTGTGTGTGTTTGCGCGTGCGCGCGCGGGGCATGCCAGTGCAGACAAGCGCGGGCGGATCTGCGTGCTTGGCGTCACGCCGGGGTTCGGAAGGGAGACAGGGGGGGGGGGCAGAGATGTACCCCCTCCCCTTCAGTAAGCCCCCACTGCCCACAAAGTCCACTGTCCTAAGAGGAGGACAAGGAGGAATGACCTAAATTTGAAACTACTGTGTCACCACCCAGTGACACCATTTTGGCGAATTGGGGCTTTTGCTGGAACGTGGAGGCTGAGGGGGAGGGCGGGGGAAATGGACAGAACAGGCCGCCTGCAGAATGAGAAAGTCCCATAAAAAAAAAAAAAAAAAAAAAAAAAAAAAAAAAAAAAAAAACAGAACATGGTTTTGTCCTAAACGGGTCACATTGAACGGGCTACATGAAAGTCTCCGAATGAAATAGTACACAGCCTAATAGTATTAGTAATACCGGTTACAAGTCAGCGGGGTGTTACAGGACAGCCAGAAGTTAGACTGGGACTTGGTTGTGTTCGCCTCAAAATTGTCACGACAGCCCATTGCACTCCACAACAGAGAGGGACCTCCTTTTCCTTTGAGAATCCTATCCAACACTTTTTAGACTGACAGAATGAAAACATACCTTGGCTCCCAACGAAGAGGGATCATTAACAAGAGGGTTCTCGGTCGCCCATAACGATATGCTTGGGGGCAAATCCCCCTGCTGCCGCATTGCTGTGGCCATTTTCAGCACATCGACGCTGCTCCCCACTAACCTGTCAAAACAGCCACCGCCCCGGGGGCGAAATAACGCATGTGAGACACTCTGCAGGTACTGATGCAGAGAAACTAAATTGAATAGGAGGTTTGACATGTTGACATGTCCTGCAGGCTTTTACGGATCCAAAAAAGGAAGTTGTGGGGGAAAGGGGCCCAATTTTCGGGCCCTAAAGTGAGATTCTCAACAATCCGTCGAGTTCTGAGAGATGAATGCCAAACCCAATCGGGAACTGGGCCTGGCCCACAGGACTGAAGTTGCAAGTGGTTGCTGCCATGCGGAAGGTAACATGGACACCTTATCTCTCTCTCTCTCTCTCTCTCTCTCTCTCTCTCTCTCTCTCTCTCTCTCTCTCTCTCTCTCTCTCTCTCTCTCTCTCTCTCTCTCTCTGTCTCTCTCTCATTCACAAAGGCAAAGAGAGGGGG
>KV908437.1:127084-157084 GCA_002005505.1 Botryococcus braunii
CTTTCAGCCTGTAACAAACCTCAAGCGCTCCAAGTTTGCTCGTCAAGTTCGAAGGGCACGCAAGTACTGGGAGGTGATAACAGTGTCTTCAAAAGTAGCAAGTAGAAGGTGACGCAAGCGGTAGGAGGTACAAAGTCAATGGCTGATCAAGGTGGCGTCACTGCCGCCGGGCCTTACATTCTTGGGGTCCTGGCCCCGGTGTCTTCGAGAGAGAATCATATGCTCTGCCATGCCGATCATCATCATCTTCAACTTGCATAGGCTCCCGGAAGCCCCTCCCTTTCTGTTTTCTGTTGGTTGTCGCCACTGTTGACCTCACGCGGGGAGGAGGAGCATCCTCATCCATATCGTCCATCATATCCTCGTCATAACCTCGCGCAGACATTATGTTAAATTTTCTCGTCCCTGTGTAGAGGCACTCTGCCTGTGAAGGACGAAGAAATGTCTCACCGGCACGGACTGTGGAATGAGAAAACGCGTGAGGAATGCTGGTACCCAACAGGGTATCTTCTCTTCCCCTACGTGACGGTGCCTGGCCACGCTCGGCGGCCTGAATGGTAGCGTTGATGTTTCTAATACCTTTTTCATGCTAACATGAATCTTACGAGTCCAAGTGGGGCACACATCACACATGGGAATGTGTATTGCGAGCACCCATGGGCATCGATCGTAGCCTACGATCCGCATGCATAAAAAATCTCTGGGCTGCCGTGAGGGTTACGCCACTTCACTAATTTGAGGCCAGCCCCCTCACAGTGAGGATGCTTGCAACACACCCTTCAACACCAGTGCACTGGGGCAAAGAACGGCACATGGACACGTCTAAGAGATACAAACAGTGGGCCCTGAAATGGAACCCCGCTCATGAGACTCACACTAACGTACCACTGCTCATGACTCGTTATAACAACACCAAAACTTCCCCCATCATCATCTGCCAAGTGCGCAGGAGAGAGTTTGGGGTTCACAGAGTATGTGACTAATACGTGCAAGACTAATCACTTACTCTCTACAAAAGCTGGAAAGCATTCGGTGAAGCACCTCAGTCATCAGTCGTCTGATGGTAGCGTTATGGCCACCTCAAGTCCTCACTGGACAATGCAAGGCTTGCATTTCATTGTAATTACCTTCCGCCCATAGTGCTTGTGAAATCAATTATTGAAGGTCGTCAATCTCTGTGACCGAGACATACTATACTTCACCGTTTCTGGAAATTTGATGATATATTGTACTTGTCATCTAAAATATTTCTGGCATTGCCGGGAGGTCGAATAGTAAATATCAGTAGCAGTGTTCACTCAATCTTAGCCCCCTCCCTGTCTGTGTGTGTGTGTGTGTGTGTGTGTGTGTGTGTGTGTGTGTGTGTGTGTGTGTGTGTGCGCGTGCGCGCGTGTGCGTGTGTATGTGTGTGTGTGTGTGTGTGTGTGTGTGTGTGTGTGTGTGTGTGTGTGTGTGTGTGTGTGTGTGTGTGTGTGTGTGTGTGTGTGTGTGCGTTCCAGACTAGGAAGCCACTGGGTAACCAAAAAGCATTAGCAAATTTGCTCAGGATTTACTGCTGACAACGGTACCTTTGCACACTTCTCAATCTAAAGTAAGCAAATTGAGTAAAGTATCATAGTCCCAAGCCCTACGGTGCCTCTGCCGGGGCTTGGGCGGGGTTAGGTAATGATTGTACTCCTTTAAATCAGCAGCTGATCTGTTATGTCTCCAATGTCATGGGATATTGCACTATATTCCCAAATGACCCGTTGACATTAAGATGTACATCTTAATCTTTTCTCTCGTTATCTCCCTCCCTTTCTCCTCATCCTCCCCATCACTTCCAATTCTCACCACGATAGGAGTCCAAGGCCTGTGGCCAGCATCCTGACAGAACCAGGGCACTCTATGGAATGACAGAGGCATTGAGGAACACCATTAATGTCAACAATAGTTCTTGTTGGTGACATTCTACGGCAGCTTGTCATATGTTCAGCACTTCCAAACTTATTTTCTTGATGTGCAGCATGAAGTATGGGTCAGCATGTAGTTATCTGCACTATTTCCGTGGGCTTCTGGTCTGCTAGTCGCATATCAAAAAACACTAGACTGCACACTATCACCTGCAACGCTGTTTGTCGGACCACAATTGCTGCTGCCGCCTGTAGCACCTTGTTTCAGTAAACAGTGGGTTGGGTTGGGAGACACAATCATGTGACTCATTCATAGTGGGAAGGAAAGAAAGCTGTATCTGGGATCATTCTATGAGTCATGAAATTTCTTCTGGAGTGCCGTTTCACAATCTGCCCCATCAGGATCAGACCCAAGCAGTTCTTCCCAGCCGCCAATCGGGATGCTCCAGGGTTTGCATGCCAACAGTGGCCTCAACATGGTCCATGCATGAATGAGTTCCCTCCTGTGCTTCACTCAAATAACAATTGCCAAGCACCCAAGAAGGCCCAAGCACGACTGTCAGTCCCACTGGGACGGCGTGGGCATTGGCTTGGCGCAAGTGTTCAACGCATACCCTGCCCATTAGGCAGGCTTAAACCATGCCACATCATCTTTTCCCCACCAGTCCCTTGCTAACATCCCCACCAATGCCCACGCTACACAACCGCAGCAATCAGTGCCACAAAGCCAGCCCCATCAAAGGAA
The DNA here is from genome assembly GCA_002005505.1 of Botryococcus braunii. Lineage (NCBI taxonomy): Eukaryota > Viridiplantae > Chlorophyta > Trebouxiophyceae > Botryococcus > Botryococcus braunii. Next base: position 129,722 of record KV908437.1, read on the forward strand.
TGACTGTCTATCTCACTGCACGTCAGAGTCTGGGCGCCTGTCCAACACTGTATTTTAGGTTTGTGGCTAAGAAAATGGGAGTACAAAGTGCAGCTTGCATTGACCTTTGTGAAATCTGAAAAAAGACACTAGTATGATCTGTAGCCAACGGCTGTGAACTTCAGGCAGAGTAAAATCCATTCTAATGTGAAAAGCACAATTTGAACAAGTAATACGTAAGGAACCCAAAGTAGGACAACCTGTAACTAGCAGAGCCATCAATCTTTTACATACATAGCAGGGTACAGCTGCTAGACAGCGTGTTGCACTGCATAGTCAAAGCCAGTCCCCTCGCTACAATCATAAACAATACCAGTATACCTTCTTACAAGATGGTAATCACAGCCATGTGAGTTAACCTTTAGAAAGTTCCGTCTCCCAGTCCCTTTTACAGCTTGCCTTCCTCAACCAGAGACTCCACTCGAAGCAGGACAAAGCCAAAAGCCAGACCCTGCACAGGAATTCACATTGTGTCACAACGATGCATGCTTCAATAGAATGTACTTTGGGGACTACACACAGATATAACCAGTGGAGTACCTCCAAAACAAGGAAGGCCTCGGCTGTCCTGAACCTCGTGCCAAGACGAATGTCATATCAGGCAGATCCAACAAAACACTTTTACAGTCAGCAGTCATGTCCAGGCTATGCTTGAGGTCCAGTTCAAGACGCAAAGAGAAGAAGGGACGCACCACAAGTGTGATCGCGAACATAATTGCAGCAACTCCTGCAATTTCTCCACCTTCTCCAGCTAGTTGAAAAACTTCCATTGCACTCGTCGACTGCAGCGCTGTGGTGGATCGTTTTGTTGGCCGGACGCTCCTGACGACGTCTGAAAATCCGGCGTTCGCCCGTGTGCCTCTGTTTCCCCCCACAACGGGACACGCTCGGACATCCAAGGCTGTATAGTAAAATCCCATTTATTTCATGAGATAGGCACCCACTTAATCAAGGCTCCATGCCGGGCTAGTCCAACGAACGCGGGTCTAGCAGTCCGCACAGACTTTGCCGCAACAACACATGTTGCAGCTGTAGAGACGATCCCTGCGCAGTGTGACATTTTGCTGAGGTTGTATTCGCGGTGGCGTGTCGGTTAGCAAAGAAGACAGGTTCGAAGGTTTACAGATAAAGTTTACGGAGGGTCAGGCCTATCCTATCTCACCGCAGATGGAGGCCCCTCGAGAAATTTCCGCGTCAACTCCCTGGAGCAAACTCAACAGCTGTAGAAAGTCAATAATGTAGTACGGCTGTACGTACGGTACGTTCTATAGGTACACTGCGTACTGCCGGATTGGCAACTTTTGGCGTCGCTTCACCCTCGTCGCGACGACTCGTCGGCGACCGTCGCAGAACCATGCGGGAATGTCATATGCGGGAATGTCCACGTGGGTGTCGTGGACACCTATTTTCGCCATAGAAGAACTAGCAGAAAATCACAATTTCGGCGCCAAGTATTTGAGATCTGCGGCGGTTGTTCCGAGGCTTCACTTCTACCCTTAAAAACATTGTTGCAATTCTTATTCTTTTTTATCTTAGAATAACTATAAAGAGTCGCAGGACATCATGGAGGATTCTCTGTGCCCCCTCTGCATCCAACCCTTGGACGAAACTGACGTCAGGGGCCAGTTCTGTGGTTGTAACTTCACGATTTGTCTTTTTTGTCAGCAAAGGATTGTTGACGAAGCGGCGGTTAACGGTGTGCCTCCTACGTGCCCGAACTGCCGCAGTGTGTACGACCAAGACCGAATACAGAAGCAACAGCATGATCCAAACCTGTAAGTTCCCCTTCATCCTCACTCTGTATATGAATTTGTAGCATATGCTTATTCAGTCGTCTCCACACTGATTAGGTTCAAGGGCAGGTGTATGTATGTGGGTTAGACAAACCTGGCGGCTATTTAAGGCCAACTCGCCTCCGTTCGATATCGTTTTGGCCCAGTGTACGGTGTTACAGGATAAAAATGTTGGGTATAGTCACAGTGGAGCTGTCCCTGCTTCAGCTGGGCTGTTTGTGAGCATGGCTGTTGGCCACAGGACTTGCTTTAAAGTATGTTGGGTTTGCTGCATGGGTTTCTTGTGTTGAATTTCTGCTGGATTATGGTCTGCAGACTGGAAGAAGCAAGAAAGCTGGCAAGGAGGGAGGACAAAAAGAAGAACCTGCAAGGCGCAGTGAAGAGTCGGAGGGATCTTGCGGTATGTTGCCTGAGGCCTATGGCCTCTCATGAAGGAAGTGCTGTGACACTGAAAGACTTTAAGGATTCATGGCACGGGTTGCAGGATCTGCGAGTGGTGCAACGAAATCTGGTATATGCAGTGGGGCTGCCTCTGGAGATCTGCCGGGAAGAAGTCCTGGGAGGGCAAGAGTATTTTGGTCAGTATGGTAAAGTTATCAAGGTGGGACTGGTCCTATTTGTCCTGGGTTGCTGGATATTTTAAATTGTTGTAGGTAGAATTTGTTGGCATCGTCCATTTTGTTGGCTAACTTTCTTAACAAGGACGCGCCAACAACTGTGCATTTTTGCTTGCGCAGATTTCTGTCAGTCGCTCTGGGCCATATGGTGCAGCTGGTGCAAAAAATGGGCCGACAGGCAGCGCTTATGTGACCTATAGAAAAGCGGATGATGCCAGAAAATGCATTGAGGCCATACATGGCCTGGAGTGGCATGGTGCGTTGTTGAGGGCTATTGTGGGCTATGGGCATGGGGCATCTTTTGTCGTGTCGTTCTGCTCATGTTGTTTCACCTGTGCAGGCAAGCCTGTCAAAGCAACTTTTGGGACAACGAAGTACTGCAACTCATTTTTAAAGGGGATACGATGCCAGAATGCAGATTGTCTTTATCTCCATGAAGTTGGTAAGACCCCTGCAAGCCATGGTGCTGTGGCACTCTTCAAACATCACATGTTTTGAGGGCTACTCATCGTCGTCATTCAATAGCCTGGTGAGGTCCACGGATTGACACATTGCTGTTATTGCAGCTGAAGTTGAGGATAGTTATACTAAGGAAGAAACTAAATCGGCAAAGTTTGTACAACTTGTAAATGCGGCCACCCTGTCTAAGCAGCAAGGCAGTGCTCTCAAGGACGGCAGTTCCAGCTTTCCGGCTCCAAGCACACCAGATGTTGGAATGAGAGGTATGTTGAGCATGTCAATGCTTGCGGAGTGTTTGGGCCAGGGGTAAGGTAGGACTTCCTGTGTTGCTTGTTGTCAGTTCTAACATCCGTTGGACAGTTACCACGAAAGGTATACTTCGTTGTTTGCATGCAGTGAAGCGGAGATTCATTATAATGAAATTCTTCGAAATATAAACTACTACAAACTATAAACTACTATAAACTAGATGTATCAAGCTGAGAAACCATGTGTCATACAAGCTGAGAAGCCAGGCCCCATCAGCGAGGGTTACAGGGCTCATAATCAATGGGGATCGATAATGAAGTGGAGGAGAAGTCAGCAAAGCTGCACACCAGAAGGGGGGGAGGGGGGCAGAGAGAACGAAAAAAGTAGATCACAGAATACCGAGAAATACTGTCGAAGTCGCTATGAGCAGATGAGGAAACTCAAATGCAGGTGGACACAACATGAACCCTCAGCTGTGTGCGTGTGAATCTAGAGTCCTGAATGGAGAAAATTAGTCAAAGTCAACACAAGTCCATGAAGTATGAAGTAGTAACCACAGAGGCAGCTCATAAAACACGAAAACCCCAAAAAGCTCGAAAGCGCTAAGTTTGCCGGAAGCTGGAAATCCTAAAGGTGGAAACTCGAAACCCAAAACTTCTGCTGGATTTCAAGAGGTCATCACCATCAGTCGGAAGCCGTGGCCTGTATGGCCTTGAAGAGCAACACGTTAGTTGAAGTCATGCTGCTTGCAGAAGGAGCTGCACAACTTGCAAGTGTGGAGTCTTTGGAATCAGCGCCAGAAACATCGTCACCAGACTCGTGGCCAAGCTTGGGGGCAAAAGCATCTTGGGCTGCCAAGGCTGTCGGACAAGGCCTCAGTGTTTCGCAGCAGCCTCCTCCTCTAAGTGTTGATAAACATGAGTGGCCTGTCTTGTCCGCTGCCACATCCACGTCATTATCAACTGCCGCTGCTGGTGTGGGAGTGTCAGGCAATGTCCAGATCTCTGATGGGGAGTCTCAAGCTGATGGCAATGGCAATTACACAAATGGCTTTTTGCAGGTGGGTTCTTTGTGCTTTGCTATCTCATGGGATGGCCCTTATCAGGGTTTATCAGCGATGGGCATCCTGTTTGATCAGTGAAATAATGCCATGTTCCATCGGGAGGTCTAGATGTTTCTTTGGGCCTGTAAGGACCTTAAGCCATGGGATGGTGAACTCCTGTGGAATTGCAATGAGTTGGACATTGTAAAATCATGTACTATTTGACTTTGCTCTGTGGAGCATACTGCTTATGCCCTTAAGCTGCGAGGTTAGCGTAGTTATTGGTTTAGAGATTGGGCTCCTCTCTAAGAGTTTCTAGGGTCCATGAAGATTGTATGCAATAAGTGCATGTGTGTTTCTGGTGCTAACTAACACTAATGAAAGAATTCGAGCAGATATGTAAATAACTGTCGGGAAGGCGGGCCTCATTCTTGGTCGGGGTTGTGCAGACTCTCCAGAGGAGTGGAAGTTCTATGGCAGAGAAAGTGGCTCGTGCAGCGTCTCTCCCAAAGAACCACAAGGGCACCACTCACCTTAATGGCTCATCACAGCCGCAGATGTCAAAGCTTACACCTCTAGTGCTTCCAGGAGGAGCCAGCGCCAGAGTTTTGTCCCCTGCATCTTCTGTGCCTGCTTCATCAGCGTCTGCCTCGCGTTCATCCTCGCCTACATCAGGGACTCGCACTCCGATCGCAAGCAGCAACTGTCCAGAAACAGTACAGGAAAATCAACCGGCTGCTGTTGAAGCTGCAGCAACACATATTACCAATGGCCACAATGAGTCCGTGTCGAAGCTGGCAAACCATGGATCTGAGGCGGAGATATTGCTGGATAGTCACCAACACTTGGGCAATGTTGGGTCAAGTCTTGTGGGTGTATTGGGGCTCTTTAGCCAACAAGTTGAGGCAAGCCAGGATGCACAAGGAGGTCCTGTGCTTGAAGAGGAGGGGCCTGGTGCTACCAGGGGTGGGCCACCTCCAGGGTTCAGTGCAGCGCCAATAAGTGAAACTCAGCAGGGCCGGAACAAGAGGCCTGGCCCGCCTCCTGGTTTTGTGGAGCCACAGGTGGCCAATCTGATAGCAAACCAAGATGTTCAGAAGTCCACGGGCCCAGGACCTGTGCCAAGCATTTCTGATATGAATGCCTCTGCGCTTGGCCACTTCGCCAAGGGCTCAGATTATGTCCCACATGGCCAGGGAATAGATGTTTCACTGCATCAGACCCTGTGCCATGAGAGCAAATCGAGTCCTGAGGCATTCGATATCGGTTTGCAGCAGCCCATCAGTTCAGGGGACCTGGAAAGGGGGGTCTCTGCAGCATCAGCCTCCGAAGATCCTATAGTACCGCCACCACCACGAAAGCGCAACCCTGTGGGCACCAAATCACTGAATGAAACTAGCCAGGGTCCTTCCCCTGCACACCAGCAGCAGGAGGCAGTGTCGTTCCTGCAACAAATGCTACCACATGCCACTGTGCATGTGGGACCGGCACCTGTTTCCAGCTCACACCCTCGTTATTCATCGGGGTTTGGAGGTCTCCCAGGCGGTGCTGTGGTGAAACTGGGACAACAAGTAGGCATGGGACGGTCTCCAAATGTTGGTCCTGAGCATGCTCCTTCAGGCCAAGTAATGGTGGGGCGGCAGTGGTCAGCTGCTGGGCTTGAGATAGCGCAAAATGCTCCACACCAGGGGTTGCAGCGCACCCCTCAGATGGGCTACATGGGCAGAGCCTCTGTTGAAGAATCCTCGAGGAGGAAGCTGAGCGGTGCTGCACTCCTCCACAGCTTGCAGCAAGGAAGCACAAAACAAGTTCATGAGCAGCAGCCTGCCCGCCACAGTCTTGACAATGGGTGGGACCGAATGCCTCCAGCTATGTGGTCTTCCTTTGGGCAGGGCGTCCACAATGGGGTTGGTGACCCTGTGATTGTTGGTGGCACAAAGATTTCAGCAGGTGAGGAGCTTCCTCTTCTAAGGACTCGAGAGTGGGAAAATCTGGAAGGGATGTATAAATCCTTGCTTGTGCATCTTTTGGTGGGTGCTGGGTGACGCACCTGATCTAGAGGGTTACATTGCATACTGTCAAACGATTACAGCACAAGATTGCATCCTCAGCAACAGGCGTATTGAAAGTCTAAGTATCTCCTTGTTTTACTTGGGGGTTTCTCGTCATACCTGTCACATCCTGTGTGGACATGTCCATGTTTTTGAAACATGTTACTTTTTGAAACATGTTACTCTCTCTTGTTTGCCGCCCTTGTGTGCGAAGACGTAGACAATATATTTGGCTTTTTCAGCTGTATGCGGAAAGCCATTGACTCTGATGTGGAGCTCTCATCCTACAGCACAGCTTTCAGTTTCTATGATGTTGACTGATCATCATAGGTTCTTGATGAGGTTCCAGGTTCCGCTACGAATATGCGTGCGACATACTGAGCAGTAATCGTCATAAGTATAAAGCACGTTCCATTATTGTGTATTTATTTCAACCTCTAGCATCAAACCGTGGGGATGATCCGAAATGACTGGGCATGTTGCACACAGGAACTCATCATCAACACTTTCCCCAGTCATTTGCTCCGCGAGCACCTTTTCCCTTGCAAGACCCATACCATGCCTGGCTTCGTCAAGATCAGCAACTCCCCCAGCAGTGGGCAGCAGTGCAGCAACAGCACCAGCAGTGGTATATAAACTCAGACGAGGCCTTGCTTGGATCCTTCAACAATGTCGGCATGTACAGCGGTGACAGGGGCCCATTACAGGTGCAGATAATTTGCGAAGAGATCATTCTCTAGTTTGTTTGTATCGTTGATCTATGTATAGTCCGTTAGTGTGTGCCATGTCAGAAGTGTAAGGCAAAGACTGGAAGTTTGCTGTCATCCTGCCTTCGATAACAGGCTTTGTTTTATGACAGTATTAAAAGGCCGGAGATCCATTTTGTATTGTTGAGAATGCGTTGCAGTGTAGCGTTTATACACAACAAGGAGCTAGACTCCTGGCTTTCGTGTATGTGCATTCAGTTGCTCTGTTGAGTTCTACTGCCACGCAGCAAAAGGTGGGAATTTTGTATTACAGCGTTTGAGTTGCAGTACCTGGATGATGACCACTGGTGATGCGATTGCAGGGACGGTAGCTGCTGTTCTTGCTGTTGGTTGCCCATCTGAACCGTTGGAGTCGTTGTGCTTGCACTTCTGCCTGCTGTGAGCAGTGACTGCTCTGCGTCGGCGTGCCCTGGTCCCTTGTGCTGCTTGTGGATGTCATAGGCAGGTCTTAATTTCCAGTGTTCTTGGCATGGGCGCAAACGCTTCGTATGGGCGCCGTCGCAATTGTTGGAATGCTGTTAGTAGCCGCACAGTTTATGGGTGCGTTTAAAAAAGATCTTGTAGAATTCAAGACCGATTGGGGTGAAAAGCACAAGGTACTGCGAAGTGAAGTTCTTTAAGGTTCTTTGGTGTACTCAGTTGCCCACATAGCTACGTAGGCCTGTGAAGCCAAAAAAAAAAAAAAAAAAAAGGGGTTGTGAACAAATAGAAGTAAGCTTCGATTTCACAGCTGCCAATTTATGTCTCGTGGCAGCGTTGTGTTCTGTTTAGCTGCATTAAGCAAAAAGTCAAAGTTGGTAGTGCTTGTAGTGAGTGGTTGGGGTTTTAAGAAGTGACAAGAGCATGATGCATCATGGGTGTCCTGTTAGCAAAGTTTGTCAGCGAAGTTGTTGCAGGTGGTGCCGCCTGGTTATTTCGGGTTGGATTCCGTAATTTGTGCCCATTACGTGCGTGTTGTTGCTGTGCTGGTCGACATTTCCAAGGGCGGAGGTCAAATGCTTTTAACGGTATATCTTGAAACGCGTTGGGGCGTTTGACAGCGCAATCCTTTGTTAGAGACCCTTTCAAGGTAAAGACTCAGATTCATCAGCTCTTCTTCCCGGGAAGAAGAACGGGCCCGTTTGGGCAGCGCATATCAAAACATGTTCTCCAGATGTACTCATTTGTGAGTTTTGCCAATGATGAGCCTCAAAAGATTCTGTGCGATGGCCAAGGACTTCAGCCATCTTCTTATTGGCTATCCTGTTCGGACTTAATTTCCTGTGCTTAGAGAGAGAGAGCAAGGGCTGGGCACCAAATGTTTTTCAGCCTTGTAAAATATGACGTTTAGACGTTCTTGGCGTTGAACTACATGTTTCATTTCATGTGCAACTGCTTCTTTCTCCAAAATTTAACACCTTGCCAGACTAAATTGTTGCAATGCTTGTTACTACATATCTCCAAATATACCTCAGGCCATTCGCATTCCCGTCACCCAACAGAGTTCCAAGTTGAGGTGGCTTACAAAAACTGTACTGTAAACCTGTAATCACCAGTCAAATCACCGAAACAAAGTTTAAGGGTAAAAGTGAAATATATCAGTCTCAGGCTCCCGATGCCCGAAGAGTCACAAGATTTGTTTATGTGCGTCCCCTGTCAAGGTGAGCAGCTTGTATCGAGATGGTTGACTGTCAATGCTGGAAAATTTTAACGGTTCTATCAAAGCTGCATGTTACCAAGAGATTCCTTTCACTGTCATAGTGCAAGCCACGAACATTTTTGTCGTGTATACGCAGAGTTGCTACTACCCGTGATGATCCCACATGGTAAACAAACAGCTGGCCCCCAGCCGCTCCAACAAAAATGTAGAACCCGCTTCGATGCCAGGCTGTGGCCGGTTGATGAAAGTTTTCGATTGGTAAGCCATAGAAACTACGAGCTTGGCTCCAATCTGCACAGACCGAGCAAGGCAAAATCAGACCTCGGACGTTGGGAAAAACATATGTAAAGAAGAGCGGGCCAACGGTGGTTGGGGGTCCCCCCCACCCTCCTTTTTGCCAGATGCCAGTCATGAAGGTTCACACCGAGCCTTGTCAAGACTGTTCTACATGGATTGCTGTGACATGGAACATGGACTTTAATACCGGGTGCACGCGTTGAGGCAACGCACCAGACAAGCGAAACATTATCAGTCGGGGACCATCACTTGAAACCAATAAGAATCTTCCACATGGCGATCTCCGAAGTTGTGTAGCACTGAAGGAGACATGATCATCCCCAAGGGCATTCATGTTGATCCTCCTGTCTTCCTGCAGATTCCAACATTGTGAGGCATGGAGCAATAGCATAAAGGATAGGATGCCCACAGAGATTGACAAGCATGAAAAAGTCCCCAATATTAGCTGCAAGTAAAACTCCCGGTCGGGGTTTCACTCAAAAATGTTCTAAAACCCAAAACCTTCTGGTGGCCCATGTACCCACACCCTTCCTCGCAGTGCCTACTTCAATCTACCTTCAAAGAATCATTATTTTAACTCCTCCCACTTACCCTCAAAGTTACGGTGTTGAACAGTCTTAAGTAGTTTGTGCCCTTCAAAGCCACAGCCACAAGGCCCCCCTCATGTATCCACTCGACATCTTGAACAGCTCCGGTATATGTTTCAACATGCAGCCTTCTCAATGTGCAATTTGTCATGCCCATATCAGTTGGAGAAGAATCATCTCCATTTACAGTACTCCCTGTGTGCACAGCAATTCTTCAGTTTGCCCAGATAGCACCTGATGATACATACCAAACACTGGAGAGCAAACACCTGCTGGCTAGAAACCATGACTGGCATTGCCCTGGCATAAGAGGACTGAAGGCCAAAGGAAGTGGAGTGAAATGCCCAGTAAAGGAAGCGCATGCTGCTGAGTATTGGAGCACCTGAATATGTATGGATTGCGAGAGAACCGCTCCATGCACAGCTCACAACTTGCGTCCCATCAGGGGACCAGATAGATCGAACACAATATTTGTTGTGAGGCCGATCAGATGCCAGAAAAATGCCGGAGGTGGCATTCAAGACAATGACTGATCCATCCATGGTTCCAAGAAGCAGGAGGGTTTCATCATCTCTGTGCAACTCCTCAAACCTACTCACGATTGAAACTCAGGTTCCGTGAATGACTTGCAGTACTTGGCCACAGTGGCAGCTACTCGACCCTCTTATGAGGATAAAGCACAGGATGAGAGATTTTGGATACCGTGCTCAAGTGGGGACGATTTAGACAGGAACATGGTGGCCACACCAGTCAGAGGAACCCCTTAAAGTAAATGAACAAGGTATTATCACAAACTTGCCTTTGTGCCTGCTTGATGGCCAACGAAAGCACACCACCATGGCTCAACGGTGTGCGCCAATGAATGATCCCTTCCATGTCTAAGCACTGGACCGTCCCATCCCCTGCCCCTGTAATCACCTTCTGCTCCGTGGAAACGACTGATATTATGTTGCTGCTGTGGAGTCCCTCTAAGTTTGACATCAGGCTTTGAGGAAAGTCATCCTCCCCTCCATGCAACAACTCATCCTCTTCAGCTTGAATTCTGGCATTCTCCTCGTTCACAGGCGACTCCACCATTCTATGCTCGAAATCCTTGTAAACCATCTGCAACGTGTTAAAAAAGTAAGAGCACTGTTTCTAATAATTTCCTTCTATGTCCAGCTAGCCCCTGCCCACCTCTAGCAGCATGCTCCCTCGCGGGGCCCTCCCCTCGTAGTAGGTGCTGCCTGCTGCCAATTCTACTTCTCGAAGAGCTTTCTGCCAACCTCTTTCTGCTAGAAACTGTTGCACCAAAACGAGAGCGAAGACGTCTGGGTCGTCGACTCCGTCCATCCGCAGCCGATCTCAACAACTCAGAGTTCTTCTTCTCAAACAAAAAAGCTTGCCCAAACAAATGATTTGCGGCAGAATAATGACCCAAGAGAATTTACTTTCATCGACTTCCATTGTTTACGGCAAGTGTAGAAATTGTATCAACATCTTGAGTTTCCAAGTTGGTCCCAGTCGAATATGTCATGCATTGCGCATTGCAATGTATTGACGCACACCAGAATGAACGCGGTCCTACTTGAAATCCAAAATGTGTTTTCTATCCTTCCTTCCGTTTACCCTTCTTTGTTCGCGGTAAGTACGGGACCATACTGAAGGTGTGCCGCAGAACTTGTCAACCACAAAGCTCGAACAAGCCACCTAGCATGCATTGTCAAGCGCTGGGCTTGGAGTGCAGTGTGTCTTCAGGAAAGGCTCACAGACTTTGTGTCACAGTTCTTGAAAGTACGGTTCCACCAGTGTTCCGATTCGAATTTTGAACACGTCTTCCGCCTCTCTTCGCCTTCTCCAGATGTTCCAGTCCGACCACATATCCGCCTGGGATATTTTGAAGGTACATATCCGCCTGGGATGTTTTGCGCAGCCTCGGCGGTGCTGGTGACCAGCAGCTGGTCGTAATTCTCCGTGACGACCAGGTTGCACGCACGTGAGCACTTGCTCCAAGCCTGCTCCGTGCACGGATTGGTCCGAACTCATTAGATGCTCCTGCGTCTTGATAACAATAGGCATCTTTTATTGCATGTCTAAGTCCTTTCATTTCATCGCACGATTTCACTTTACAATTGGGCTTGCGTATTGTCGCGATGTTTCAAACAATTTCATCGCAGCCTTTCCCTGCTGAATTCTTGGAGTTACCTCCGCAGCTCAAGCGGTGCCTTTCCCACTGTTGCTGCCGCCCACTTTGTCCCATTTGTTGTGGGCCCTGCTGTTGTTGATCCTTGAGTAAGTGCCAACCATTATCCTTCGACATTATGCTGCGACAGTCAGCCTTGAGGTCGTTTCGGCCACGCGAAAAAGGGGATCAGCAGGCGTCGAAGGCTGTCAGCTGCACGTCCATTCATGCCACAGTTTCTCATGTATGGAGACAGCCTGGGCTTCATCCATTATATACCCGAGTTGTCACAAGCCCTCGTGCAAAGACTGTTGGTCGAAAGGGCCGGATCAGTCTTCAGTCTCAGCATGCAACAATTCCAGAGACAGTGTCTACAATCCATTCAGAAGTAATTTACCTCAACAAATTATTGAAACAGTTGACCTGTGCCGACAGAGTCAAGGAGCAGGTGAGGTTAAATAACGTGCAGGTCGGCTGAAAGTTTGTTGTCGCACTTACTACTGCGTCGAAGAGGCCTTACAAGTGTTTGGGGAGGGGGGGGGAGCTGCTATGAGTTTTGTAACGTGTTTCGACTGCAAAGTTTGCTCTGTTTGTTTATGTACACATTTAATGACGGTGTTTGAGCAGGTTGCTATGTTGGAGGAAGAAGAACGGGTGGCCTCATTCTTCAATGCTGATGGGTGAGTCTGGACTTGAAATCCAGGTGGTTTAATGATGTTAGTGGGGCATGGGTATGGTTACCATATGCACGCCATTTGATCCTGGGACTCACAATTTCAGCATGATGCTGCAGGGAAACCAGGCGCTTGAAGCAAGAAATTAACAGTTTGAAAGAGCTGCAACAGCTTGTTTTGCTGTCTGTTGTGGCTGCTGGTCAAGGACATGTTTTGTCATTGCCACCAACTTCTGACGGCAAGTGCCCCGAACATGGTGACTTGGTTGCAAAACTGTTAGCCTGGACTAGGGTGGGCTGACAAGGGTTGCTGTGTCTGTGGCAGGCCGGCAGACAGGGTTGGCGCGCTTGGCAAGTGCTTTGACCAAAGTCCATAGGTTCTATGATTCCATCGGTGGTATTATTGGGTACCAATGCAAGTGTTTGGAGCTCTTGCTTACCCATGATGAACCAGGAAGTCCAGCACTGGAAGAAGTGAATTTCCACCTTCCGCGTGGACCTAATCTTGCAACAGATCGGGCTGCTGCCACCAAGGCAGCTGCCACTGGTTTAGAAGCACTTCCATTTATGGCCGAAATCTACCCTGTCGGAGGTGAGCAGCACCTGGCAAGTTTGATCCTTCATCTTGTCTGTGACCCCAAGATTTGCTGCACTTTAGGGGTGGTTTCAGTAAATCAAACATATCTCTGACAAGACAACTTGATGTCTGTGTAGGGGCGGGAGATAGGCTCGGTTTGAAATGCGAGCTCACAGGTGACAGTGTACCTACGGCAGTATTACGGTACTGCGGACGCACACTCATGGAGGGTTTGATCAGGGACCTTCAGGTAGGCTGAAGAATTATCTCCTGGGCATGAGCTTGTTAGTCATACTCTTCTTGTACAGGGATCATAATCATGTTTTGCAGGTATCTTCTTATTGCGCATGCCAACGGGTATTGTGCACAGATTTTTACTTTGGAGGTGCCACATTTGATTTGACGTGAAGGAGTGTAATTCTGCCTCTGTTGAATGGACCTGTCTCGGAATTGCTTCATTGCTCCATATATCTGAGTCTGTTTGGCACACCACAAACCTTCTCAAGTCAAGGACGTTCCAGAATTAATTACCCCCTGATTGATAAAGCCCAAGCTCTCGGTTGTTAAACTAGTAGGTTGTGCTCCTTTCATGTTTTCCATGTGCGACTACGACAGGCACGGGAGTACCTCCACTACAAGCTCACTGGGAAGCAGCACACAACCCCTGTTGCAATCATGACATCTGATGCAAAAGGAAATCATCATCGCATGGAGAAGCTCATGAAGGAGCACCATTGGTTTGGTCGCGGGGAGGAGAACTTCAGGTGGGCCGCTCTTTAAATCTTACATTACATAAGCCTCAAAACGTGCAGAGGGACGTCTCTGTCTGTCAAGTACACACTAGTGGCATGCAGCACATGCAGATGGTGCCTTTCACCAGCTATTTTCTGTACTACAGATAGGCGAAGAGTCGTGTCAAATGGTTGCCGGAGATTTCAGTGAGCAAGATTCCTTTGCATACGTGTCTGATTAAGTTTTGGCAACACACATCTTGTTTTCTTCTTCGGAAAGCTTAGCTGGCGGAGGTGTGTGAAGGGGGTGTTTGGACTCATGTGGAACAGGTTGTTCCGGCAGCCATTAGTCCCTGTGATTAGCGCTGCTGATGGAAAGTGGCTTTTGCCAGCTCATAATGCGCCTATGATGAAGCCTGGAGGGCATGGGGCCATCTGGAAACTGATGTTAGATGAAGGTATCTTTGACTGGTTTGAGGAGCAAGGCAGGGTGGCTGCAATCATCAGGCAAATAAGGTAAGTGGCCCTGTCACCCTGTTCACAGCCGCCTCCTGAGGGGAGGGGGATATTCAAGGGGTGGCCATGTGACTTGGCTCATGGGGTGTGACAACTGTCCAGGGTTCACTTAAACTTGTCCTGCTGGCAAGTGCTCCTGCAGTTTTGTTCTACAGTTTTGCGAGCTCGATAGTACAAGTTTCTCAACAGAGAGACCTCTATTTGGTTTACATTAGTGAGACCCTGGAGCACTCTTCAAGGACATGTGTGCATATCTGAAGCACAGGGATTGCTCGACTTGCAGCAATCCTCTTGCCGGGACGGACTCTACTTTGCTAGCCTTAGCAGGGACGGGATATTCAGACATGCGAGCCTTTGGCTTTGCCTGCTGTGAGCGTGCAGTGGGAGCTGCTGAAGGCATCAACGTGCTGCTGGAGCGAAAACTCACCGGTCCAGGAGGTCCAGAATATCTGTACAATGTGACCAACTTGGAATATACAGAGTTCGAGAAGTATGGATTTACTGATGAGTGCGCTGAGGGCAGCGAGTTTTCTCGATTCCCAGCCAATACTAACGTTCTCTACATCAGTCTCAAGGTGGGTTGCAGACTTCCATCCTCTGGTTGCTTCACCCGCTGAAGTCTGCAGGATCTGCTGTTGAGTGCTGCCTGCACAAAAGGGTCTAGGTTGAGGACCCACCCTGAACCGTTCATCTTGTGTTACATGACAGAGTTATCCAGAGCTCAACTTGTGGTGCAGTGGTGCTGCCTATGTAAGGTTCAAAGGTGGCTGATAGCTAACAAGAGTTTGCAAGGCCCCTTTAATCTGGGAACGTAAGAGCCATTGCTGTTGCCCTCCTTACTCAGCTCGTGTCTGCTCTCCTTGATAGGTATTGCTGCAGCATTCATCTTTTCATTCTGTACGTTGTTGTCCTGGGTCTGTGTTCTTGTTGAGGTCTAGTGCACATCTTTTTTATCGTCCCAGGTTCAACAACTCGATCCTTGAATCTCTTGCTGTTGCAAGGTCTGGTCTGGGCACCACTTGTTGTTCCATATGTTGCATGTCCTCTTCATGCTGCTAACATGGCATCCAAGTTGAAATATGATGGTGCAGATGCTTATGTAGGACTGTTTATACAGGATGCGGAATTGGCTGTGAAGGCAGGCGTCAAAGCTGGTGGAGGGGCGGCACTGCCTGGAATGGTCTTCAATACAAAAAAGTTGGTAACATATCGTGATGCAATTACCCATCAGGAGCATGAATTGCATGCCGGCAGGATGGAATGTACTATGCAGGTAGAACAAGGAATATATGGATTTAGATAGGCACGCATAACATAATCTCGGTTCTGTCAGAATTTGTACTTGTGAGATGAGTATGTGGTGTTGGCGTCTTTTTGGACGTCGTGCATTTTGGATGGTAAGCCCATGCGTCTGTGCAGAATTTGGTGGACACCATGCCCCAGCGCTTTAGAGATCGCCTGCCAGAGGAGCGCTTGTCTGACCTGAGTACTTTTGTGGTTTATAACAAACGGCAGCGTGTGACAAGCTCAGCGAAAAGGAAACGAAAGTCTAACAGTTTGGTCATGAGCCAAACACCAGACGGGTCCTTCTATGACCTCATGAGAAATGCCGCTGAATTGCTTCAGAAATGCGGCATGAATAACATCCCAGAGGCATGCCCTCCTTTGATACCGTCGGCACTTCCTCGTCTTCAATCTCTTAACTGCAACTGTGCGATATGCTGGTATGTGACTTGGATTTATGCTAGTTGTCTTGGGATGACATCAAGCCTACGCATGTTGTCGAACTTGACTAAACTGGGTGCCATCACACGCGGACTATCATACAGCCAACTACCACTTCTTGGAATGCCAATGTTAAGGATTTGTGTCGTCTTCAATCTCCTTATTGCAACTGTGCGATATGCTGGTATGTGACTTGGATTTATGCTAGTTGTTTTGGGATGACATCAAGCCTACGCATGTTGTCGAACTTGACGAAACTGGGTGCCATCACACGAGGACTATCATACAGCCAACTACCACTTCTTGGAATGCCAATGTTAAGGATTTGTGTCGCTACTAGGACGTAAACTAGCAGCATTGTGTTTCGTGATGGCAACCGCTACCTTACTTCTGTGCCCTGCGAGACTGGCGCTGGCAATCCCTGCACGCAAACTGCCAGGCTTCTGGCTTTGTATAATGAAGTAGCCTTTCTGCATAACAGTCAGTCTTTCTGACGAGATCCTGGCTATGTTCACATGAAGGTTGGGGATCCCAAAAGTTATATTGACCATGGACCGGGCTTCATCTTCCTGTACCATCCAGCACTCGGTCCCCTATGGGATGTGATTGCTCAGAAGGTGCAAGGGGGTTCCATGGGCCACCGATCAGAGTTAGTACTGGAGGTGTGACTCCCAAACTTTGTGCCGAATTGTGGCCCCTGCCTATTGTGGGCAGAGGTCCAGCCTCATATGCCCTTGGGAATCTTGGTTAATCTTGCGTGATGCTACAGACATTTTTTTATTTTATAGACAACAGGGCACCTGCTCACTAACACAACAGGATGTGAAAGGACCAGAAATGGAAGAGAGCCAGGCGGTCCTGCTGTGGCATATTTTGCAAAGTCTCTGCTCCACTGGCCATTTGCCATAGTTGTCCTTCTACATGCCTTGCAAGGTTCTGCCTTGCTAGGATGATACAGATTGTTAGGGTTCTGAGCTGGTGCATGTTTGGTTGGTGCTTCCTCTAACTCTGTTATGATGCAAGAGTAAGTTTGACCCCTGCATTGTGGGTGATTATCTGACAGATTGCTGAGGCAGAGCTGCTCAATTTGGATTTGAAAGGGAGCTTACTTGTAAAGGCAGATTGTATCATGGGACACATGGAGGATGCTGATGCAGTCATGGAAAATGTAGTAGAGGTCCATCATCCAGATGGCAGAAACTTTTGGTAAGCTAAGCTTGCAAGGACGATTAGATGCATTGTTGTGGGAAATTTGTGTCTGCTTATAGCCAAAATCGCCAATTTTTATGTCCGGCAAATCTCTTGACCACCGCTTAGCAGGGCAGTCTTGATTTTTGATCTTGGCATTGGAATGCGGAGAGTACATGCAACGGCCTATGCCCTAGTGGAGGTCCAGCGTATCCCAACCACTTGTGTAGCGACCTTGTTTGCTGGATATCCTTTACACGAATGGTTTACATGCCATGTTAAGCGTGTGGGACTTCTGTTTGCAGGTACACTGGCAATGGTACATCTGCAGGTGAGATTAACCCTCCGAGGCAGTACCATAGCGAAGGGTGGGTGTGGCAGCAATGTCCAAAACATTAGCTTGTGGCTAGCTGACTTAGATTGCGGAATGCGGTTTGCTGGACCTTACCATGCATTATGGGTTTCTGGTTTGTGCCTACTAACGAGAGGGGCCAGTGTATGTCTGCTGGTAATCATTCTGTCTTGTCCGCTGTCACGGGGCGTATGACAGGTTGGGTCCACGTTTTGCATTCCATGTCTCGAAAGATGACAACACTGTCGCGTTAGAGTGTTAACGCTGCCTGTTTTCTGTTGCGTAGGGCCAGAAATGTTTGACACCTGGTCACAGAATGGGCAGCTTCGCTCCGGGCCCCCTGATTTGAACAAGCCTCCAAGGTCGCTTCATGATTCTGCGCGCCTGAAGTATAGCAATCGCTGCGGGCGTGTCCGTCTGCACAATGTCGTGGTTCAGAATCGGGGGATTCATTGGGAGAATGAAAACAACTGCTACTGGTCCCACAAGGTAAAGCTGTGGACTGCTTCTCTACAGCGTGGTCCTGCTTCATTGGCCGAGTCTTGAGGAAGTTGTGGTTTAGAGTTTGTATGCCTTGCCTTACTTTGTATGTGTTAGAAGTGTATGTTAGTGTAATCAACCTCGGTTCAGTCCCAAAGGAATGCCAGTGGTCTAACCTGTTTTAATTTGCTGTGCCCGAAATTTGAGTTACTTGCAATTCGTTGACCTGGAAGGGCACTGCTGTTGGCTCTGCTGTGGAGATAGGAAGACCGGGCCCCTGGTCCTGACCCTGGTTTTGGTCTAGCAAGGAGGTTTGTACATCAGAACTGAACTGGGCAAAGCACTCAACAGGTTGCAAGACATGAAGAATGTCAAATAACGCTGCATGGCTGCTCAGAGTTCGAGGCTCGCAACGTGGTGCTGAAAGGGACCCAACATTTTGAGGTAATGTCAACATCTCGAGAATCCTCCCACCGACGCTTGAAAAGCACCATGTATTTCATGAACAATCAGCCTTGCTCAGAACACACGAACCCTGGCAATGTTATTCAGCAACTGAGCCAGCCGTATGTGGCAGGTGCCTCATGGATGCCGTTTGGTTGTCACTCCAGACCCAGATCTCCAAACAGGGTTCCGCTGCAGTTACCAGGCGCTGGACAGCACCCCGAGTTGGGAATGGTGTTATTCTCAAGATGAACATGGAGCACTTAATTTGTATTTGGAAACACAAAAGGGCGCTCAGGTCTGGAGTTCTGGCCCTCAGGAACCCGGGCTCCATTATACAGATTTTGTAATTTAGAGCTTGAGCTGTTACCCCTGTAATGCCGGTCTACCCATCTCGGGGCGTGAGAGGTATTACGGACCTAGCAGAGACGCTAGGAGGCTGGTACGTGTACGGAACACCCTGCGACAGCGCCTCTCTGGGACTGATATTTGATAAATTATACGGGCTGCCATTAAAATGCTGCATGTACATGCTTGCAGGCAGCAGGCTGTTACATACATTCCATACGAAGTATCCCATGTGAAGTGTACTCGGACACCACTGTCGGTTAGACGCTTCAGATATGCCATGCACCTTCCTGTCAACCAGGCTATTCGAGTTTATGGGTTGTCACAGATGAGAAACATGAAGTACCCATTGCAAAGATTGACAGAAGACAGGGAGTTTGTTAGTTATGGAGGGCCGGTAAGTCGTTTCGTTTGGTGACGTGGAAATTGAATGACAGTAATGAATGACAAGAGTTGTTTGGCAACATTGACGACGATAGAACATCAGTGGTACTACCGACAGGATTCGTAACAGGAAAGTTATAGGGTTGAAAAGAAAGTGTTTCTTGCCCTTTCGTTCATGTACATTTGACTCTAGCCTGGATCAACAACTTATGTCCAGCAACATTGAACAATACAGTGCCAACAAACTTTGTAATTAGACACCCGTTTGAGGAACTCAGTCCCCAATACCCTTCTTGGCGGTACTGCTTAAAAATGTCTTCGAAAAAGTGTGTGGAGTGTGCATAACATGGCACACGAAGTCGATATACTATTTAAGTACTATTTAAGTCGCCTTGCCTCCCAGCACAACCTCGAGGCCTTGAGAGACAACTCAGGCAGACCAAAGTTCCCACATGGTACTATCACTCCCTGGGGGGTTTTTACATATCTGCTACAGCTACTAGATGTCTCGTTTAACGCAATGATTGTACAACAACGTAGATGACCACACCCCTGCAACCCAATTCTTACAAGGCATATTCTCCGTGTAGCTGTAGCAACACTTCAACTGGACAGGGATTTTCCCAATTTCCTCTCCTTATTATGATGAGAGCTTCATATTTCAGCAGCAAATCACTGATTGCATGTTGCTAAACATGTCCACCCCACGATCCAATTATTCCCATTGAACCCTTCCATGATAAGAAGAATGGCATGGAAGAGGTGCACATGACTCGAACACAAGAATCTAAAAGCGTAGAGAACACATATGCGCAGCAACAGGCAGGCTCCATGGCACTACGCCCCCCGGCGGGAATAATACCAATGCGCAGGAAATCAGATAGCCCGCAGTCAGACCCCCACCCCAAAAACCCAACGGGAGGACATGGACACCGCACACAGCCACAGAAACATAGTGGATGCCAAGACTAGCCCAGGGATGAAGCAACTTCATGAAGAACCCAACCCCCCCCCCCCCCCCCAAAAAAAAAAAAAAAAAAAAAAACATACATACACACATACACACGCCCACGCATGCAATTACTCGCACAACCCCATGTACTCTTTCAACCCCCATGACATCACACCCAGTGCGAATCCCGACCCACTACGAAAACTGTCGAAGCTCAGCCATCATGCATGAGATTCTACGACATCCTGAAAAAACAGTCAAATTTCCGTCCTAGACCCTCTCCCTCCAAAACGATCGGTTGCCAATCCACAAGAGATCTCCAATAACGACCAACCCTACCAAAAGAGGTATGGTCTCCAAGACTAAAAGCGGCTTGCAGTTCAAAGGCGGATTGCTCACCATGCGTTTCCAGCACCAGCACATATCTATAATATGGACCTGTCCTGTCCTGTCCTATATTGCGACAGCAGGATGCTAGGATAACATAATTTGCAGACAGACATGTCTTCCGAGGCAGCATGTGGAATTGCAGAGTTGAATTAATCCGTATGGCCATTTGCCTCCGTGACCTCCACATCGTTGTGATTGACATGCTCTAGATTCCCAGTCAGCATGTGGAACTGCAGAGTTAAATTCAATCCGCATGGCCATTTGCCTCCTCGACCTCTACATCATTGTGACTGACATGCTCTAATTGCTCAGAACCAACCACAGAAGCCGGAGGCGAATCACTTAATTTTGACGAATTCTCCTGATCCACCCTGCAAATCAAGAGAGCAAGGACGGTGGAGGTAAGAATACAATTTGTAACTCATATACAATTTTATTGATACATGGCAAGGCACACCCTGGCGAATACTGAAGGACGACAATTTGCAACACTCACCCACTATGGCTACGACTCGTGAAGGCCATCATTCATCAACTAAACTGACATTTCTCTAGACTGCTATGCTGCTACTTAATATTGCAATGGCACTTTAAAGTGTGCATTGACGGAAGGACAAAGAAGCAGCCTCTTGATACTTAGTTCTTGTTTCTCTGAGCATCACTCTGCTCAAAGAGAGAAGGAAGGCATCATCTACTCTCAAGACTTTGATTGAGCTGGAAGGTGTGGGCCTGTGGTTGACGAGACTCCTATTCTTGCAGTGGCAACAATGTGTTCTTGCTAAAACTTCATGAGCCATTCAAGGGGGCGACTAGAGCCGTTCTGTTGTGCAACATCCTAGTTGTAAACTCTCTGTTGTGCAAAATCCCAGTGCTTAAACTGTAAAACTACACTTCTGTGAGTTCGGAAAACACAAAACTTGTTACTCCTTGCTCATGTGTGTGTGTGTGAGTTGGGAGGGGGTGTTTATGTGTTTACTCTTTAAATCTCACACCAGATTTATTCAACAAAAAATGGGGCAGAAAACACAAGAAATGGGGCGCACTGTTCAGCAGACCGTTTTGCTTCCTTCTCTTTTAAAACTTCTTCTCTTGGACGTGCAGCCCCAAAGGGGTTAACTTTGGGTTTGGGCACCACTGGGGCAGCCTTCGAAGGCTCAGGGGGAGGTGAAGTGCTGTGTGTATCCTTCACGGCAGACTCTGGGAGCGGCAATGTTCTGGGTGCTAAATTTAACCGCGGTCGACCGCTTGCTGGGGGGGCATCCCCAGGCCCTGAAGGGGCCCTGCTGCTGCCCCAGCGAGAGCCGCTGCCTTCAGGGGGTTCAGCCAAGGGCGCCTTTCGCGTCCATCGTTCTTGCGTATCTGCCCAACCACACCACATTAACTCAATCTTGGATCCCCACCAATTCGCTCTTGCCACAGGCACAGGAAAGTAGGTAATCGGAGTATACACATAGTGCTGCTGAAAGTTGGCATGTGATTTCTGACAATTAGGACATTCTCCTATCAACCCCCAGTGTGGGGCACGTGACAGATGCTCTTGCCTGCGGATGAGTCACGGGTGGACGAGAATTCGTAGCCTCGTGAAGGTCCGTCGTCAAAGCCACCTCTCGGTCTATCTTCAAATCTGGCACCGCCCTGCCGGCTGCCCCAGGATGGGGCAGCATCAGCGCGTGATGGGCCATCAAAACTTCTGTCATCAAAACCCTCTGTTCGGCCAAAGCTTGATGAGCGGCTTTGGCCAAAACCACCCCTTGAGGACTGATACTTTGAGTCTTTACCCCAGTTATCGGACATGTCCGCTCTTGAAGGCCCGTAATCTGCAGAGCCAGCATCCGAGGTGCTGTCCATATCCCGTGACCGACCTGCAAAACCAAAACAGTTGCTGACTAAGGGACGAGATCCAAATCGCCAGATTCTCCCCAACATTGAAAACGGAAGTTGGCCTCATCACAGAGGCCGCTGCTGAGCACTTCAGCCCAAAGCTGTCTTTTGAGCAAATGAGCACCCTTGCACAGGCTGAGGATGTATGCACTGCAACAGAGGGCTGGGCTCAAAGGTGACATTGCAACTTGATAGCCAGAGTCTGAACAAAACAATTTGAGCCTCTTGCTGACTTGCTGCTACATCACAAAGCAGCCGAAGCAGCACCAATTAGCAACATCGTCCATACGAGAACAACCCCCGTTTTCAGGAGCAGCAAATGCACTGGAAGCCGTGAATCAGGTCCGGTAAGCGCGAAAAACAAAGATGGTCAACTAACTGCCACTCCGGCTCTAGACAGTTCGATCAGAGCGGGAGCGGGAACGTACTTGTTCTTGCTCGGCCATACGAATCTTTGAAACCATTCCGGAACCCTCCGCTCTCTTCAACATTATCGTCTTTGCCCCTAGGGGCTTTTGGTAAAACAATATTTGCGCTGCTAGGGCCGGACGTTAAGAACTCATTCAGAGTCAACTTCTTCTTTTTGTCCTTCTTAGTTTCTTTCACCTTTGCGGCGTCCCCCAAAGACGGAAATGCAGACTCACCACCGCCTACCATCATTTTTGGGGTGGCTTCCGGAGGTTTTATCTCACCTCCATTCTCCGCCTCTTCCTTTTCGACCTGCAGAAAGCACAAAACCATTGTATTCTAAAAATGTCTCAAACAAGTGAAACACACTGAGAGGAGACTACAACATAACCACATGTTGATCTGCAGTCAACACCCTACGACACGCAACCGTGATTGACGCACCTCGGCGGCCCAAGCGGTTCTCGAGACTGTCCAAGCCTGCATTGCCGTCATGCCTTTTCAAAGTATGCGACTGTTAGGTATCTAGCACTGCTCTGCGCTGCTTGTCCGTTCTGCACCTTTCTGGCTACCAAACTGCCTAAGCGACTGCAAGGGTCTGCTCTACCAAACAGCCGCCGCGGCTTTTGCTACAGTCACGGTCACCGTCAGTACCGTGGTACCACGCTTTTTCCCGAGTCTTTGTGTTTTTTTTTTTCCTCTGTCAGCTTGGTTTGCGTCAGGTATTCTGCCCAGCTCCTCAGAGGTAATTTTGCCGAAATTCAACACGGCAAGGAGTCCTTGCCGTGTCCTTGCCAAGGACGTTCAAAAATCATTTTGTGAAGTCCTTTTCCTTTCCTTTTACTACTTGTCTGTTAAAATAATCCCAACTTCACCAGATACACAACAAGATGGCTGAACCGCCACGGATACCCCCCCATGCAAGAATGGACCCCACCAGGATGCACACTTTTAAACTACAAAACCCTGTTGGGGGACCCTGGTACTAATAATAACACCAAACCAGGGGGAGGGGGGCGTGGGGGAACAAGGATGGGTGGGTACCTGGTGTGAACCAACTGGTTGTGAAAGATGCTGGGCATTTCCAGATGCTAGTCTTGTCCAACAGTTGCGTGTAATACTCAGCAGACAGTCGTACGGACTGCAGCTGGAGTAACTTCGTCTATTGACGACCTGTCTGATTTGTACAGGACACGCCGATTGCCCATAATCTTTTACACTTTCTGTCAACACAAGAGCTTCTTCCAACTGTGTTAGGCTGGGAGAAAATATCCAAGTTGAAAGCATCGAAGAGTCAAATCGGAATAAGCATAGGAAGCTCACAGCTTGGTTAAAGTCTGTTAGACTACTGGTAGCAATCGTGCTGCTCCAAGGTGTAAAATTCGATACATCTGCCTTAAACATTTTAAAAGTTTTGTCGTTTCCAAATTGTTGGTGTACTGCTAATTCTTCACTGTGGTGGCAGCCTGCTTTTTAAAATTTTGCACTGAATTTATGCAGCCAGCTGTATATCAAGTGTACAGCACTGTACTGCACGGATGTTGCGGGGATGGCGGGTACATGTGTGTGCAGGTTGGAATACGAGACTCGGGCTTCCAACTTATAACTTTCCAACTTTGTCCCGGTACCCATGCGATAGGCACCTACACTTTTTTCCTTGCCGGCCGGAGTAAGCCAAGCAAATCCCCTGTTTAATTCCAGCAAAACCATTTTGCCGAAGGGTTTGACGAAACCTCCAAATGAAGACGTTAACCCTGTGGAAGGCCTGGCTATAGCATGCTGTCAGTTGAATAGCTAGGGAAGTATATCTTATAAGGTCATTACCTGTAAACTATGCCATATATGCCCGTATGCAGTAGCGTTGCAGGTTGACCCTGTAGTTACTGTGTCCCTGTGATTACTGTGTGGAAATGTTCAGTGTGGTTCATTGTGGTGCAAATAAGCTGCATTGTACGAGTCAGTTCTCACTGATGAGTCAAATGCGTTCTCTTTACTGTGTATTTTAGCTTCGTATCAGACCTCGGAATCTGAGTCAGAAGCAGCACCTCCAGGGATGACAAACTCATTGCTGAGGTATTTCTCTGCTGGAGACAGGAAGTGGGCCAAAATGTGGCCCCATGCGACTTAGGGTTACGATTGAATATATTGACACTCATTTTCATGTATACTGACACAAAATTTTCATGTGATACACCCATTGTTTGTTTATTTCTCTTATGCTTCTTGGGGGGCCCCATGTGCACCCTATGGCCTGCAGTGGTGCTCGGGACCACATTGCCCTCATTAGGAGAGTCATTTCTCATTAAGTAGTGCGGGACCCATCTGAGAGATCCAGCTGGTCGGGGTCTCCTGTCGCAAAGACGGGTATACTTCCGAAGTCCAGCATTGAGAGCTCTGGCAGTCGTCTGGTAGCAACTTGCTACGTTATGCCGGTGATCAATGCAGTGGAAAGCGTGTTTGGAGCCTTTTGTTTCTATTTCCTTTCCTTTCCTGGTAAGACTTGATGATCCGTGGCTGAGAACTTCGTTGATTTGACTGCTCACTCCTTCACCTCTTACGCTCGATGAGGCTGCTTGTCACCGCTCTCACGCTCAACCACTACGAAACATGCATTAACCTCCTCTGTGGTGGTTTCAGGAGTTCTCGCTGGCTCTACTTGTACAAATAGCCCAGGACTTCCCTTCCCGTGCCCTTAGCTTCACGGACAGGCCAGTAAGAAACATAATGCGAGATGATTAATCAAGTGGATATGAGACAAGCGGGGTGTAAGAAGAGAAAGATAGACACACAAACACCCCCACACGCCATATGGATGCATCATTTGTGCATGCGTGCGTGCGTGCCGCCCGGTGGGCGGTCGGGCGGGCATCCCCCCTCCCCCCCCTCCAAATTGTTAATTCCAAACTCCAATATTCCAAACTCCAATTAATTAGCAAAGTAGCCCCGATGCTAGTCCATTGTGTTTGACAGTACTGTGGTACTTAACGACATAAACATTACAGCAAAGTCGACAATACAGCAAAGAGAGACAGTAGCTAGCTGTACAGCATTCGCAGCATTGATGATACTGTGTTACTTTTGTCAACGTGTACTGAAACTGCTCTGCATAATCTGGCAGGGCTTTCATATTTGTCCTGTTCATAACAAGAACTACTCCGCAACGAAGGACATGTCCCCCATGACGCTTTATAGTGAGAAGTGACCTTGATTTGAATGGTGTTTGTCGGAATCACGCACATATCTGGTCAAACATCAGTGAATCAGCAAGAAGGCCTGCTGCGAACAATACATGTGCAACTGGACGTGCCTGGGAGGTTTCGGTGAGCAAACCCTTGACCATCAGCTGACACTAATTTTGCCATCTTAGGCCTGGCGGAGGACAATTAATTTACTGTTGCAGAGTCTGCCAACCCCTGGTGGACCCCAAAAAAATGAATAGGGCACACAATCTTCCATGTTGCATAGCTCCGAGTTTGGAAGCTACACTGGTTGGGATTCTCAACGTAACGCCGGCATCGCCGGTAAGCAGCCCACATGGCAGGAACTGACTCGGTGATACGGACGCCATCGGATACATGCACCCGATGCCTGTCCTCGTCGATATAGTAGCTGTGAAGTAGCATGTGACAACTCCCCAACGACGAACTGCTTTGAAGGTTGTTAATGATCGCAGGCTCTTATACATTGTCCATCGGCGGTCTTGTGGCAGAGCACGTTACACGATGGAGCCCAGCGGACGACATGAATGGGTTTGCTCCAGATTACTGCTGTCCAATCAAAAATCCTGGTTATACTGGGATTTCCAAGACTTAGCCACAGCCGTGGCCGGCAATCCATCAGGAAACGGATGGATAGGTAGATTCCGTTGCCATCGATGTAAATGACATGCCCGGCCCTTGCAAGGGGTACTTAAATTTGATAGGCAAACTTTTATAAATGGCTTTTTCCAACTATTGGTCGTTCATTAAGCATCCAAAGTCAGGCCTAGGCAACGCATGTGTGCATACTAAGCAACACTTTGAGGACGGACTCAGTGGTGTTTGGTAATATCTGGAACGCCGTCAAAGTTATGATTCTGAAGCCTAAGGCCTAAATTCTGCATGCTGCAGGCAAATTTTGGATACCCCAGCAGACCCCTTGCGATTCTCTGTTAACTCTCCATGCCCTTTCCAGTAACTTCAAGGCCTCACTTCTGGACCCTAAAGACATTCAAACGTCAATTTTATATTCCAGGCAAATCTCTGCCTTAAAATTTTGGTTTTGAAGCTTTCCAAGCCTCGTGCCCATTCTTGTGCATAGGGAACAGCCACAGGAGGTAAGGCTTGAGAAAGAAACGTGGCAGCAATGGGAACCAATAAAGAGAATCATTCGCTACCAAGAGGTACAGCTTTGGACAAACCTTATCTTAGGTATGCCCCACAGATGGTTCTTATCCCACCTGCAGGTGCAGCTTGGGGCATAAGGCCCACATTCCACCTTCTGACCTGTGCCACTGCGGCATTAGCGTTGTGAACAGCGCAGTTGCTGAGTTACTCAATTTAAGAAGTCATCTGATTGTCTAGGAAACGCTAAAATGCCTCTCGGCTTGTTCTGTGGCCTTTGGCCAGGCCGAT
>KV908437.1:159584-169584 GCA_002005505.1 Botryococcus braunii
AAATCACCGGCCTGTTTGCGAATGCAGTGGCCAGTTTGCAAACGTACTGGCCTGTTAGCAAATGCACTGGCATGTTTGTGAATGCACTGGCCTGTTTGCAAGTGCCCTGGCATGTTTATGAGTGCACTGGCCTGTCTGCACAAGCACTGGCCTGTTTGCGAATTCACTGGCCTGGTTACAGATGTGCTGGCCTGCTTGCACATGCGCTGGCCTGTTTGCAAATGCGCTGGCCTGTTTGCAAATGTGCTGGCCTGCTTGGGAATGCACTGGCCTGTTTTTAAATGCACTGGCATGTTTATGAATGCACTGGCCTGTTTGCAAATGCCCTGGCATGTTTGTGAGTGCACTGGCCTGTCTGCACATGCACTGGCCTGTTTGCGAATTCACTGATTGAGGACATGCCAGCTGGCCAAGTGCATCTTTGCGAGGGTGGTGCATCTCTTTTCTGGGGATGAAGATGCTTGCAGCAATCTTGGAGGTTTCAAAGTTTGGCCAGCTCACAAGCCCCACCGCTCGTGGCGGAGAGATACCTGGCCCAGCTTACAACATTGTAGGGGAAATGGGTACAGCTGCGATTGTGGGAAACTCTCAACTACATAAACAAAGGGGGGGGATGAGAGAGAAAGGAAGGACAAATGGTGGGGCAGAGATGCAGAAGAGGGAGAAAGAGAGAAGAGGGAGAGGGAGCCGAGAGAGAGAAGAGAGAAGAAGGGGTTGGTGAAGTGTGGCGGATGGTGTCAATCTGGGGTTGGGGTTGTCGCAGTCACCTGTGCTCGTGCTGAAGGAGCTGTGCCAGGAATGGAGCGAGGCCAGCCTGCTGGCGATCCCCCCTGGGGGACCGGTCTCCCTGCAGGGCTTCTGCGCAGCTCAGGCTGAGTCGCAGGCAGCTGCAAGGACAAAATTGGCGGCATTCGGGGATGCTGCGGCAGCAGAGATTCTTAGAGCCTGCCGTGCTGCAGCGGAAGTCCTTGCTGCGCGCTTGAAGGACTTCTACATTAAACAGGTCCAACTCATGCCAAGCCCGGGCGGTCATGGGCTTTGTCCAGAATCCTGAGATCGTCCAAGCGTTGCTTTGGGGTGGTAATGGGGGCTTGCTTCGCCATACACTGGCTTGAGAAAAAGCCTGTCTCCCGTGCCCCACCCAAGATGGACGTGTTGTACATGTGCTTCATGTCGATTTACGTGGTATCTTCCGTGTTGTGGCAAAGAACCGTCCCCCTTCACTGTTGTGTGCGGTGTGTTGGGTCGGGATCCTTATTCTTCACAATGAAATAAGCTCGGTTCACCCTGTCAAATGCTTTTAAGGAGTGCAATGCCAGGGGTGCAGGGAGAAGTCTCATCATGCGAGATGGGGGAGGCCGCGACATGCTATTGGGGGGGGAGGCAATGGCATGCAAGCAGGGGGAGGCAAGGGCATGCAAGCAGGGGGAAGCAATGGCATGCAAGCAGGGGGAGGCAATGGCATGCAAGCAGGGGGAAGCAATGGCATGCAAGCAGGGGGAGCCAATGACATGCAAGCAGGGAGAAGCAATGGCATCCAAGCAGGGGGAGGCAATGACATGCAAGCAAGGGGAAGCAATGGCATGCAAGCAGGGGGAAGCAAAGCTATGCAACTAATGGGAGGCAGTGCCGTGTGAACCGGGGGGGGGGGGGCAGTGCAATCGCATGTGTGCCTTTTGGGGGGGGGCAATGCCCTGCGTACAAGGGGGGCGGGGGGAGGGGGTGGGGCAATGCCAGGCGTGCGGGGGATGGGGGCAATGCCAGGCGTGCAATGGAGCCAATACCATGCATGCAGGGGCCCAGGGGGGGGGGCAATGCCATGCATGCGGGGGAAGGGGGGTCATGCCAGGCGTGGGGGGGGAGGGGGGTTAGTGCCAGGCGTGCCGGGGGAGGGGGGTCATGCCAGGCGTTGGGGGGGGGGGGGGGGAAGGGGATTAGTGCGAGGCGTGCAAGGGGAGGCAATACCGTGCATGCAGGGGTGGGTGGGGGGGGGGGGGGGAGGGAATGCCAGGCATGCCCCCTCACAGGGGGGAGGGGTGGAAGCAATGCCATGCATGGGGGGGGGGGGGGAGAGTAGTGCCATGCGTGCTGGGGGGTGGGTGGGGAGGGGGGGCGCCATCTGGAGAACTCTGGGAAGGGGGGGGGGGAGAGGAGGTGGGGATGTCATTCAATGCAGTATGGGGAACAAGAGGAGAATGTGAGGGAGACAAGGGAAGCAGGGGGAGACGGAGCTAGAGGATGTGGCAGCCCATGCGCACACCATGAGGGCGTTGCGGAAGTACCAGGCCTTCGCCCCACCGGCCCAGTGCGACTTTGCTTACACGGCGGGGGCTGCGCAGCGCAGCAAGCTGCGGCGGCTGCGTCGATTCGTGCGCCTCACCGACTACCTTCTCGTCGACGCCTTGCAGGCGGTGCGCGCCTGTCTTTCTGCATCGCAGAAAAATGTTGCAAACAAACATGAGGGGCCCTTTTTCTGGGGTGCAAGCAAACTAAAACCAATAAAAATTATAGAATCTGATAAGATTTTGCAGGAATCAAAAGAGCATGGCAAAAATTGTGATATATCAGCCTCGCACCTTAAATGGCCGGATATCGGACGCGTGAACAAGCCACGTGCGTCAGTTCCTTGTTAAAATCTTCGAGGCTCTTTAACTAAGCCTAGAGATTGGCGAGTCCCACCACATCCTGCCCCATGACGCTACTTAATTTATTAGTAACCTGGTGTTCCACCATTCTGCTAACGGAATCCATGTCCCCACTTGTCTGAAGGGTGTGACCCTACCATGTGGGGTCCACACCCCTACTCTTGGCTTCCCCGTTTCCAATGCAAGGTTCCTCATGGCTAATGCAGGGTTTCTCATCCCTGTCGTAGGGTTTCTCATCCCTGCTGGAGGGTTTCTCATCCCTGCGGGAGGTTCCTCATCTCTACTGGAGGGTAACTCATCCCTACTGTAGGGTTCCTTTCCCCTACTACAGGGTTCCTAATCTCTGCTGTAGGGTTCCTCATCCCTGTTGCAGGATTCTCATTCCTACTGTAGGGTTCCTCATCCCTACTGTAGGGTTCCGCAACCCTAATGTAGGGTTCCGCAACCCTACTGTAGGGTTCCTCAACCCCACTGCAGGGTTCTTCAACCCTACTGTAGGGTTCCTCATCCCTTTTGTAGGGGTCCAGATCATTCTGTCCTTCCAAGTAAGGTACGCAGAAGCACCCCCACCGCTGAAAGAGGTTTGCGGTCCGTGGTAATCCAGCGCGCTTCTTGACCACATGCAATCAAACTGCAACCAGCCCGCCGTTGCTCGCCTTCACAATTCAGTCCCACACGCCCTTCCCATTTCCCCACACAGATTTTTGCACTGCAGCGTTCTCGCTTGCAGGGGCCAGATGCTCTGCGCCGAGCGCATGCGCGCGCACGCCTGCGTGCGTGCGTGCGTGCATGAGTGTGTGTGTGTGTGTGTGTGTGTGTGTGTGTGTGTGTGTGTGTGTGTGTGGGGGGGGGGTGTGTGTGTCTGTGTGTGTGTGTATGTGTTCAAAGGCTTCATTCCTTGCCTCCCTTCTAAGAGTGTCCAGTGTTGCGGAGACTCCCGTTGCACCTTCAAGTGTGCGTGCGCGTGCGTGTGCATGCGGGTGTGTGTGTGTGTGTGGATGTGCATGCGTGTGTGTGTGTGGATGGGCATGTGTGTGTGTGTGTGTTGGTGTGCATGCGTGTGTGTGTGTGTGTGTGTGTGTGTGTGTGTGTGTGTGTGTGTGTGTGTGTGTGTGCGTGCGTGATCAAGTTCCATTGCCTCCGCCTAAGAGAGGCAGCGGTGCGGAGTGTTGCCAGGGGCCCAGCCTTTGTGGGAATGGCTGCTTACAATGAGTGGCGGGCCTCAGGTGCTGTTGAAGTCGATGTCGCAGCTCTTGGAAGCCCTAACGGAGGCCCAATCAGATGCTGACACGTCATCACATGCACCCCCGGTGTCCCCGAGTCCCCGGGGGGACCCTGGCGCCGGGAAGGACAGATCCCGCCTCCTGCCCCTCGCCTCGGCTCACTTCAGGGGCCCGGGTGGCGGGACAGCGTTGCCTGCTTTGGCAATGTCCCCCCGAGGGCCCGCACCCGCCTTGCCTGGCTTGGCAAGTGGGCTCGGAACGCCGCAGAGCAAGGCCTTCATCATTTTGAAAGTGATGCTGCATGACACTGGGCAGGCTACCTTCTTCAGTCCTTCGCTCAAAGAGCTGCAGGTGATGCGCTGCCGCGTTCCAGACGCCCACTTTGGTAGTGCTAGTGCGCCTTGTGTAACGGGAAAAAAAAGGAAAATCCGAAAGGGGAAAAAAGAAAAACAAAATGGAAACAAATAGGGCCCAAAGCGCTTTGGGATGGGTCACGAGGAGGGGGATCAGGGTGAGGGATTCGGCAGAGGGGTGACAAATTTGGGCACCCTAGAGGGGAAGGGGGAGTGGCGTCGAGACGAATATAGCCTACAGCCTACAGCCTCGAGAGGAATACAGGTGGCGAGGCCGCGCGCATCTTGGCCGGGGGGGTTTCCTGCCAAGAAAATACTCTTTGACAGGATATCTGCATCTAGCATGACACCACCGAGCCTTACTTAAAAGCACCCATGTGTGCGTGCGTGCGTGGGTGCCTAGCACCCCTCCTCTCCCCCTTCCCCTTCCACACATACACGCATGCGTGCACGCACGTGTGCATGCTTTCATGTGCGGGCTCGGCATGTGCCCTGCTCAAGGGCAAACTCCTGAGGGGCTGCCGTTGCCGTAATGGTCTTTGCTTAGCCTTGCTTCTCTCTCTCTCTCTCTCTCTCTCTCTCTCTCTCTCTCTCTCTCTCTCTCTCTCTCTCTCTCTCTCTCTCTCTCTCTCTCTCTCTCTCTCTCTCTCTCTCTCTCACACACACACACACACACACACACGCACACACACACACACACACACACACACACACACACAACTCCTACACATGTGCAGGCGCACACAGCATCACACCATGCTAAGAGACATTATCTTCAGGGCTGAGACGGCATGTGCGGGAAGCCAGGGCCACTTGGACAGGCTGGTTCTGCAGTGGCGGGCCTGCCTGGAGAGCATGAGGCGGCCCTGGGACGTGGAGGAGGTCGCCGCGGCCTTGCAGGGGGAAGGGGAAGACCTGTGCAAGGGAACCCCGCTTGAGGAGCTGATGGATTCCGACCGCCTGCGCTCCCTCGCCGACCAGGTGTCTGCCAGGGTGGCGGCAGCCTATCAATGCGCGGATGCGTTCAAGCAGGTCGCCCTCGCTGCGGAGCCCCACACAACTTTGACGTGCTGCTTCTGATGCAGAGAAAGAAGTCGCAACAACGTTCTATTACCCTTTGAGCTCTGAAAGAGGGCGTGGTGTTCTCATCTGTGTAATCTTTCCTCCTCCTTTCTTGCGAGCTTTGGCCAAGCCGAATGGGTTAAGCAAAACTCGTGGTTGAGTAACTAAGGAACTAGTTAAAAGAAATAACACACGCACACACACACACACACACACACACACACACACACACACACACACACACAGACACACACACACACACACAGGCACGCACGCACGCACGCACACACACACACACACACACACACACGCACACACACACACACACACACACACACACACACACACACACACCACACACACAAGACAGGGAGCCCAGCGGTTGCCCTTTCCAATTTGACGTCGCAGGTCTTCAAGGTTGGTCGGTCCACTATGGCGATGTGAACTTTTGCAGGCAGCTGCAAACCCCAGTTGGTGGAACCCACCTTGGAACTGCGATGGCTCAGATCCCCAATCCCCCAATGGCGTTGATGGAGGTCTTCTGGGTCTTATACTGCGTGTACTGGTTTTGAATCCATTTTTTGCATCTACTGGTTTTGAATCCACTTTTTTGGTGTTGGCATGATTCTCCTCAGGAGACATCGCTGTTCTGCAAAGGGGACGGCGATGGTGGTCACCACTGCTTCGATGCTTCCAGGAATTTTGTGGACGACCTTTTTGGTGCAACCAAGTTTGCGAACATGATGGGATCCAAATCGTGGGGATCAATCATAGGGAGGGTTGGAATGGGATGGGATGATGGTCTGATGTCAAGCTTACTTCGGATTTGTGGGCGAGCTTTGCAGACTTTTCAAGACATGCTCCAGAGGGTGGGTGCAAATGCGAGTGTGGACGTGGAGAGGATGAATTCAGCATTCAAAAGGAGAGTGATGGCGCTTATGGCTCTACCCAGCACTCCCAGAGAAGCTGACAAGCCCCCCGAGCACAGTGGCACAGAGGAAGGCCTGTCTGGCGGGGTCACCGTGGAGACTTTCAAGGCTCTGGTTCAGAGCCTTCAAGCCCAAGTGGCTGCCATCCAAGCAATGCCAGAACAGGCAGTGCCCGCGCTCCTGTAAATTCTTCTGTGCTTTTGAAAAGCCATTGCCTGTGTGTTTGTACACACACGCACACAAACACACACACACACACACACACACACACACACACATACACACACACACACAGACACACACACACACGTTGGCGGACACATCTGCCCATTACAGTGTCATCGTCTCGCACTCGCTGACACGCCTTACCCCCCCCCCCTCTCTGGCTGTCGGTGTGTCCCTCTCTCCCCGTCCCCCTCCTCTCCTTCTATCCCTCCCTTTCCCCTCCCATCTGTTCTCCATACCCTCGTGCCCCCTCTCTCCCTTACATACTTTCTCTCTCCCCCCCCTCTCTCTCTCGCAGAGGGTGTGTGTCCCTCTTTCTTTTTCTCCCACCTGGGTGCCTGTGCGTGTGTGTGTGTGTGTGTGTGTGTGTGTGTGTGTGTGTGTGTGTGTGTGAGAGAGAGAGAGAGAGAGAGAGAGAGAGAGAGAGTGAGAGAGAGCGCGAGAGAGAGGGGGGGGAGAGAGGGGGGGGGAGAGAGAGAGATGGAGGGAGGGAGAGAGAGAGAGAGAGAGAGTGAGAGAGAGAGAGAGAGAGAGAGAGAGAGAGAGAGAGAGTGGGGGGGGGCGCGGGGTGTCCATATGTGTGTTTCCGAGTGGTTTTGCACTCAAGTGGTGCTGTCCATCCTGTTTGCTTGGTCTGTACCCTTTTGATTATCATCGTCTTTGTCAATGTTGTTGTTAATAGTGTTCTGTGTCGGGGGCCAAGTGGGAAGGAAGCTGGCGCAAAGGGCCACAGAGAATGAAAGAGGAATGGCTGAACTCTCAGGCAATGCAGGATCTCGTGCAATGCGGGATATCTTGCAATGTGGTATATCTTGCAGTGCGGGATCTCATGCAGTGTGGGGATCTCATGCCTTGCGGAATCTCATGCCGTGCGGGATCTCATGCAGTGCGGGATCTTGCGCAGTGGGGGATATCATGCATAGCAGGATCTCATGCATGGCAGGATCTCGCGCAGTGCGGGATATGATGCATAGCAGGATCTCATGCATGGCAGGATCTCGTGCAGTGCGGGATATCATGAATAGCAGGATCTCATGCATGGCAGGATCTCGCGCAGTGCGGGATATCATGCATAGCAGGATCTCATGCATGGCAGGATCTCATACAATGCGGGATCTCATGCAGTACAGGGTCTAATGCAAGTGTGGATCTCATGCAGTGCGGGATCCCATGCAGTGCAGAATCTCATACAATGCGGGATCTAACGCGATGCGGGATCTCATGAAATGCGGCATCACATCACAAGCTATGCAGGATCTCACGCAATGGGGTGGATGGCGCAGGACAAAGTGGGAGTGCTGCTGATGGACCTGGCGGAGCTGAAGGCGGCGTTGGAGCCCTCCCCAACAGCCTTGCTGGACAAGCTGTGGCATGTCCTGCCTCGCACCGCATCCGAAATGTACGAGGCATTTAGCAGTCAGGTTCACGGGGCTATTTCAGCACTGTCCCGTACATGTACCTGCGCGGAGGAGTATGTGGACAAGCTGTCGTTCCTTGAGACACTCCGGGTGCGCTGCACATCCACTCACTCCTCCTCACTCATATACTTCTTAAATCAAACTAGAGAATTCTTAAATTTCTGCGCATGCTGTGTTGCGAGGCAGACGTCGATGCTGTTGTCAAAGCTGCACACCCAGTACGGCAGGCCTTGGGCAAGGGCAGCGGGAACTGATAGAAGCATTGGCGCAGGCGCGGGAGGGGGCCCTTGAAGACGTGTTCGGCGAGTTGCGTGCGCTGTACGATTTGATATTCGAGCAAGGAATGGCGGTGTCCAGCCTGGAGCAGGCCTCTTTCGCCACTGCCATTCCCGACTGGTCTCACCTACACAGTGTGCTGGATGATGTGGAATCCGCACACCAAGAGAAGGTTGCCAAGTTCAATGGGGAGCTTGTCGAAGGTGGACCCTCATCCCCGTTTTTGATGGCTTAACACACCCATTGTACATGTAGGATACCCCCGTCCCCCGGCAGGCTGCCAACCCCCACCCCCCACCCCCCCCCCAAAACACACACACACACACACACACACACACACACACACACACACACACACACACACACACACACACACATATGTGCACGCACACGCACACATGTGCACGCACACGCACGCACTCCCGTTAGCTCGCTGCTCCCCTGCGCCCCCCCCCCTCTCTCGCGCTCTCTCTCTCTCTCTCTCTCTCTCTCTCTCTCTCTCTCTCTCTCTCTCTCTCTCTCTCTCTCTCTCTCTCTCTCTCTCTCTCTCTCTCCCTCTCCCTCTCTCGTTCTCGTCCATTCTCTGTCTCTCTCCACTCCTCTCCTTTCTCCCCACTGTTCAGCTCTCCAACCTGCCCCCTCTTCGATGGCGCATTGGTAATCCAAAGGTGTGGAGAGGGCGAGAGATTCCAGAAGATGACTAGTTAAAGCGTCTGCGCAACTCCTCACTTGCAGGCTTGGAGAGGGTGAGGGAGTCCTGCAGAGACACTCTGGCAGCAGTCCACGCAGAGATGGTGCTGAACGAAGCCTCGGACTCTGACGAGGTCATGGCCTACCTCCAGAAGCACATCCAGACACTGTCGTCGCTGCAGGGCGCCAGCTCGTTCATTGCTTCGCAGCAGAAAGCCTTCGGCCTCCCAGAGACGAAGGATGAGGAGTTGAAGAGTGCCCTACATGAGGTGCCGCCCTTTCCCAACGAAGGGGACGGAGAAGTGGGTGCCCCCCCTCGTGTAGGGCCCTTGGAAAAGGAGTCTCGAACTGTTGAGAGAGACTAGAGCTAAGGAGAGGATAGCCAAGGGGGAGATGGGGGGGGGGGTGGCGGGGGCTCCCTATTCAGGGCATCTCCAACTCATGAGTTTGCAATCAAAGGAGCCCTGGCCCTGGATAGGCAGGAAGGATAGGAAAGGGAAACAGGCATCTTCAGTTGTGTGTGTGTGTGTGTGTGTGTGTGTGTGTGTGTGTGTGTGTGTGTGTGTGTGTGTGTGTGTGTGCACGCCTCTGTCCCCTTTCTTGTAGGCGAGGGGAGGGGCGGGGCACTGGGCAGGTGGAGCTGCGACTGCAGCTGTGGCAGGCGGACCGTGACTGGGAGGAGGCGGTGCGCACTTGGAATGCCGTTCCCTTCTCCACCCTCAACGTGGCCGCCCTGGAAGACAGGATCAACGGCTTCCATCGGTTGATTCCCATGCTGCAAGCTGAGTTGCCTCCCAACCAGGTGTGATGCACCTCCGTATGTAGTTAATTTTGTTCTTCTTCTCTCCCGCTGTCTCCCAGACCCCAGCGGCTGGGGGGCTCACAAGGGGGACAGGCGGGGAAATGCCAAAACAAAAGCGATCCTTCATGTTGGCCATCATACCACTGTAATTCGCGCTGTCACCTGCTGGAATAGTGACCACTGATGAGCAGATTTTTCGGTTTAATTCCGTGAAGAAGTAGACTGACAAAAGCAGTCAGAGCGGAGTGCGTGCAAAAGCACCTTTGGTGGGTGTCCATATGGCACAATGGCCTGTGCACTCCGGTCTTGCTACACATGCGGTAAAATGTCAGAGCTGACATCATACCGCAAGTGGTTAAAGAGCAGCACTTGGTGCA
>KV908437.1:182084-187084 GCA_002005505.1 Botryococcus braunii
TTACATGGGCATTCGGAGGCAACCTGTTGCGTTCTGCGCATACAGCCTTCGACAAGTTTGCGCGTGGAGTCTTTGACGACGTCTCACACGATCTACCACTTAATGGAAGTCTGTTCAACTGCTACGTGGAGGTTTCCCCTGACGGCAACGCGGAGTTTCGTACCTGGTCCGATCAAATCCTTCTTGGCCAGAGTCAACCAATCAACAGTGTCACGCTGCCAGCCCTCGTTCCTACCGCCCACACCAAATGCTACTCCTTCCTCATGGAGGTAAATCCACCCCTTTTCGTCGTCACACCTCCAACTGGCACACTCAAATCGCAAGTAGGGAAGAACACTGCCGAACTCCGGAGTCATGTGTGTCTTCCAAGGAATGCGTCGTGCTTCCAAGGCGCGCTTCATCCACAATGGGAGAGCACGGCAAAGATTGCAATGGGCATGCCACGTGGATGCTGGCATGGTAGATTTGCTTCTTGGAGGTTGAACCATAACACCTACTCGGAAAGCTAATTATATAGGGATCGCCCCGGGGGAGGTCGGAATGGCTAAGTTAGCGGCTGAACGCCAAATGGTTGTCCGTGGACTGAAGCCAAGGTCCAAGGACCGACCACACATTTGCTATTGAGGGCGGCTTCTACCTTCTGCGGCTGCAGTCACGTGTGCAGTTGTGAGAGGAAATAAGCTCGAGGTCAAAAAACAGATGGGCAAGGAAGGAGGGCAAGCAAGGGGGGCATCGGGGTGTCAAAAATGTTGACGGAGCCTCACAAACGCTGTTTGGACGGATCTGTCAACTGCGCGCGCGCTCTCTCTCTCTCTCTCTCTCTCTCTCTCTCTCTCTCTCTCTCTCTCTCTCTCTCTCTCTCTCTCTCTCTCTCTCTCTCTCTCTCTCTCTCTCTCTCTCTCTCTCTCTCTCTCTCTCTCTCTCTCTCTCTCTCTCTCTCTCTCTCTCTCACATCCCCTCCGCCTCCCGCACGCCACCATCCCCTCTCTCCCTTACTCCTCCCTACCCCCTGCACGCGCCATTCAATGGTCACTTGCAGCATACACATCTCTGCATACATTCTTTCGTTCCTTACAATATGTCATGCGAAGGAATCATGACGGCCGTCATGCATGAGTTTGTCAAATCTTCACGTGCTATGCCTCTCACATGATCATGACGGCCTATCCATGCGAAAGTTAGATCGACATTTCTCTGGGGATCAAGCTCTACTTGCCACTTCATCTTCTAGTCATTTAAGTCGCAAGGTCCTTTATGTGTGTGTGTGTGTGTGTGTGTGTGTGTGTGTGTGTGTGTGTGTGTGTGTGTGTATGTATGTGTGCGTGTGTGTGTGTGTGTGTGTGTGCGTGTGTGTGTGTGTGTGTGTGTGTGTGTGTGTGTGTGTGTGTGTGTGTGTCTCCATGTGTGGGTGTGTGTCCGTGTGCGTGCACGTACGTGCGTGCGTGTGTATGTTTGCATGTGAGTCTCTTTACTTTGCCCCGTGCCTTTAAACTCGCCATGTCTTGCAAATGCAAACGCAAGCGCCCACTTTTAAGACGAGATGAGTAGGTGATGGTCAAAATGTATGGAGTGGATGGTCAGACTTGGAGTCCTACTAGGGGTTGTGCATTTAGATGATGCTGCAAGCAAAGCGGCCGATGATCTTTACGGGGACTACCGGAGTCGGCAAGACAGCCATCATAACACACGGGCTTGCGGCTTTGCAAAACTCTAATGGAGTTGCGCCTTACACAATCAACTTCAGGTAACGTGAATGGTAACCTCACGTGGTCCTCGCTACTGGTGCACCTCCCCTGTGAATGTCTTGATTTATAACCTTGGAAAGGACTTGGAAAGCAAACATAATCCTGCAGCTTCCCAATACCTTACAATGTCGACCACACTCGGAATGTCAGGAGGAAAGCTTCCCACACACGTACCTTTGTAAGCAATCCCGTTACGCGGATTTAGATACTAGAATGTCCTCTTGTTTCATCATTCTAGGGCATGTCGATGGTTTGAATCAGAAAACCATCGGGAATTCTGAAAAATCGCTTAATTGATCAATTAAGCGACGATTGATCAATTGATCAATCATGATGCTGGAACCGCCTTCCCGGGATTGGTTCGGGCTTAAAATATGGTCATGATTTCAATATGCAAACAAGCAAGTCACCTGACCAGGACTGCCGTCGAAATCAATTTGTTCCTCAGTTATAAGCGTAGGACGTTGTCAAACTCATGTTGGAAATTGACTGTGGAGTCATTTGAAATTTGCATGCATGAAATTAATCATGGACAAGGGGTGGGGATGAGGGGAGGGCATAATCAGTTTTTGACGTTTACCGAGGGCCTCCTGTCTCATTGTTGCTGATCTATTAAATCCCCTTTGGAAATTGATTCTGTATGCAGTACATCGAGAAGCACCTATGTGGTGAAACAATCATGAATAGTGACGAAACAGTTGTAAGTCCTCGATGTGAAGCAGTGTTTTTCCGCCCTGGCAGTGCTCAAACAAGGGCGCGGGACACCCAGCTGTTTATGGAGAGCAAGCTGGAGATGAAGCGGAAAACGCGCCTGGGTGCTCCCGCAAACCGACACGTGGTGTTTTTCGTTGATGACATAAACATGCCGGCACAAGAGAAGTATGGGGCGCAACCTCCAATAGAGCTCCTGCGCCAGCTGCAAGACTACAAAGTAAACAAGGACTTCACACACTCCTTGACAAACACATGAAGCAGCTCTATTAGTGCATACGCAAACCCACATAACAATGTTTGAGAAACCAGCTGTTCCCACTCTCCTGCTCTAAACATGCGTGGAGCACTTCTCGCATGTGTGTAAGCTGTATAGCTTACACAGCTCCCGATCACATGCAGATCACGGCTCTAGACAAGCCCGAGGACAAGCCCGGGGGGAGGGGGGCTGTCCACCTTGGTGGCACGATCAGCAGACGCCCTACAGTTGCTGACCCACCTCAAAATCGATAAACTTTCTCCGATTTTACACGAAGCCACACCGAATGAGAGGATTAGGGGCACACAACTGTACATGCGCCTATAAAAATTGCATGTCATCATGCAAGTTTTGTTTTGACTTTGCATAGTAGCAAAGTCTGAACACGTCATGCCGCCTTCACATTCAACATTACAATTGGTGGCCCTCACCCCTCTCGTCCATTCGAGGTGGCCAAGCGTAAGTCCCTATAAGGTAAGTATTTGTCATGTCTTCAACAGTATCTGGAAACAAGTCATGCAGCTATCGGTGGACCTGCCATCATGATGTCCCCATATCAGGGAAAAACACACAAGTTGGGAGAGAAGGTCCATATTTTCTCATTTGGGGAATACTTCAACGCAAACCCAGGCTGAGCTCCATGCCTTTGTGCGATGTTTAGGGATTCTATGACAGAAAGAAGCTCTTTTGGAAGGAGGTGGAGGGCACCACTCTGGTGGGAGCTTGTGGGATGCCTGGGGGAGGCCGACAGCCCATGTCGCAGCGGTTTACACGCCATTTCACCCTCATATCAATACCAGCTCCATCAGACTCCTCAGTGTCGACCATCCTCTCCACCACCGTCACAGGTGATGCTCCGTTCACTCTTGGTTATCTTCACAAGACCCCGCTTCAGATGTATGTCTAGCTGGACCAATTCTTTTGTATGCTTTCGAGAACTACATGCAAGGACATATTGCCGGACTACGTTTGCTTACGCTTGGACAACTTGTCCCAGTACACAAATGACTATTCTGCTGTAGAAAATGCAATACCATCCTACATATCTGTGACCGTGTCTACTTTACATGAGCTGCACAAAGTTTCCTACCAGTGCGACCCTTCCAGTGGACCGGCAGACATACACAGGGCCCCGGGGATACCTTGTGGTTACACAGCCGAGGCTCTCCTGATCTCATTTAAACGTTTGTTCGTTAAACACGCCTGTAGGATATGTGGTTTGCGCTTCACATATGCTTCACATGTACGGCAGAATCTAGAATGAGGATTCTCCTTACGCAAGTGGTGCTCACATGTCTGGGAATGTGCAGGCTTGCTGGCAGACTTTCCCAGTGATGTGCGCACATTGAGCGGGTCGCTGGTGTCGGCTACACTGGACCTTTACAACAGAGTCAGCCTGGAGCTCCTTCCCACGCCGACCAAAATACATTACATTTTCAGTCTGCGGGACATCACAAAACTCGTGCAGGTGAATGAGTGTTCGGCCGGGGGTACTGTTTCCTTGCCCATTATTTCCTCCCTTTGCGTGTCCTTCCTTGGATCCTGTACGTCATCGTTTATGCCGTTTGTTTGTCTCTGGCACTCGCTCTTCAAGACTGTGCCTCTGACAGGAGGACCTTGGAACTCTTGTTTGCTTCGTCAGTGAGCAGATCGCATTTCACTCCAGTCTCTTGCTTACCTCAACAGCCTGTAGTGGCTACACAGATGTAGTCTTCTTCTTCTTTAAAAGAGTGGGATTTAACAAGGACAAGTTCTTTTTCTTCATCATCATCTTCGTCTTCAGCAACGAATGTGAGGGGGCCAAATTGTTATTCCACTATTTTTCATGTTTTCAGAGCAAACCTAAACTATGTATTAGAAGCAGAAAGCACAGGAAATTGGGACTGAAAGGGGAAGTGGAGAAAGATGAGGGGGAGAAATCAAACGAAGAGTAGCAGGAGGACGAGGAGGAGGAATGTTTCCGCATATCTCCTTCGTCATCCGACTTTCTTGTTTCCTTTCCCTCCCTCCCCTGAGGAAAGTGTGGTTATCTTTAATCTGTGAATACGTACCTCCCATTGCCCCGTTTCCCAGATGTAGCTGTTTGGGCAACTCTTCTTGCAGGCACCCTCCTGATTTCAATCAAATGGCAAATATTCAGGTTAGAGTCCATCCGGCATCGATTCTGGGGTGTGCGTCTTAACCAACATGTTGCAAGTGAGGAGCAAACCGTGCTCTAAAAGCACACAAGGTGTGTGTGTGTGTGTGTGTGTCTGTGTGTGTGTGTGTCTGTGTGTGTGTGTGTG
>KV908437.1:192084-194584 GCA_002005505.1 Botryococcus braunii
CTGTGGCTGTGCTCAAAGACTACATACAGCTGCTTTCATAACATATGTGTATGTAACTGAAAACCATGTATGTGGGGAGCCCCGCATGCAAAAACATATACGTATTGCCAATGCAGCCTCATATGTCGGGTGATCCCTCACCTTCATCTTACAGCCTTCTGCGGAAGGTGGTCTGCAGATGACATTTCAAAGCCCCTAGATGTTGGTACCTGTTAAAGACGTCGACATGTGACGAGTGTGTGTACACGGTGGTCGTGCTACCGGAGATTTCCTCGACTCTGTACATAAGGGAGCGACCCCCTTATAGATTGTTAGGATCTGTACATGTCATTTCAAGGAGCCCTTGGCGAGCCCCAACCGACAGGTGTCTAATATATGTCATTGAGGCCCTAATACCTGATACGAAGTACCAAGGAACATAGGTTCCCTACAATACCAGTCATTGCCACTTTGGGACTGTCACTAGTGAGGAGCACAGTACTGTGCTCCTCCGACAATGTGTCCTCTCACGTACCAGTTTGTTCGTGTGAGAATTTTCGCGGACCTGAGAATGCCAGGAGCAAAATGAATGTACGATGTGTCACATGTGGTGTCAACATGCGGACGGGCGTTCTGAGTGGGGGTTGGCCCGTGAGTGGGGGTTGGCGAATCCGTTGTGGACACAAAGCTGTTTAAACAGCAAGCTCTTATTTACTATACCGGGCCGTCCCATGTTTTTATCTCAATCATTGCAACATGTTGGCCGTGATGATTCCAACTTCAATGGAAGAACAGATTTGTTGGCCACCCTAGTGGAGTCCCCCAAGGGTGCGTCGTGTATCGTATGTCCTGGTACCATACATCTATGTTATCCGGATTTGTTCCCAACATCTGCCTGCTAACATCGCCGGGAATTTTAGGAGTCGCCATGTGTAGAGTCGTACTCCACCCGTTTTCCAAACCTACTTCCTGTCCAACCCGGTCGAACCTGCTTTTCATAGACAGCCGACGTCTTGCAAACTGCAGTTGACATGGATGCCAATTGAGTTTTTCTGGACAGCTTCGTCATGAACGGTGTAAAGGGGTCTTGATTGAACCATGTACAGGCAGCCACACTCCTTCTGGAGGCTGTTGCACGTGACCAAGCAGAGGCAGAGAAGGTGAAGGCCCAGATCACAGCAGAAGAGGCCGAGGTGAGCGTCTTTGCCGCAGAGACTGGCCGCCTAGCGACTGATGCCAAGGCGGATCTGAATGAAGCACTGCCTGCCTTGACCGCAGCTTTGGATAGTCTGAATGCCCTGAATAAGCAAGACATTATCGAAATCAAGTCTATGCTTAAGCCGCCCCCTCTAGTCCAGCTTACCATGGAGGCACGGTTCTGACATTCCCCCTCATCGATGGATATCCCTTCTCATTTCTCGAGCTTCGTTTGTGTGGATGGATCCCACGGTGTCTGCATCTGGTGGACTTTCTATTCTTGAAGCCAACCTTACATTCCCCAGGACCCTCCTTCATTCTTGGGCTTTGCTTGACGGCTCCCAGGTTAACTTTCTCTTTTGTTCCGTAGTTTTTCATGATCATATTCTCAATTTTGGTGATGGTGTGGAGATGATGCGTAGAAATTATGCATTCTTTTCACATCTTCTTCCATTGTTTAGCTTCGTAAACCAGTATCATTATTGTAGTCGACCCATTACCCTGACAGTACTTGCTGCTAGTACCCGCTTACACATGTGCATAGCATGCTGCGCAGGCACTTTGAACGAACTGGTCAGGCACACTGCCATATTGAAAGATGCAGAAAAATTCATTTTTGAAGCCCTGCCAAGAAACGTTATCATTCTGAAAAGTATTAAATAATGAAGACTTCATTCAGTTTGCTTCCCGCTCGAATACATCCTTTCATAGCACGTGGAACTTTACGTTTGCAGGCAGTGTGTGTGCTAAAAGGAGAGAAGGCCGACTGGGAGACTGCACGCAAGGTGCTAGCAGAGGCAAACTTCATGAAGTCGTTGTTCGATTACGACAAGGACAATATCTCTGAAGCCGTGATGAAGAGGCTTCAGAAGTACCTAGAGAATCCGGATTTCACCCCAGAGGCTGTGGCGAAGCAGAGCAAAGCTGCTCAATCCCTTTGCATGTGGACACGTGCCATGGAGGTGTATTATCGTGTGTCCAAGGTGGGGACCAGGAACCTCACTGCCATCCTCTGTGGGAACGTTCATATGTTTACACACCCACCATCCCTTCCCATTTACGATGAGATTTTCAGGAGAAAAAAAGTGGCGCAAACCTAAATCCCTGTCCTTGTAGATGTAGAAGTTGGAGGTTATACAGTGCGACTGCTGCAGTTCCAAATGCAAGCCAGGTGGG
Source organism: Botryococcus braunii (assembly GCA_002005505.1). Taxonomy (NCBI): domain Eukaryota; kingdom Viridiplantae; phylum Chlorophyta; class Trebouxiophyceae; genus Botryococcus; species Botryococcus braunii. Next base: position 194,437 of record KV908437.1, read on the forward strand.
CAGTGCTGAGGAATGGCCCTGTGAAAGATACATTCGAATGATTGATGAGAATTCTACAAGAAGGGTGACTCAAGAATGGGCACTAGATGCGTACAAGATTTTGTTCCAAGACGTGGGATCGCGGTGTTGCGCTGCACTATTTTTTCTC
>KV908437.1:204584-209584 GCA_002005505.1 Botryococcus braunii
GGGGAAGGGGGGGGGGCAGAAATGGATTAAGGTTTAATGAAGGAATCATGCTACAGAAGCGCGAGAAAGGGAGGGAAGTGGGGACAGGAAGATGTGGGTACGAAGGTGCCCGGGCATCCGATGTTGAAACCCAAGGCACTTTTACGTGTGTACATGACTGTGTCCATCTGCGCAGTTAGGTAAACACCGTTTGAACTTGCTTTATGAGGTTTGAGGGGCGCAAGAACGTTGCAAACCTAGCCATCAGTCAATGGTGTATCATCTGAATTTTCGTTATGGAGGTTTGTGGTGCGCAGGAACGTAGGAAATTTGGACCACTGGGTTGGAATGCACAGTACGACTTCAGCCAAGCGGACTTGGAATGTGCAATGATGAATTTGGCAATATTTTTAACACAGCCTGCCGTTCCATGGCGTGCCATTACGCACGTGATTGGCGGAATCAATTATGGAGGCAGGGTCACAAATGACTTTGACAGGCGATGCCTCACAGCCACCCTGAACCAGTACCTGTCCCCGGCAGTGATGGGGGTGGAGGCTTCCTTCACCTCAAGTGGCCGGTACATGGTTCCCCCGGAGGGACCCTTGGACTGTTACAGGTGAGCCATTGGGCCTTTGTCATCGAAGGTGTCTGCCGGCTGCCGTCAAGTGTCGAATGTGCACGGATCTGTGACATGCAGCGCGTGTGTTAAAGGATCATACAGGCAGGACCATCAAGTACGAAAATACTGGTTCGCACACATGTTTCTAGTTCCATCTTGCCGCCGTCCGTTGCTTCTGCCATGCAGACATATGCCCTCATAAGTTTTGGCGCAAGACAAAAGATAGAACGAACACATAAACAAAGACCAGCAATGATCACCAATATTCATAGTCTTCAAACGCTCCTTCTCTCCTTGCCCACGACCGTAAGAGGCATTTTCCTCTACTCGTGAGGTAAAGACACTCCGAACTTTTAGCGAGTCTCACTAAACTCAAATGCGTGATTTTTCTGAGCAGGCAGCACCTGACGCAGCTCCCAAGCACAGACGAAGCTGAGCTCTTTGGTTTGCACCCCAACGCGACAATAGCCTTTGGCAGAAGAGAGTCCCGCCAATTTTTGGAAGCTATCGTGTCAATCCAACCTCGGGTGGCGTCGGTGGATGGCGCCGTTCCCCCAGACCATCTTGTAGCAACGCGTGCATCTGAGCTGTTGCAGGACACTCCCGCCCTGCTGCACGTGCCCCCAACCCTTGTCTCCGGCACCCCTGGCCCAGAACAGACCAATCTGCGTCAGCTGGACCCCTTTGCGGCTGTACTCCTGCAGGAGATTCAACGGTGCGCCATATCACCCGACCAAATCGTGATTCCGCTCCATGGCTCATGTGCCGCTGCCCCTTAGCATTTGATCATGCACGGGCGGACCTTCCAAATAACTGTCAAGGAAAAGAGGGGTAAGGGTCAGTAGCCGCAGCACTTCCTGCTGGGGAAAACACGCAGTGCTTTCCCATGCATGCGCGCGCGGGAACACACACACACACACACACACACACACACACACACACACACACACACACACACAGACACACACACACACACACACACACACACACACACACACACACACACAGACACACACGCATGCCCGCATCCACACACTCATGCCGGCAAATACACACATATACTCGAAGCTCTCTCTCTCTCTCTTCTCTCTCTTCTCTCTCTCCTCTCTCTCTCTCTCTCTCTCTCTCTCTCCTCTCTCTCTTCTCTCTCCTCTCTCTCCCTCTCTCTCTCTCTCTATGTATCTTCCCCCCCTCCCTCCCTGCGTCCCTCCCTCCTTGCCTCCCTCCCTCCGGATCCCCCCTCCTTCCCTTCCCCCCTCGCCCCCTCCCTCTCGCCTTGTCCCTCACCCTCTCCCTCCCTCACACACACTTAAACAGACAAATTCACGCGCACACACACGCACATGCACGCACGCAAGCGTGCACACCCCCCCCCCCCCCAAACACACACACGCACGCACACACGTACACACACGCACATACACACAATCTATCTCTTTCTCTCCTCCCTCCGTACTTGACCCCTCCCCCTCTCTCTCATGCATACCACTTAAGTCACATTTGTCTTCCTTCAATGCAGATCACCTCCCTCTCAATTGAAACTCCACTGTCCAAACTCCTTTCCACTTTACAAGTCCCTTCAGTTAATACCTTTGGGTTCATTTTCTCAGGTATAACAAGCTCCTGGAGACGATCCACTTCTCCCTGTCAGATTTACAGAAGGCCATCAAGGGAGCCATCATCATGAGCCGCGACCTGGATGTGATGTACTCCTCCATCCTCATAGATGAGGTGCCGGAGATGTGGCGCCGTTTGGCCTATCCATCCAGGAAGTCGCTGTCCCTCTGGATGCTGGACCTGCATTCACGTCTCACCTTCTTCAAGGATTGGCTAGAGAAAGGGCCCCCGGTTTCTTACTGTCTTCCAGCATTTTTCTTTCCCCAGGTCAGCTTGCCCCTGTTCTACCTACCATTCTCTCGACCTCCCCTTCTCCCTGTCTGTCCCCCCCCTTCTCTCTCTCTCTCTCCCTCTCCCTCTCTCTCTCTCTCTCTCCTCTCTCTCTCTCTCTCTCTCTCTCCTCTCTCTCTCTCTCTCTCTCTCTCTCTCTCTCTCTCTCTTCTCTCTCTCTCTCTCTCTCTCTCTCTCTCTCTCTCTCTCTCTCTCTCTCTCCTCCTCTCTCTCTCTCTCTCTCTCTCTCTCTCTCTCTCCCCCCCCCTCGCTCTCCCTCCCTCCCTCCTCTCCTCCCTACCCCCCTCCTTTCTCTCTCTCTCACATCCACACACACACACACACACACACACACACACACACACACACACACACACACACACACACACACACACACACACACACACACACACACATGCGCACGCGCGTGCGCGCCTCCGCTATGTCCCCCACCCACGTGTCTCCCTCACATGCTCGCGCTCATGTGTGTGTTTCTGCCCGAAGCTCTGCTTCATCAAGGTAGCCCGCATTTTGTGCATGCACGTGCAACTGTCCCACGCGTACTGCTTGAAGGCCGCATGCCACATTGGAGATAGGTGAGGCATGGTTGCAGACTTTATTGTCTGGCTTACTCAGTCGCTGAGAATCTTCGCCACATCAGTTTTCCAACTTGTGGCTGTCCCTGATTGGGTCTACCCGGGCAATGTGTGTGGAAGCCACTCTGCAAAGTGTCAAGCAGCAATTGCGCACGCTCCCCAAAGCAGTCGCACCGTGCGAATCGCACCAAGCCTTGTCCGCATCTGAAAGCTGGATACGATTGGGGTACAGGGGTTGTTAACAGCAGCCCTGCAGCAGCATGCTCGACGGTATGCTGTAGCTATCGATGACTTAGAGCTAGGTACTGAGGTCACTGGGGAGGCGGGGCCGGAGGCCTTGGTCTCTGGAGACCGCCAAGGAATCCTGATCCACGGCTTATGGATAGACGGAGGACGTTGGGACTTTGCTTCGCATACGCTGGAGGACCCGTTGCCGGGCGTAATGTTTTCGCCCTTGCCTGTGGTAAACCTGGTACCACGGCCAAGTGCAGCAGTACACAGTGTGGACGTTTTCGACTGCCCGATGTACAAAACGTCCGACCGCACTGGCGCACTGTCAACAACAGGCCAGAGCACGAACTTTGTGATGTCGCTCGCATTGCCCATCCGAGCCACTGTGTCACCTGACTACTGGGTGTTGAGGGGCGTGGCTCTGCTCTGCATGCCGGACGAGTAGCTCCATGAGCTGGACCTGGGGGTATTTGACTGCGTCAATTTGGACCGCGTCGGGCTGGGATAAAATCATTCCTTTGAAGGCAGAGAGTAATCGGAGAGATGAGAGTTCAGTGGGAAGATAGGTTCGATCATATGTTAGCGATCCAAAAGCACTGGTAATCATTTCCCGAGTGTACTGATTACCAGCCGAATATTGATTCCCACAGGCGTGAGTGGCGGGAAAACGAGTGAAACCAGCTCACTTGTGGATGGTTAGAGCATTTACAGCACTTTCCAAACCAGAAGGCGATGATGGCTAGGCATTGTGCCTCGTGCCTTGGCTCAGGCCTGCATCAGGTAGAAATGTTAGATGGGAGTAAGTCCAGTCGTAGAAGTGGAAACTTGAAGGGTACACTGAACTGATGCCAAGCCTTAAATGCGGTTACTGTGCACCGCACTGTACTGTAGCACGATCTGGAGAGTCCAAGGAATTGAGATGAATTCAGGAACGTCTGACTTCCCGTAAAAAGTCATCAGGTGCTACACAACAAGCGTTGACCTCACTAAAGCCTGCAGCTCCAAATGCCTTGCAGTAACCCTAAGAGTATCATAGGCGAAAGCAGCCACTCAGAATCATCTTTGCGCCTACTTGGCCCTCAGCCAGTCACACGCAAAGACTTGCCACATACCGAACGCATCAAAGGAGCTGGCTCCAGCAGCCATGAGCCAACAGTTAACATGCTTCACAAACGAAGTTGAGTCGCAGTTCGTAAATCAACATATCAGGCAAGTCGATATTGCACGGACAGCGGTTGACGCGTTTCAAAGGGTCAAATTTTCTGCTGAACACAAGCCACTTTTCTAATTGATTAGATTGGGTAAGCTTGTCTGCGGTGCGGTCATAAGTTTGCCGAGTTTCGGGTATGGACGACGCTCTGTGTCCCGTGCAACTCTTCGGTATAATCTTCATGGACTGGCTCCACCCAACGCAGGATGAGCCGTGCAGCAAATGTTCTCGAGGTCGTCATGGTTCAGTTACACAATAGAAGCACTCGCCAAAGTCCTTAACAAGTTCTCAATCGCATGGAAGCTGCATCATGAATCCCCTACGCACCGAGAGCATCGAGTCCAGTTCAGACTTTCGATGCCTTTGGCGCACACACAATAGTGTTCACTAGTAGACAGGACTTCAACACTGCCCATGAAAAGAGCGACCCAGTTGCAACGAGCCCTGCAAGTCTCATGATCATCTGTGTCCAGCA
>KV908437.1:217084-237084 GCA_002005505.1 Botryococcus braunii
GTTTGCACAGCAACATTGCTAGCAGCCCCACCACCAGAGAGCGTTTGTAAAGCGACATTGCCAGCACCAGCCGCAGCGCCAATTCCCGCACTGCCTTTTTGCGCGGCGCCTTTGCCCGCATTTGCAATGGCTGCAGTGAAATTCACAGCCCTTTCCATCTGTGGAGCAGCATCGCTCATTCCTCTGTCAGCACCGCCAGGGCGCTGCTTTTTTCCAGCAGATCCACAAGCTTTCGACCCTTCCATTACCGAGGATGGGAGGCCTGGGCTCCCCTCGTTTCCAGCTGTGTCATCCCCAAGGTCCAACAGCAGCCGCGCAAGCCTATCTTGCAATCCTGGAATGTCCAAAATCCCATTCCCGGCCCGCCCCCCGGAAGCACTGCCAGCTGGCTGACGCTGATAAGCTGGGACCCCTTCCCTGGTGACTGGCATCGTCTGCTTGGGGCTGGGGTCCTGCGGAGCGGCAGTGCCAGCGCTGTCTCGCACACTTACAGCCAGATCCCTTGCTGGCAACGTGGTCAGCGACTCGCGAAGGCGTGGGGGCGAGGATGCGCCATTCTGCGGTGGAAGTGAAGGGAGCGGGGCGGCCATCCCCTGACCGAGACTGCTTGAGACCCCCGCAGAGTCACGGTGTGGCAGAAGCTGTGTCTCAGCCTCCATGCCAGGTTTTGCCCCATGTTCCCGACAATCCATAGAAGTCCCACTAGCCCCTGGCACTGCAGGAGGGTGAGCAGCGGCCGGCATTGCACGAGGGCGAACAGAGCCTGTCTGGACGGCACTGGTAGGCCTGCAGCGGGAAGGGGGCCCGCCCACAGGACCACGGCACTCTGCTTCAGCCCATTCTGGGCCGCCTGCCCCATCTTTGACGCTGCTCACTTGTTCCCTGTGAGCGTCTGGCGGAGCATTGTGGCCTTCCTGCTGACAGGGAGGAGATGCGAGCACGGCCAGTGCTTCATCGGCTGGGACTGGCGCTGGGGCAAGAGCCGTGTGCCCTGCCAGGGTCGCAAAGAGTTGTGCGATTTTCCTGCGATGCTCGGATGCCCCTGGCCTGTCAGACCCTAATGCAGCTGTGCCAGGCTCCTTGCTACCTGTTCCCAAAACCGTCCCCGAGAAAGATCTTACAGCGAGGACAGCAAGCTGTGAGGGTGAGCAGGACTCTCACGATGGACCACAACAGCAGCGGCAGGGAGAGCCAAGCATACTTGGCTGTTTCCAGTTTGCAGTGTACGTTTAATGCGAGTCATTTGAAGGGCGGGGAGTTCTCACAGGGAAATACCGGATACGAATGGAGAAGTGGAAAGAAGGCATGGCAGGATTCACAGCAGCCTCAACCCCCCCTTGCCACCCCCCCCCAAAAAAAAGGCTGCCCCTCCACTCAATATGCAATGTGAAAGTTTGGATGATGCTCAAAGTCAGAACTAAAGTACTGCTTTCCAGGTGAAACTTGACAGGTTATATGATGCACAGAAAGAGGCAGGCAAAAGCGAGGGCATGCTATTCTGCATGAGCTGGAACGAAGAACATGTACTTTACGAGAGCCTTGATCTCACACCAGGACACTCTTTATGCCTCCCAGGGACACATTGGGCTCTCCATTTCAAACCCATCCCTCTGATAGTTCAGCGTGGGCCTCACCAATGCTCGTCGTGATCCCCTTGGACCTGCTTCCCGCAACGGGCTTCTCTCCGCTTGCGGCAGCACGCGGTTGATTACCGGCATGGTCCCCATCTGGAGCTCCCTGTCCATGCTCAGAGTTGGGGCCTAGACTCTGCTGACATGGCTTTCCAAGTAAGTTTTCTGCGAGATTTTGGGTCTTAGGACCCCTATCCTTGCTCCCAGAGGAATAGGGTGTATGATCTTTGGGCTTCGGATGCCTGTCCTTGCGTCCAGACCCAAGGAATTTGAGCCTTGGCGGAAGCGGAATGAGCCCATGAGGACCTGTTAAGGACTCCCGCTGCGTGGGGCCCGTGAGCGGGCTGCACTCTTTGCTGACCTCTTGGATCTCAATTTGCCCTTGTCGGCGGCCACGCGCAGATCCTCCAGATATGTCCTGCAACCACCCAAAGTTATGTAGGTCTCTGCAATTAAGGCTGCACGCCAGACATGAACTTTTTGAACACACAACACAGAGTCATGGGCTCGGCCTTTCTATGCCTGTGCAACAAAATTTTTCCTCTGCAACAAGTGCCCTTTGCAGTAGCAGTCTTGAGGCCGCACCGCAAAGAGGGTGTTGAACTGCTGCCGCACATTTTGTGCCCAGGGACTCGACAGTATTTCACGTGCAGCCTCCACTGCTGACGTTGTATACTCTGCTGAAGTCACTGTTGGGGGGGCTGGAGTTTTCAAAGTTGTAATCAAGCCAATTTCAAGATCCCTCCTGCTCAGGTCGAACAAAAGATAAGTGAGAGAGAAGCACAAGAGAAACTATGGACCAGGTGGTTCGTTTCTGCACCATAACAGATCCTTCTGTTAGCATTTGCCACGGTCTATGAAAAGTTTCTCTTACATTTGGGGACCCTTTGTTCCAAGACCAGAGAGGTGTGGTTGACCGCTTCAGCGTCGTCAAACAACAGGCGTGCCAAGTACTTCTGCTGCACCCTCTCGATACTGAAAGCCATAAATTAAAATAAACGAGATAAATTAAAAGTCTTTACTGTCTTAAGAAGTAACCTCCGCTGCTTAGTATGCCGGGTAGCACTGAATTTATGCAGAATCCTGACCTGTTGCATTCCTTAGAAGGCCTGCAACCTCATACGAAAAGCATTGTAAGCGTTCCTATGCTGTTAATAAGTAAAATTGAAACCCTACATACATTGTGTAGGGAAGTTGGGATCTAGGGAATGACGGTGGAAACCCCCTTCAGGCAACATAACACAAATCCAAAGCCCTAAATCCCCGGTCAGGTTGCCTGAGCAGTGAAGAACCCAAACTATTGGACCTGTCCAATGCAACTCTCTGTCCGCAACCTGGTTGTTACCTTGTTCTCCAATTTCCAGCGTGGTGGATGCTCAGTCACTGCATCCAAATTGGTTAGTTCATCCAAACTCGAGGCGGGTCGAGCTGTTCGAACTTTGACTTCGATGCGGTACTGGTACTTCAAAACGGTAGGCACTTGTGAGGAATGGTAGCGGAGCGCAAGGCTTTGACTTGGATTTAAGGGAAGGGGCACAATGAGAAGCTACTCTTGGGATACAAGGTCCCCCAGAATAGGTGTTAAAAGGCTGTCTGTTTGACATCCAACTGTCCAGATGCAGGCTGGGGACGCGACGGGCTTTTCCCCCTCCCCCGGGGGACGTCCCCTCCCCCCTTTCCCCTGTTCTTGTGACAATAGGGACAAGAATCTTGTCCCTATTGTTTCATCTTCACGTTATATATATTTTTGAACCTCGATTTTTCAGATCCTCGTCGGCATATGGACGTTTTCAAGTTAATCCAAAACTGCCGGGACTGTGGGCTCCCTATGGTGGGGGACGGGCTTGGAGGCCTATAGCTATGTGTCAGACTCAGTGCAGGAAAAGACGATGAAATAGGAAGATTCATAGGATTTCGGCTGTTCTGGAGGATCGTTAGGTGGAGTCCCGTCTGTGCAGCATGCTCTGTTCTTGATGGCGGTGCAAGCACATCCTTTGTGGCTCTCACTCGCTCACTCACACATGAACACACACACACACACACACACACACACACACACACACACACACACACACACACACACACACACACACACACACACACGGAGGGGGGAAGGGAGGGTGCACGTGTGTGTGTGTGCGCGCGCGCGCAGACACGAAATGCCTCAGTTAATGTCTCAGTTAATGCCTGCGGATTCTTCTCCAAGAAAATGTTTGCCTCCGCTGACGTCGGCAGAAGCAACCCATGTAGGTTAAGCTGGCAAGGTTGACTACACGGATTTATATAAATCCGATATATTGTCCCAGGGTCACAGGGAGACAGAATTGGCCTCTGCACTATCCTTTATGCTGCCACAAGTGGTGGCACAGGGGCTTTGCTTCTCCAGTTTCTCCGTCCGTCCAAACCTTCAGGATTACAACACAGGTCGTTCACACCTCACCAAATGCCGTACCCCATCCGTTCTGGTAACATCTGAGGACCCCCCCCCCCCAAATATATAAACTCGAAGGGAAGACTAGTGGCCGACCTGTTCCCAACTACCCGAGCCTTAATGAGGCTAAATCTTGGATGCGTGGAAAACTAGACCAGCTCCTTGCAAGCACTTGCCCTTGCAAAGGACCCTTGCCCTTGCAAGCACTTCAATTGACAGACTTTCCACTTCGCCGGGAATCCCCCAAAGGAGCCAAAGGCTAGAGGGCAAGGGTTTACCGACGGGACTTGACGCAGCATGACGTCCCTATGGTAAGCCAATTTGTGGGCAGCTCTTCTGGCAAACGCCCAGCCCGAGGGATATCCCCCGAGCGGGGATATCCCTGGGGGGTTTGTGGCTCCGGAGCCACAAACCCCCGATGTAGAACACAGGCAGAGGCAAAGGTTCAGTGCCAATATTGCTCACGGGCGTGACTAGTGACTAGATTAATCACATGCAGGAACTAGTCAGACCCGTACACGCGTGAGCACAATCATGAAAGACTGAAGATGGCCGACAGGCGTCCAGGTCCGTCACTGGGATAGTCAAAACAGGCTGCTGCCGGACGAAAATGTCCTTCAGGCCATCTAGAAAACCAACCCCATAGCATTATGGCGGTAGATGTTTAGCCTCCCCAATCCCAAACGATCTCGTACTGCGTGTTGCTGTGTCTACAGCCTGAGCTGGTCATGGATATAATTTTCCCTCTTCTTTCCTATTGACGAGGTATTTAGCCATCTAGGCAATGTAGCTTGTTGAATAACCAAACTCGCTCGCCCTAGGCTAGCGCAGTGCCTTATCTTGCGAAACCTTTAAATTCAATATCTTCCTGCTACAAACCCTTTGTAGCACGTATATGTCATGATGGTCCTAAATGGTCCTAAATGGTCCTAAATGAAGAGAATGAATTGTATAGGCCATGTGGATGGATGCAGGACGCAGTGTATGTGGCACTGCCCGCAGCGGCGCTTCCACGCTGACGTAGGCACTTTGTTGCCTATGAGGTGATGAGAAACGCCCAACATGCTGACGCAACAAGGTTCAGACCGCCGATCGTCTCTTCTTCTTCTGCGTGCCTCCGCGACATACTTGACCCCTCAGAAGCCTTTTCTTTTTGGTACATTGTGCAACTGCAAAGCCTTTGCATCCCCACCATCAACCGGGCTTCGGACAGCATGGCAAAGGGGTCGGCACCACTCTTTGACCGTTTGAATCAAGCAATTGAAAGCGGAGAAGCTGAAGATGTGATTAAAACCATTAAGGTAATGTTGAAGACTCTTTTTTGAGGTTAAGGAAGTTGGAGTGCTCTGCATTGTCGGTAGTGGTTTCCTGGCAAGGCTACTTTGCAGAGTATCGGGAGCTTGGTTGACTTTCCAATACAATTTTCAGTGAATAAATCAGCGATTTGTGTAAGCGATGGTCAGTGGCAAAATTTTATGTATGAAAGCGCTACATTCCACGACCTCGGTGGGGAAGTGATTTCATGTGGTACGGCGGCTGTTTTGTACGCGCACCGTCTGTTCCGTTGGTTTCAAGCACAAAATCGTATCATTGGCTTTAAATGGTACTGAACAGAAACGGGTTACAATCTGGACGCTGGCTCTCACTATAGGGTAAGATTCGGCTAACCAGGGATGTGGGTTTGGTTGAGCAGGGACTTATAGTATTCGACATTGATGGCGAAAAGTTTACCCTGGATCTCCGACCGGGGAAGAAGCCATCAGTGTCTAAGGGAGCCCCCACGGACAAGGCTGATTTGACTCTGACAATTTCAGATGAGAACTTTGTCAAGCTGGTCATGGGGAAGATGGGACCTCAGCAGGTATGGCTTGCTATGACGAAAGATTTTCAACTAATGTCTGATTCATACCAGAAAAATAGCGCCCAGGGCAAAGATATCGTCATAGTGCTGGACCAAGATAATGCTTGCATTTGTTACTCTCCTACTCTCTGCAAGAGCTCACAATCTCATCCAGCCAGTCTGGATTTCTTTCCTGAAATTTATTTTTGTTCACAGGCGTTCCTGATGCGCAAGCTGAAGATAGGTGGCAGCATGGCTTTGGCCCTCAAGCTTCAGCCTATCCTAGAGGCTGCTGCTCCGAAGTCAAAGCTTTGAGACAGACTCGTCAAACAGCGGACAGAATTTATGTCAGAAACCCTTCGCCATTGTGATACGGGGCAGTCTGGCAGTTGTCTCTTGAACAAACGACTTCCTAGGGTTTAGGTGTTCCTTTAGCTAAGTGCAGATTGTGTTTTGCCTTATGTATTCTTCTTTGGTTGGAGTACTGCAGATGTCTGACTCTTTACCTTAGAGTAGCAACATATATGCAGGGTCTAATCTCTTCTTGTTCTGTTCCTTCCCGATCACAGGGGCAAACGTTCCCATTTGAGTTGTGGGTTCGCATTTAGTGCACCAATGATCTTTTATGCATGTACACGGCCAGTACAGCTAGTTTGGAAGTATCGGTTTAGCTGCTGGAGAAGATTGAGAGGAGGAATGAAGTTAGGGTTTTGGAAAGGAAACGCCACTGTGAGTTATGCTATGATAACTTACCTTTTATTGTCTTAGAGAAATGATTATTGCAACTTGGTTTGCTAGGATCATTGGGTGTTTGTGGAGGACATTCTCACTCTTATCATACTGCAACTGCTGTGCAGGCTTAATAGACGCTATATTGCAATTCGTAGGACTTACAATTGGAGATGTAATCAGTTACGCTAAGCCATTCTGCATAGTTCCAGCACCCTTTTGTCTTTTCGCATTAGATTACGAAATTAACAGGCAGGGTCCTGGTGAAGTTGTGGTCGTTCTATGACTTACAGCTATCTTTCCTTACCATTGTATGCAGCGAAATAGATGGTCTAAGGAGCACGATCTGCAATTCATTGCTGCTGGAGGCGGAAATCTTAAACTTTAGGCGGTGACTCTCTGCCCCTGGACGTCAAGGTTGGCAGTGACCTTTTTTGCATAGGAGATATCTCATCTTACGTGATTTGGTGTCTCTCTCTCTCTCTCTCTCTCTCTCTCTCTCTCTCTCTCTCTCTCTCTCTCTCTCTCTCTCTCTCTCTCTCTCTCTCTCTCTCTCTCTCTCTCTCTCTCCCCCCCCTCTCACCCCCCTCTCCCTCTCACGCACAGACACACACACACACACACACACACACACACACACACACACACACACATACCCCATGCACGCGCACACTCCCTCTCCCCCCTCCCATCCCCTCTCTGTGTGTGGGGCGCTCGCGCCTGTGTGTGTGTGTGTGTGTGTGTGTGTGTGTGTGGGTGTGCGCGCGCGCGCGCACGCGCGCATATGTGTGCGTTTGGGTGGGTGGGGAAAGGTCGCTTGGGGAGGGGATGGTTATGCTGGCTGGCATGGCTGGGGTCCTTTTTGCTCTCTAGTTGTGTGGGACGAATCACAGGTGTTTCGTGGAAGGTGATAAGGGCGGAGTGCGATGCTTATGGATGTGTAACGCACAGACACCTGCGTTTCAAACCTCCTACCATGTGGGTGCAACGGTCATAGAGCATGTTTGCATCAGCACTCGTGCGAGTGGGATCACGTTAGTGGCTGCTCGTGGGGAGCAGCCCGCTCTGGTGTTCCGCCGTACTGCAAATTGTTGGGACAAGTCATAACTAGCGGGTATTTCGGACACGCCCTTGTTCCTGAAAAAGCGACATAAATGCGTATATACTTGCCCTTGTTGCAGCATGAAGCAGTGCAACTGGACCTTGGAAGGGACGTAGGGGTTAGCTGGCGGCTTGTGAATATCTTAAATGAAATCAAATTACTGGTAGAAGGGCTAAAGGTTTGCCTCACTGAGCGCCACGACAAATCAGTCGACGCTGGGAACAGCTGTACGGTCGTTAGGTCTTCACTTTCACCCTTCGGAGTCTTTATAGGAGGGGTAGGGGTAGTAAATGTAGGAGGGGATGTGATTGTGCGTCTCTGTTGGACGCCAGTCTCATCTGCTAGATCAGTGCCCAACTGACATTCACAATGCCGACTCAGTGTCCCTGTGCCTTAGCAATATGCTCAAAAGGTTTCATATTTTTTTCAGAGTAAGAACTTATGACCGCAAGCAACTCCAGTTGGTGCGACTGCGAGCGAGGTACGACCGCGAGCAACTCCAATTGGTGGTCCAATTGCAATACATGTTGAAACATTGTTCAATTATTGAAGTGCCCGAAATCTTAGCCGCCTCAGACATGGCACTGAGAAGGCTCTCAATACTCTGCAATCTTACCGCCCTCATGCATGGCATTGCGAAGGCTGTCAAAACACTGCAAGAAGGGGAGGGGAAGGGGGCTCGCCGTGAGGGGTAGGACGACGTGCAATACGAAGGAGCTCATTGACTCAGGATCAGCAGGTATCCCGGAAAACCGGCTACTCTTCAGGTCTTTTAGGCAGACACAATTTCAGCAACTCTACATGTTCAAGCGTGCCACTGGTTCCAGGCGAAGGGCAGGGCAGCCAACCCTGCCCGGGGTTGAAAGGGTAAGCCGAACTCATGGGCAACCGTTTTAGGGCTGCAGAAAGCAACCAAATTTCTGAATGCAGTTGCTAGGACCCTTGAGCCTGGCAAGAAAGACGAAACCCATAGAGAGTTAGCGCAGAAGAGCGAGGGCTGGAATGACAGAACGCTGCAACCTCTTGCAGTTTACTGACTGTTGCAGCTCTCTCATCGAAGCACAAACGATGGAGTGGTATGTACGTTCCAGAGCATTCATTCCACTTGATTTGCCTTGTTGCCTAGCTAGCATAAGCATTCTTCGCCGGCTCTAATGGCAAGCATTCCCTATCGACATAGTGGAGAGTGACACGTGGCGATGAATATTGGAAGTACGGACCAGCTTGCAAGCTGGTGTGCAGATGCGCATCCGCACACTAATGAAGATGCATAAAATGCAGTAAAACAGGGTCATGACTGATCAATGGATGTGGATGTCTCTAAAAGGAGCGCACAACAATGTTAAGTATCAGGTGCTCTGTCTCGAAGGGAAAAGTGGATAAGGGACACGGGCACCAGGAGCCAAAACGCTGTTGCTTAGGGCGTTCTCACGACAAAGTAAACTTACAAGACCCCTGTTGTGTATTGATTGGAGGATGCCGTAACTGTCAGCGGTACGTTTGCATGCAGAGTGTCATTTCCTGTGAACACCACCTCTCAAAGTCAATGTCTATCTAGATCAGTGCTCGCACTGCAATCTAGACCTGCCGACTGCTCTCTTATCAGGGCACCCTTAGCCCTCAGCAGTTCTAGGAGTTTAGCGGCTACTCCCAACCGTACGATACTACCCAGTGTGTAACTCTCAACACACAAGTAGCTTCACTGTTCTTCCAACAGTAACAACAAGCAATGCAACTCCTGTATTGTTAGGAGCAAGATAGCAGTTTATCAAGTAGCCAAACAATACAGAGTAAACATTTAACAGCTTGGAGCTCGATCAAAGATGCATTCCACATCCCTTCGACTCTTACAATGGTTTATATATATTACCTGTGAACACCACCTCTCAAAGTCAATGTCTATCTAGATCAGTGCTCGCACTGCAATCTAGACCTGCCTGCGTCCCGAGCGTTACGATTTACTGGTGTGTTCATCAGCGTTCTTCAAATACATTTAAAGTTTAAGTTTAAACCACAGCAAACCAACGCACTAACTATCCACATGTGTGCACGTACCGACTGCTCTCTTATCAGGGCACCCTTAGCCCTCAGCAGTCCTAAGAGTTTAGCGGCTACTCCCAACCGTACTGCACAACATGTGGTTCGTTAGATTTCTAAACAAAACAGATATTCAATTATCAGAAGCTTGCTTGCTGTCCGTGTTCGTACTCACCGCTACTAGCCAGTGTGTAACTCTCAACACACAAGTAGCTTCACTGTTCTTCCAACAGTAACAACAAGCAATGCAACTCCTGCACCACAAACACATGCAATGCTTTATTATCATCAATAATATCAGCTTGCATGAGCTTAAACCCTGCGATCGCAGCCACCCGGCTGCGACCGTTACCCCTGCCACCGATCGCAAGCTTACCTGTATTGTTATGAGCAAGATAGCAGTTTCTCAAGTAGCCAAACAATACAGAGTAAACATTTAACAGCTTGGAGCTCGATCAAAGATGCATTCCACATCCCTTCAACTGCCAAGCTTGTTTGCGATCTGGCGTTTCTATGCTTCCTGATTGTAACCGACGGTAACGGTACACTTCTCTTCGAAGAGAATTTGAGATACCGTACCGTACTGCATGGCCACATACACAACCCTGACTTGGCCCTATGCCAACGTGTAGCTCTGTAGCTACACCAGGGGTCCTTAACACATACACGTGTACACACTCAATGGAATCTGTAACTTGTGACTACACCGTCACTTGTACAAGACCTGTACTGCATGGAGGTCACTATATGATCAACCTGACTGATCGCCATACATTATCCTAGATACGCAATCAGGCGCATCTCCTGCCTTGTACTCCACACGTGGAGAAGTTCAAGTTATACAATGTTTCCTAAAACCACTTGGTAAAGTGATAGAGCCCTTGGATATTCGATCTTGTATCTAGGTACGTTTCCCATCACGTAACTATACGTACTTATCAGTTTACACAACAACCCCTTAGCAAGACCCGGGGGGCGGGGGGTTAATTGACTCCCCGGAGAGTCCATATTCTAGGCTAAGGCGATTGGGAAATTACTTGTACGGTGCAGTCAAAGTTGTACCCCAAGTATTCTGGAAGGACTCTCATATGCATAGTAGGTACAGCCCAGGACATGCAAGAGCACGAGTGTTGGTCATATGACTGCATGCATGACCAGGGCGTGTGGGTGCGTAACCGTACGGTCATGAGTCCCAGGAGGTGGGATGGAGTGAAAACAACGTTGGTGGGGCATCGAATTCTTTTACAGCACGGCTAGGACACAAGATAGCCTCGTTGGAACACGAAGTCGATCAGGCAAGATCTTTAGACCGATGTCATCTTGAACGAAGGGCAGAGTGGATTATGTGGAAGAACTAACTCCAACAGCAACCTTGCATTGAGTCCTAACCTAGCAACACTGTTCCTCCTGGCATGCCCGCTAACATAGGATTCTCCAAAGCTGCAAACCATTTGTCGATCGACGTCGATGGGGCAAACGTGGAGTGTGGGGGACTCCAGAGATCGGCAGGGGGGACGTAGGAATAACAACATACATGTATATATATATATATATATATATATATATATATATATATATATCCGCGTACTACCAAGATGTATATGTCGTTCGTTACAAACAAGGGACTTACCTCCAAGGAACAAGCTCTCATATCTGAGGCTTTTCCCTCAACTTTGCCCTGGTTCTATTCACCAATGGTCCCATGTTTGTCGCCCTGTTCATGTTTTGCGGCACACTCTCTCATTTCTGTCATCTCCCAGTTATGTGATCACCCAATTCTGTGAGTTTTCGAAAAAGTGAGATTTTATGGTTTCGTGCAAGGATTTATGGCCTCTCTATAGACCTTGGGCGTTGGGTTTTGCAGCTCGAGACTAACGATCCTTAGTCACTTTGACATATGGTCATATAGGGGCGATTGGTGATGTACACCACTTGGCCTTTACTTTCGACACTATGCGCTTACGCTTACTTTTCCGCCAACTGTTTGCCTCGTGCATCTGCTCAACACCCGCTTGTGGTTGCAGCTGTGGTCTGACGACAGTCATGATCAGTTGCGACTCTGCATGCTTAGGATTATGATTGAAGCACATCCCAACCATGAACCACTTATCCCACATGCGGGTTACGCGGATCGCAGGGGCCATGGACAGACGTGACGGTGAACATGAACATGAATAGCGATATCGATATGATAGGGAGATGCTTGTCCGCTTTGTGATCGTGAAGGCGGCCTTTGCAGTTCATTCTATTCTCTTGTTCACTGTGGGAGCTGCTCCATCTCATCAGCCTCCAGTGGCTGCAGAGATGCAGAAATGTTTCAATTATAATGAAAGCGTAAATGGCCTTTGAGGGCTTCAATCATACGAGATGCGTCCATTCTCCAGTGGGGACATGCAAGTCGGCACTGGAGCGACTCGCTAACAGCGCGGCACAGGAGGCAACGACGCATTTCCAATGGAAATTTTTGTCCTGTGGAATTTTGTCCACGGCTGTCCGTTGTAGTGGCCACGGAGGGGTTCAAGCATAGGTTCCGTCAGTGCACAGAACACACGTGGGTGAATCTTTAAAGGTTTCAATATCACATACTTTTACTGCTCAATCAGATTTGGAACTGTTTGAACAGAGCCATAGACAAATTTCTTGATTGGCTACAAGGAGGCGCAGGAAAATAGTTTCGCATCGTCAGAGGTTGGTAGTTGGAGGTAGTCGCCAGCACGCTGTCGATCGTTCGCTTAGCAACGGAACTCGAGTCATACCCTAGGGGGAGCAAACAGCATTACATATCCGCTGCATATTTTAGTCTATATATAAGAATCAGGATTATGTCCCCTGGGTAGCCTTGTTTCAAGCCGACGCTCGTCAACCGTTAGAAGGATGGCTCCACGCCTGTCAGAATGGTGCGCTAGCTCTTCTTCTGTCGGTTCCTCCCTATTGAGAACACAGTAATCATAACAATATATTCTATGCAGGATGGCAAATCAGTTCGCAAAACTGAAGGGAAGACCTACTGGGGACGCAATACCTGAGGCCTCGACCCTCATTACCGAGAGCCCCAGGCCTGGTATTTTAGGAAAAATAAGCAGGGCAAATAAAGACAATAAAGGTGGGCTTTGCATCTCGGAAGTCTTTTCAGCATAGTACATAAGTTCCTGCAGTACCTAAGCCAAGGTTTAGTCTCTGGCATCTGTTCATCAATGACGAACCTTGGATTTTTAATATGCCCATAGATAGTGTGCACTCTTGCAGGTCACCAGCAACATTGCCCAGCATTTCCAGAACAGATGACTGAGGATATCACGCACAACATATCTGACAACAAGCTGCCGGTGAGGTTAACGTGCATGGCCCCAAAATGCATGCATCCCTGCTAATCTGCACACGCAGTTACCTTCTTTTGACTGGAGGTGGTGTTGAAACCAGATGGCACCTTGGAAAGTGAGGCAGGCCAGATCTGCCCAGAAGCAAACGTAATTTAATACCCTTACATTCCTTGTGCACCCCAGGCCGTGGGATCTGTGAAAGTGACTTTTGGTGTTTACACTCATCCTGGCGTCGACCCTATGGGCCAAGAGAAGGAGAACCAGGTAATTCTGGGCAGGGCTTTGGTTGTGTCTGTCCCATATTGGACACAAATACCCTGTCCTGCCTGGCCCTCTGCTAACATGCCGGCAACTGACTCTGGGGTTCCTGCAAAGATCGTCCAGTTACATAGTGTTTTGCCTACAGTCTGTCTTTTGTTTTCCAGATCTGTTTATGCATGCCGTACATAGCTCTAGCTCGTAATTGCAGACAATAGCCTTCAGCATCTGCCCCAACAGGCAATGAAGAATAGGCTGAACATAATTCCTACGCTCTTCAGTGTATGCAATTTAGCCTCAGATGTTTTATGTCGTTCCATATTCGAAGGTGTATTTGGCAAATATAAATAGACAAGATAAATTTTTGGGTCATGTATCCCAAATATACATGGATTGTGGTTGATGCGGTCGTCCCCTTTGATCCAGTGGGGATGGAGTTCATTCTCAAGAAAGAATGAATAGGGTGTGAGCATGTTGCCAGCGAGATAGACTAAGTAACTCTTTGGGGTTCTAATGGCTTTTGTATTCGCATTTGAGAGCAACAGCCTACCCCAACTCACTCAGCAGGTGCCAAAAAAGGTATTGTAGGCTATCCCCGGGGCTTCAAGCAGCAGGCACACTCTGACATGCGCTCACCCGCGCACAAGGACATTTAGTAGGGAAAAACTCTTATGTTATACAACACACGCCTTTTCTTATCTTTAGAGTTGGGGCCAGCCAACATTGGCCACCCGCGGGAGCCATTGCATTCTGTGGACACCTCATGACACATGTCAAGGGCAAGATGGTGCTGAGAGCGCCAATGTGCTTGGCCCCTACACCAAGGCTATGGGGGCCAGAGAAAGGTTTTATTGCCAAAAAGGAATCGGGATGATTGACTCCTATGAAGTGTAGTCCGTCTGTATTGTCCTGAGTGCAAGTTGCAGTGTTTTGCAGTACATGACTCCAATTGCATGGTGGGGGCCAGGATGCTTGGGCAGTACACAGTGGGCTCGGCGGCTGGCCAAATCTCTTTCTCGGCGTGTTCGATGGTCACGGCCAAGATGGGGCGAGAGTGGCACGGTTTGTGGCTAGCACTTTGGCCAGAGAACTCTACAAGGATCCGAAGCTCACGGTCAGCCCCTGCATCCTTTGCCTTCCTTGCTCATGGCATTGCTCATGGTTTCTGCCTTGAAACCTGCTTTTAAAGCTTCATGGTAAGCTTCATTACTGCATTTGACAGCTTCATCGCTTTGTTTGACCTGGATTGGCCTGGACTGGCCTTTGGCTGTGTTGAGGGCTTTCAACCCAGTGGTCCCCCTCTTTTGCAAGAGAGCATGCGCTTGCACATTTTGGCCTTGCAAACGCAACGTGCCTAGATTGACTTGCTGCTGCCATAAGATAAACCTGTTCAGATTGAGATCCACATGTGTTCTTTCACTAAGCACATGTACGTTGGCTGTGATGCCAGAGGGGCTCAATTAGCTGCTTGCCAGCTATCCACTTTCTTACCTTTGCCTTGGGGAATGAACTTTGCTCTTTTTCCTCATTTCCATGTCCCCCCTCCCCGGCTTTTGCTTCTCTCTTGGACCTGTCGGCCGATGGAGATTACGATAGGCGAATTGCAGCTCCCAAGTGAAATGTGGGGACACAAAAGTAAAGGGAGTCTCGTAAGAAGTACCTCCTGGATTACATCTTTGTGGGTCATCTGGTCTTGCGTGACATAGACAGGGCACTGAAATTGTAGGCAGGCACATGCCAGTGTGCTTGTGGAGTGTGATGTGTGTGGTGGGGGGGGGGGGGAGCAAGCGAGATGGGGGGAGAGGGGGAGGGGGGGGAGAGAGAAAGAGAGAGAGAGAGAGAGAGAGAGAGAGAGAGAGAGAGAGAGAGAGAGAGAGAGAGAGAGAGAGAGAGAGAGAGAGAGAGAGAGAGAGAGAGAGAGAGAGAGAGAGTTTGTCTCACACACACACACACACACACACACACACACACACACACACACATCCTTTTGCCTCCTGTCCTTTTCTGGAGTCTTCCGTGTGTATATGTGAGGGGTGCGGGGGGTGGATGGCACGCAGGAGGGCAATCTTTCGGAGGCAGTGACTGAGCAGCACCTCGAAACGAACCGGCTGCTGTGGCACGCACCCCACATCAGTGTCAAATTTTCGGGCACAACTGCTGTCACAGTGCTGATACAGCCGCGAGGGCGCCTCCTGATAGCGAACGTTGGGGATTCACGCGCCGTTCTTGGTCGCGTTGACCTGGCGGGCAGGACAGTCACCGCTGAAGGGCTTACCAACGACCACACGCCAGACATGGAGTCCGAGGCTGAGCGCATCAAGGCCAGCGGGGTTGGTTTCCACTCCTCCTCAGGAAGTGTTTATTTTGTCATGCTTCGTCCCGTGGCCTTGCAAGCCTTGTCATTTGAAACATTTGGGGGGTTGCATGCTGATGTGCTGGCCCCGTCAAAGAGACTCCAGGGGCTTTTCAACCAGGCTGTTCAGAAGCTGAATAGGACGCTGATGTTTGTTGATTGCTTCCCAGGCCCGGCATTGAAAAAAATCTAAGTGGGGGCTTGTTTCCGGCTTGGTATACATGGACAGGCACGCAGGTGGCCTTGACAGTGCTTTGAGAGTGTGTGTGTGTGTGTGTGTGTGTGTGTGTGTGTGTGTGTGTGTGTGTGTGTGTGTGTGTGTGTGTGTGTGTGTGTTTGTATGTGTGTGTGTGTGTGTGTGTGTGTGTGTGTGTGTGTGTGTGTGTGTGTGTGTGTGTGCAATTCTGCCCCCCCCCAGGCTCTCTCAATCCAACGCGACCTTATCATTATTTTATCTTGATGTACAGAAAGTGGGGACGGAGAAATGGTTGTGCCCGTATGAAGATTGCCTGAAGGGGGAATGTTGGAGTTGCAGGGAAGGATCAGCCCGTATGCTCACGAGGGCGTGGGGATCGGTCCCTTGAGGATATGGCTGGCAGATGAGGACGTGCCAGGCCTCTCAATGACCCGCGCTTTTGGAGACTCAGTAGCAGCCCGCGTTGGCTTGCGCGCTCGCCCGGAAATCCGCCAGATTGTCCTGACTCCCGAGGACCGCTACCTGTTGCTCATGTCGGACGGCCTCTCTGAATTTACTGAGAATCAGGAGCTCATGGAGATTGTGCACAAGAAGGTGAGCTCCACATTTGGGTCTCCTTCTTACTTTGTCAACCAGTCCAGGGGTCCTATCCGGGGTTCGCACTTCTTGGCTTTCCCCTCTCCCCTTCTCTGGCCTCATCCACATCCCCTTGTGTGTGTGTGTGTGTGTGTGTGTGTGTGTGTGTGTGTGTGTGTTGGGGGGGGTGAGATTGTGTGTAGGAGGGGGGGGGTGATGTGAATGCTGATACTGCTCACCATCAGCTCAAAGATCAAAATGCATTCAACACTTAAGTTTGATTTTGTGAGCATGGTGATGTGATGTGAATGCTCAACACTGGGGGAGGAGTTTTTGGCTTGGAAATCTTGACCATGTGGACCGTCCATTGATCCAAGTGATTTGCGCTGGACAGGTCAAAGAGGGATGTACAGCTTTGGAAGTCGCCAAGTACCTGGTGTGCCTCTCTCATGTTAGAGAGACAAGAGTCCTCCCACCTCTCACGTCTCCCTTGCAGATATTGCAGTGGTGTTGAGGAAAATCACATTGTGGGCACTAGGTGGTTTTGGACACTGGGACTCATAGGTGAGAGAGTCTGGCAGGCTGTTCTGGGGTTTTGTTGTGAAGCAAGAGTTATGCCACATGCAATCCTTGCACTTGCTCCTTGGCTCGTCCCGCCTACCGACCCCAGGCGCGGTGAGGATGACACCTTGCCTGAGGCTGTGGGGAACAGCTTCTTGCAGTTCTTTGAGGAAGGTTTTTCACATGTTTTTGAAGTTGTCTTAAAAAGGACACATGCCCACACGCGCGCGCGCGCACGCACACACACACACACACACACACACACACAGACACACACACACACACACACACACACACACACACACACACACACACACACACACACACATTGAGGGATAAAGGACAGCAAACCCGTGTTATTTGGAAATGACCCTGAGGAGTGGCAGACTCTTTGATTTACGCCTGTTTTTGTGAGGGGTTTACCAGCAATACAGCAACATGGAGGCGTCGCTGATAATGGCTAGTGGCTGCTGGGCAGGTGGAGGATGCGCGGCAGAAATGGAAGAACGCGGACGATGGCGGAGCCTGCATTGACGACTGCACTGCAATACTGGCCATTCTGGAGGTTCCTCCACTTACTGCATCAGACGTGCAGGCCACCTACGCCACCACTCCGGCAAAGTCGCGGCGGTTTACGCCCAAGCCGATGAAGACAGGCATGGCTCGCCTCACCATGGCCGCCACAGCTCAAGCCATCTCCAGGGCCTCGCGCATGGTCATGGATTGACCCCCTTCTCTGCGTTTCCAGAGGTCGCATGCCCTCATTCCCTCGCACACGCAGGTGCAGACAGACATGCCCATGTGTGCCCCACGGTCACGGAGGCGGCGGACATGCGAATTCTCTTGCGTACGCAGGCAGCCGTGTACGTGTGTAAATTCCCGCTCGCAGAGCATCTTGAGATGCACGGCTGAAGTCTGGCTGCAGGCAATGGCTGCATGGCTGTATCCACGGCTGCAATCTGGCTGCATGCTATGTACTTCATTCCCCGTGTCTGCCGTTTCAAAGCATACTTTTACCCTTTCCTTTTGCAAGCAGCCCCATGTGCACATGCGGTCACCCAAGGGGCCCCCCGGGGGGGGGGGGGGGCAGGGAAGGTTTCACCATCTTTACGCTGCGTGGAACTGCGTGCAAGGGCCCGCGTGGATGTGTTGTTATAGCCTGTTTGCACAAATGGCCTATCCGTGGTGGAGGTAGCGCTTGCAGCTGTGGAGCTGCGCAGTGGCGGCGCTTGCTGGACCCCCTCGTTTTTATTGTGTTCTCCCCCCCCCCCCCCCTAATTATAATAGCAGATTGGCGAGTGCCTGCTGAGGTGGTCCACGCAGGATGCCCAGGAAAGAGCCGCCTCGTATGTGGGAGGCAGCATGGCTTTGCGGTTTGTATCAGTATGCAGGTTGGTGTGGTTCTGTTGGTGATTGCAGCCACATAGTGGCTGCCGCAGGGGCAATTATCAAGACATGTTTCCAAAACCCCAACCATTTGGGGGACTGCTTGCCGCAAAGGGCTGCAGGAGAAGTTGTCGAGGGTCAACACCCTTACACAGCAGGAAGGATGCTGCATACGGTTGGCTTGCGCTTGCAGTTGGCGTGGGTTGTCGAATTCCTGAGAGGACACAAGAAGCGAGCGGGAATGGTGATGAATTGGATCGGACTGACTCAGAGTCCAGGGGTGCTCTGGAGGGTTTGCATTCTCTGGTTGAGGAGTCCTATGCGTTGTGCCCAGTACAGATATGGAAGATATACTGGGAAAGGTGCTTCTTTTACGATTAGGTTATTCACTTCTCAACAAAAAGAAGTAGATCTACTACATGCTCGTTTTGCGGAGCTGAAGTTGGAGACTCTTTGTAGGATGGCACCCAAAATCTGAGTTTGTATTTGGGTGAAATGAAGAGGCTGCGAGGTGGAAATGGCATGTTACCGACTTGTGGGGTCCCCGCAAAATGCGCAAGGGCCCAGGGGTTTGGACCGTGCACATGCCTGGAAAGCTTAGAAGGAGCCATAGGTTTAAATGTTCAAGTTGTTGCAACAATTTCTAAACATGTCGGGATCACCCTCACTTCAGCATAAAGGGGCTCTTCTTTTACGAAACACGTGCTGAGATGTGCACATGTCAACAAAAGTCAGCTCCCCTTGCCCGTGGTGGGGGTTCTTGACGAGGTGCATGGCCCTACTCGAGTCGGGCATGAATTTAATAGTATGAAGTGGGGCAATGCAACATTTTATTAAAATAGACTTAAATACGTGTACGTATACGTATATGTTTACTAGTGACATGGGCCGCCCCCCTGCCAGGTGTGGCTATGCCCGATTGATTAATATTGCACCGTACAGTGGTTGATCTGCAGATGGACCCAGCTGGCCACAACATCAACGGATACAGGCCATGGGTCACTTGCTGCTGTGGATCCAATAGGCGCACCTGACCAGCATGTGTTTTCAGATAAGTTGACATGTCCAGATGGTGCATTGATTAGAATCTGTGCGCATGGACACCAGTTGCATCCGCCTATCATGATCACAGTACGTCTGGGCTGGCAAAGTATGGATGGGATGTTATCACGGTATGCCTGGGCTGGCAAAGTCAGGCATGCCATGCATAAATGCACAAGCAGTAATTGTATTGCTTGTACAGAGGAATAATTCGATCGCTGTAGCAAGGCCCGGAGGTCGAACATAAATTCGGATTGAGATCCAGACGTGCCTTGGGCATGATCAAGAGGCAAGTCGAGGCCCGCTAGAGCAACTCGGGAAGCTTTTACAAGCATTAATCTCATGAGTCAATTTAAAGGGCGAGAAGCACTCATGAGACTTCTGTCCGTCGTGATATCTTGACATACAGCATTTGCATATGCATACACGCTGACTATACAGTGTACTTAATCTTATGAGTAATTGCGCATTCAGATGATGGGTGTTGACTACAAAAGTCCAGAAGTGCATTGCTGTTTGTACAAATTGCTGGTCGCAGA
>KV908437.1:242084-247084 GCA_002005505.1 Botryococcus braunii
GGATCCAGGCATACCTCAACAATTCTTGCTCCTACTGAATTGAACGGCCCATCGCCAGCGATATTGAATGCAAGAGCGGGGTTTGTTGAGACTCGCAGGCACCTGGTGTGTGGGGGAGGCCATCGTTGTTGGTGACAGCGAGAAAGCAGGCACGGGCCAGCTTCAGCACTTCGCGGCATCCGCACGCCTCCAGCGTTTCAGCCTCCGCCGCACACAAGGCAATCGCCCCTTTCAAGTCATCCTGCACGACAAAAGACACCAAAAGAGGAATCGACGCAGTCGTTTCTGGCAAGTAACCGTGTCGGGTCCCACCAAACCAGAAGCGACCAACGATGGTGCGCGCATGCTTGCTTGCGCGCCCAGGTGTGTGTGTCCGTGCGTGTGTATGTGTATGTGCGTGTGGATGTGTGTGTGTGTGTGTGTGTGGGTGGGTGTGTGTATGTGCGTGTGTGCGCGTGTGTGTGCGGGGGGGGGAGGGGAAGGGAGGGAGCGAGGGAGGGGAGCGAGAAGGGGGGAGAAAGAGATGGGGAGGGGGTTTGGGAGGATGCGGGAGAGGAAGGTGGACAGCAGGGAGAGAGACTGGGGTTGAGGGGGGAAAAGCACCAAGACCATAAGCTGTGAATAACGAATGCATCAAGATATCTGGGGACCCACCTGACCGCTGCCAGTCCACAAGTAGATGCCGTCAGAAAAGCCAAAGGCTTGCAGAAGGCTCTCCTTCAAGCCATCTCCCGGACTGCTGGTCGGGGGTGCCAAGGACAGCTCATAGACATATTGCTGGAGTTCCCGGGAATTTGTGAATTCCACGCACCCTGACCTCCCCCCTCCCCATTCCAAACCAATCATGATGACCGCAACCAATGTCCTTGTGGAATTTCCCCTCTTCTGATGTTCTTTATTAAAAAGAGTTGAGTCCTTGTGGATTCTCCAACCCCCATGGAGTTTCCTTTTTCCGCTTCGCTCCCTCACCTCATAAATGCTGCTGCTGCTGCTGCTGCTACTGCTACTGCTGCTGCTGCTACTACTGGGCTAGTGTGCCCTTGCCAATGGCGGGGGCACATTGTGCCAGCTCTGCTCAAAGTGAATAACCTCCGATCTTGAGGCGCAGCCACAGAAACCCCATCCACTTCCATCAGCGTGGGACACACCGGCTATCAGACTAAGCGCATCTGAACAAAATGGAGGAACAACGAAAACCTGCTTGTCCAAGGGCATTGGGAGGAGGAAGAAGATAGAAAAAGTCTGAAGCAAAAGGCTACTTACAACAGAACCTGACACTAGCCAGGACTTGAACCTGGAACGTCTGGGATGTCGTCTGGGATGTCGTCGGCGCGTCTGGCCGACCCAGACGCGCCGACCCAGATGCAGTTTTGTGTGAAGAGACCCGCATAAGAAGAGTAGTAGAAGAAGAAGTTACATCTTACGTTGCGTTATGAACTCCGGGTTTCCCATTGAACAAGGAAGAAGATGATAGCGCGCGTGCACACGCGCGCACGCGCACACACACACACACACACACACACACACACACACACACACACACACACACACACACACACACACACGCTTGCACACACGCGCGCGCACACCGCGCGCGCGCACACACACACACACACACACACACACACACACACACACTCGCACGCACGCACCGGCACACACTCACACACACTAACACGCATGCGCGTGCACACACACACACACACACACAGAGGGGGAAAAGGGGGAGGGAGAGTGAGTGAGTGAGAGTGAGTGAGAGAGAGAGAGAGAGAGAGAGAGAGAGAGAGAGAGAGAGAGAGAGAGAGAGAGAGAGAGAGAGAGAGAGAGAGAGAGAGAGATAGAGAGATAGATAGAGAGAGAGAGAGAGAGAGAGAGAGAGAGAGAGAGATATTACAAAACACACGCTCACACACATGCACACACACACATGCAAAACACGTGCGTGAGGGCGCGAGCGCACACACACACACACACACACACACACACACACACACACACACACACACACAACACAGCGATCAAGAAAAGAGCCAACAAGAAACTCATGCACACACACAGTCTCAAACAAAAATGCATTCGCACGCACACATATACACACACCACACACACACCCACACGCAAACGCACACGCGCACACACATTAGTACGAGCACGCAAGCGCATGCGCACACGCGCATACACACACACACACACACGGCGTTGTTGCCTTGAGGCTTTGATGCAACATGTATAGCATCGCGCCAGAACGGACTTCTAAAGGACTTAGTTGGCACAGCCATGCGAACCCACCATCCGGTCTTGCTGGAGGCAGAGTGAGAGCCTCTGGGCCCTCGCTGAGGAGGACGGCCTCTGCGGGGACACCAAGCACATGGACTCCATGTGACAGAAGGATCCCCTTCCTGAGCCCGCAAGCAGCTCGCAGCACAACCCGCACATCATCATGCCTTTCCACCCCCGAACCGCTGGAGGCCCGCCCATCCCTGCTCTCCCAGCAAACCTCTGCTGCTGCTCCTCTGAGGGCCTGCAGGGGATTCCCGCCCAAGATGGTAACTCAGCTTTCAACTCTGCAAGTGACCTCCGGCGGTGGACTTGAGAGACCATGGCTGCTTAATTCAGGAGAGGTGCTTGTTTGGAAAATTCCACTGCTGAACGTTAGGGTTTTGGGCTTGCACCTTTGGGTTCGCAAGTGAGGGCCTGTCTGCACTGGCGGTTGATTTCGTTGAGCACCTTGAGCAAATGCAAGTGGCATTGTTTGAGCTGGCAGGTTGATGTCGTGAAAGTGCAGCCGAAAATTGGGGCAACCCTGATATTGATCCTGCGAGAGAACAGAGTGTCGCTGCAGGAGAGAGCCCCAGCTAAGGTCAGGTCTTGCAGACTTGAGAGACAGACACACAGAGCGCAAGCGGCCCTGCTCGAGTCAGTACAGAATGATGACTGACATTGCCACGGTTGACAGTTGCTTCCAGCTGTAGGCTCTCAGTGGGGGCTCATGACGCACGTCCCTACTGCATTTCACAGGCCAGGCAGCATGTCTCGCCAGATCCCCCAATAATCCCCCCTCCCCCCAACTCCCGCGAGAGAGAGAGAGAGAGGGGGGGGAGAGAGAGAGAGAGAGAGAGAGAGAGAGAGAGAGAGAGAGAGAGAGAGAGAGAGAGAGAGAGAGAGAGAGAGAGAAGAGAGAGAGAGAGAGAGAGAGAGAGAGAGAGAGAGAGAGAGAGAGAGAGAGAGAGAGAGAGAGAGAGAGAGAGAGAGAGAGGGAGGGAGGGAGGAGAGGTAAGTGCAAGTGCGCAGGCGTGTTAGTGGTGGAGGTCTTGGTCCCGCTACTGCAAAGGGATGGGGGACGAGGGCATATACCACGGGGAGCGCAGCGATAATAGGGACAATAGCCATGCCCCAAGGCGTTTCGATGGAGCAGCGCTCCACAGCTTGGCGAGCCCAGGCATATAGCCCAGCCCGGGAGGCGGGGGGCACCCCGTCTAGGGCTCCCCTCCCAGCAAACACTGCAGCTTCCTCCGCAACTTCCTGGGCCTCTTCCAGCACCTGCTCCCATGCTGGTGTACCTGATTTTGTCCCCCAACACGATACTTTACCTTCAGCAGATTCCTAGCTTCCAATCCGGGGCGCTCCATCCATTCCTGGCTTGTCAGATGGACCCTGGCTTGAAGGAGTGCCAGTGTCCATCTGACAAGGAGGATGCGAAGGCATCTGGAAGCGGGGGAGATAAGGAGGGAGAGAGAGGGAGGGAGGAAGAGAGACAGGGAGGGAGAGGGAGGGAGGGAGAAAGGAAGGGAGGGAGGGAGACAGGGAGAGATGGAGGGAGGGAGAGAGGGAGGGAGGGAGGGAGGGAGGGAGACAAGGAGGGAGAGGGAGGGATGGAGGGAGAGAGGGAGGGAGGGGGAGGGAGGGAGGGAGAGACGGAGGGAGAGAGGGAGGAAGGAAGGGGGGAGGGAGGGAGGGAGAGAGGGAGGGAAAGCGCCTCTGGGATAACACACCAGAATCTTCATTTTAAAGGCATTGAGGCTGGCAGCGGCAACAACAAGGACGACGATATTCAGGGCATGTCATGGGGGCCAGGACCACCTTATGCCACCTCATTACACCTTAGGAGTGCAGCTGGCACCAGGAGTTGCTTCCAACACGTTCTTACCTTCTTCCATCATTTTCAAAAGTTTTGATGGAAAGGATCGCTCAGAGTTTCACACCTCAGCCCACACAGGGCAGCTCATGCCTCAAGCAACATCTTGCTACAGAAGCAATCCGCAATAGGAAGTGTGACTACCGTCATGGGAAATGTGTCTGCCGTAGCGGAAAAGCTGACTGGGTAACATGACTACCATAATGGGAAATGTGACTACCGTCATGGGAAATGTACTGCCGTAGTGGGAAATGTGACTGCCGTGATGGGAAATGTGAATACTGTAATGGAAATTGTGAGTGCCGTAATGGGTAATATGACTACCGTAGTGGGAAATGTGACTGCCGTGATGGGAAATGTTACTATCGTAGTGGAAAATGTGAGTGCCGTAATGGGTAATATGGCTACCGTAATGGGAAATGGCACTACCGTAAGGGGCAGAGACGAGTCCAAAGGCAAGGGAAGCAACGACCCCAAGGACGGAGGGGGAGTTGCAAAAGTCCCCACGGGGCCAGGTACCTTCCAAGGAGGCTGCCACCCGATCGGCTGTACTGCCGGAGGCAGCCATCCGTACCGCCGGCGAAGCCGCCACGTTCGACATCAGCCACCGGGCGGTCGCACGCGCCGCGTTCAGAGTCCCCTGGGGACCACTTTGAGGGGGGGTTCCCCCCTCAGCAGTTCCCAAGGCCTGGTCCTCGACCGCATGCCTGATTAGGCAACGCACCAGGTCCTCAGCGTCCCGCCCCGTGAGCACTGAAGGGGAGTCCATGGGGACCGACGCCAGCAGGGCTCCCTCCTCCACGTCTCGGGTCACCCGAAGCCCCAGGCGCCAGCCCGGCCAGGCGGGCCCGGTCCCCAGGGACGC
>KV908437.1:249584-257084 GCA_002005505.1 Botryococcus braunii
GCCCGGGGAGCCCGATCCCGGCGAAGCTGTTGCTCGGGCAAGAGGCGGTACAGCTTCTGCCGCCAGAGTGTCGTTGGGGCACACCGGCAACAAAAGATGTACCGCCTCTTGTACCTGATGTACCGCAGCCGCAGCCAGCTGCGCCGCATAGCAGTCGGGCAGCAGAGACACGGCTGCGGTGGAGACCAGATCCCCGGGGAGCGGGTCGGTGCGTTTTATGAAGTGATCCGTGGACAAGCCCAAGCACGCCAAGAGGATCCGCCGCTGTACTGCCGCTGTACCGCCATGGTCAGGTGCGCTCCCGGCTGAGCTACATCCCGCTGTACTGCTGTCCGGCTGGCGCTCGGGGGGTCCTCCGCCCCCCGTGAGGCCCACCCCAATGTGGAAGAAGTCCGCCATGTTGTGCTGCAGTACAAAGCCGTACCCCAAAAGCAGCTCCCCATTTGACTTGTGCCCGTAGTTGTTGTACACAATCCCCCCCTGCACCTCCAAGCCTCGCTGAGAAGAGAAGAAACGTAACTGTTGTAGACAACCCACCTCCCCCCCCCCCCGGGGGGGCGGGATCCTCCAAACCTTGCTGAGAGAAATGGAGTTGTTGTAGCCTATGCCCCCTTCTGCACATCCACAACTTGGTGAGATAGAAATGCAGTTGTTGTAGACTTATCCCACACCCCCACCCCACCCCTGCACCTCCAAGCCTTGCTGAGACAGAAGGCAGTCAGGGAACTGCTGGAACCCCCCGGGGGGGGGGGGCGGGAGGATGGGGGGAAGAGAGATACACCCACAGCATGCTCGAAGATAACACTGCACGCACGCGACGCGCACACACACACACACACACACACACACACACACACACACACACACACACACACACACACACACACACAGAGACACACACACACAGACACAAACACACACACACACACACACACACACACACACACACACACACACACACACACACACACACACACACACAGGATTGAACAGTGGTTGTAATGTAGTACAACAAACTTTCTTCATCTGGGGGCGACAGCGGGGTAAGAGGCATGCATCAAGCCAGGCGGAGAGGAGTGAATGACCTGGGGAACCGGAGTGAGGGTGACGAAATGGAAGGCTTCGGTCGAGGACGGGCCGGTGTGCCAAACCACATGAAACGCAGGGCTGTGGTCCAGCATATCCACCAGGGGTACCAGCGCCAGGGTCTTGCGGTCCCCGTGGCCTACAGTCCTGGGGGAGCAGTGAGCCCCCAGCTTACATTGTTGTTGGAGCGCGAACCAGTGCTTCCCCAGCGTACAGATCGCCGGGTCATCAAGCAGTGAACCCCTCTGTCTCACACACTTATGAGTCCAGAGTCTGCATGCTAAGACCTTCTTCTTACCGTCCAGAGGCCCCCTCCTTCGGTCTGGCTACTTCTGATGGCTTCTTTCCGCGTTGGTGAAACATCTCCTAGACAACTGGCTTCGTCTGATTGGATTTATTCAAGCCCTGGTGAAGCGCCTCCTAAATGACCTGGGGTTTGTCTGACTGACTTATTTCAAGTACTGCTGCACCTTTACCTAAACGATCTGCCTTCATCTGATTGGGACATTTCAAGCACGCGTGAAATGTGTCCTACACAATCTGGGTTTCCCCAACCCCGACCCTAATCCTGTAGGCTTCGTCTGATAGAGTTATTCCAAGCATTAGTAAAACATTGTGGGGCTTGTTCCTGACACCATCCTTGACAAAGACAAAGGGTACTCTAGTTGTACTGCCCCTGGTACGTCTTGAATTCATCCGTTGAAAGCAAGCAGGGCAGATGGCAGGATAGGGCAAGACGAACTAATCAGACAGCTGATGGTACCAAATGAATTCATCCCATTCGCCATACATGCAAAGAATACAGGAGCTAATCTTCCAATCCGACTGAGCTAATAACGACTTTCAATGTTTGTTGACTTGCGCAACAGCCACAACTGCAGGATGTGAGAGAGCAGCCAAACAAAGCGCTGGCAGTCAAACAAAGCAAAGAAAGTGAGTTACTTGATAGGTCAATTACAACAAGGGACAGAAAGAAGCAAAAGATTATGTTGCTGCAGACCTTGATGTTGACGTTACATGAAACCAAGAAAGCAAATCTGTCGGAAGCCATGGGGGTGAGCCGAGTGATACCTTTGAGGCGGACATTGAAAGATCTGGACCAAACAGTTGATCGGACCCACAGCAGCGCTTCTGGGGTCCCAGCCCAGGCCAGCCCTTCCTGAGTAAGCCCCGCCCCCTCCCTGCCCAGCACAGGACGTCTGTATCAAAAGCGTGCAGCCACGGCGCAAATGCCAAAGCCCTTGGCAACTACATCAAGCATAGCCAAAGGTCGTGCAGCCCAAATCTTGTACATGCAATCTTCAACTCTCTCTCTCTCTCTCTCTCTCTCTCTCTCTCTCTCTCTCTCTCTCTCTCTCTCTCTCTCTCTCTCTCTCTCTCTCTCTCTCTCTCTCTCTCTCTCTGTGTGTGTGTGTGTGTGTGTGTGTGTGTGTGTGTGTGTGTGTGTGTGTGTTTGTGTGTTTGCGTGTGCGAGTGTGTGCGCGTGTGCGCGCACACACACACATACACACACACACACACACCACCTATGCTACCCACACAAACAATTCAACTAGCATTCATGCATACACACACACACACACACGCACACACACACACACACACACACACACACACACACACACACACACACACACACACACACACACACACTGGAAGGGAGGGGAGGGGGGGACTGCCGGCATACGTGCAAGAAGCTAGCAGAGAGTCCCTCCAGGAGGAGAGACAGGCCAGGCGTCGCCGGTAGAATGACACAGCCCAACCTAGAGCTGTGCCCTGCAAAAGCTTCACATCCTCCTCCTCCCACCAGAATGGATCATCTGCATTGTCACGAGCGCGGTCAAGTGAGACGTACTGGGACCTCCAACAAGATCCAATCTGTGTAAAATAATGGCATAAACTCCTTCTGTTAAAATCATCTGCTTCAGCTTACGTCTTTGATGTTAAACAAGTCGCGTCGGTTGAACGAGAATCCGACTGTTACGAAAAAAGACTTTTACAGCATAGAGTTAAGAACACGACAGCTATCTACACCATAAACTTGCGGGGCTGAAGACAACCCATGACACAGTTTTGTTGCGCACGTTCTTGTATGCTACACACGCATCTGGTATTGAGTTTGGAGCAGGTGCAAGTCCACTGAGACTGGGAACTCCAACGAGGTCGAATTTGTGTGTGTGTGTGTGTGTGTGTGTGTGTGTGTGTGTGTGTGTGTGTGTGTGTGTGTGTGTATGTGTGTGTGTGTGTGTGTGTGTGTGTTTTGGGCACATTTCTCCTCTTTCGAGTAGGGATAGTCTGAAATGTGGCAAATTTCGTGCTGAAATGTCACCTCGTCGAAGTTCCTACTGGCACCTGGTCTGAGCCCCGAAGGGTCCGCACCATAAGCTTGGGGCAGTACAGCCAGGTACGCAGCCCAGAAGGAGGAGGCCCCTCTGGCCTTTTCCATCAGCAGAAACAAACAAAGCTGAAAGCGCTCATCAAGAAGTGGCCCCTCCCGTTCCACCAGCTTGTTGAAAGCCGGACCGTAGCCTGGGTCCCTGAATGCAGCAGCTGGATGCATGAGCAGGTCCTGGGGCACTTGCAGTACAGTGCCTGAGCCCAAAACAGGAGTGCCTCCCCTATCACAAAGCAAGCATGGGCTGGTGTGCCAGGGCAGGTTTGTCACGGCTGGTTTGTCGAGGCTGGTTTGTCAGACTTGATATGTCAGGGCTGGTTTTTCAGAACTGGTTTGTCAGGGCTGGGTTGTCACAACTGTTTCGTCAGGGCTGGTTTGTTTTTCGGTCAGGGCAGCAGACATTTCTCGTAGGGGCCAGCCAATAGGGAGATTCGCAATCCAGAATCCAGGTTTTTGGAAAAGTCGACCCGCAATTCCTGGAGGATCAAACTTCCAATGGAAGGTCAAAAGACTCGCAACCAGTAAAGGTCCAAAGTTGTAATGGAAATCATGTGTGTATCTTCATTAGAGTCACTTTTGAGGCTGTGCATCTCGGATCATCTGTCGGGATGCCTTCGAGTAGATCTCCAGTTCCCAGCTCAAGCCCAACCCCATGAAGCAGGGAGTGTCACTCACACACACACACACACACACACACACACACACACACACACACACACACACACACACACACACACACACACACACACACACACACACACACACACACGTGTGTGTGTGTGTGTGTAGGCATGCATGCACAACCATGTATCTGAGTATTAGTCAGTAGCTGGAAAGCCCTGTAGGATAGAGGATCAGTCCCAAGCAGTGGCGTATTATCTGAGGTACCTCCTGCAGCCAAGCCTTGTTTAGCAATCACTTGTCGGCCTGTTGCTCCCCCGAAGGCAATGTTTCCACATGCTACCCCCTGCAAAATCCATTGAACGAAAATCTCATGATGCCTGCACAACCTGTAACGAACCAGGTCCAAGCACAACCATTTTGTTTCAAGCCAAGTCCAGTGCTGATGAGCTTCTTTCTGAGATGGTACAATTGAGGGCAAAGCTCACGAGCTGATTCTGGATAAGGCAGGGTTCTCGAGCAGGTCCAAGCTGATAGGACCCAAAGCTAGATGAGGAATGCGGCTCACCTTTGTGGAGGCCCAAGCAAGGAGGTCATCCATAGACTGTACCGATCGCGCAAAACTATGAGTCTGGATATGCACACTAGGAAATTTTAAATCTCAATCGAATATCTCAGGTGTGAACCCTTGCCATCCCGTCCATCCCAAGAGACCGAGATGCAAGGAGCTGCTGGACCTTATACATTATTTCTATTCTGCAGCAAGACGCCTTGGTGCAACAAACAATGAAATTCCACTGGATTGGATGCTACTGAAAAGAAATTACGAGACCTTTCGTGCAAAGGGAATTTGCACGAGTGTCATCCCACGCATGCAGTGCCATCCCCGACCGTGATTCCTCGTAGTCCTTCCCCTTTCTTCTTTATGAGTACGCATCAGAATAACACCACAGTCACTGAGATTCAACCTAGTACTGAGGATTGTCAAGGCCGCCGTTTGCAACATGGAAGATTTCTCAACGGTGGTTTAACCCCATCTCAGGGGCCCCGGGGAGGGTCCCCAGCATGTGGAACGGTCCACTGGAACCCCGCCCACATGGACCGCCCGTGCCCGCCGACGCCCCGGGAAGGGCCTGGATCCGAGGCTCGAGGTTACCAGAGACGGTGTCCCCACAGACGGTGATCGGGAAGGTCTTCCGAAGGGGAGATCCACAAGACCCTAGCTGTTCCTGCGTAACCCGTTACACTGTCCTCTACAATGGGATAACCCTCCGGCATATCCAAGGCACATTCCCACAAGGGTAGTCGGAGCCTAGAGCGGGGGTCCGCGACCCCTGACTGAATAGCTTGGTTTCGGAGGGTATAAAGTTCTTGTTCCCATCTCGCATATTCGGGGGTGCAGATACTGGGAGACCATTGAATACTGTCGCTCGAGGAAAACTTTTTCATCCTTCTGTGCGAGCAGATATCGGTGTACACCCCGATAAGGTCCGGCACTCGGTAAACGCCACTGGCTCTTTTGCATGCAATACATACAGGTTCTGTTGAAGTACCAACCAAATAAGACGATCTGTCACATGTTTTCTAGTGAAATTGTCCCAATTGCGTACTGTGGCAGTTTTGTGGAGTTGATTAGGGCGGCGAACACTTTTAACAAAAAGTGAAGTATATCCGATCCGTAGTCCACCATGTGCATTCCTGCCATGACACTCTTTTGCCTCTTTGCAATCGTGGCTATCTGTGTGTGTGATATCATGTTCACAAGTTACTAGGTTCACAACCCGACGATTTCCATTCCACTGAAACAGCCTCTAAAGAATGGGAGCGTGCATGGCACGAAGGAGGTTGTCTTTGTGGTACCAGACGCTTGATTTTATCGATTCGTTTCTGATTCATAAGCTTCTTTTGTGTTGCACAGTACAGCTGGCGGATGTGACCCTCCTGGAGTGTATGGTGGTTAGCATTCTCACGCTACAGGTACTCCTGACATTTCTTACCAAGATTAACCTTCTAATAATCGGATGGAAGTTCCATCTGACGCCCATGCTATTCACTCATTGCAGTAGCTGCACTATCTTCTTCTCTAGGTTACCAGTAACCCCACCGGGGGAGGTGGACCGGCACACCAGCGCTCTTCCACCTACATCGTATTTATCATGCTTTTGCACCTCAATGAAAGGGAAGGATTTTCTTGTGAAAAGTGAGTTGTGGTGCTAGCTGGCACAGGTTGCTTAGGAGAAGAGGCAATGAGTCCTACAGCAACAATAGCCGTTGCTAATCTACCTCTAACCCTACCCTCTGAGAGGTGATTCCCTAACATTTACCACTTCCATTGCAAGACATGTAACGCTTGAAGTCATAGCAGCCTCTGCCGAGTTACTCAGTCCATCAACTCGAGCAGTGGCCAATATTCGAAGCAAACACAGATAGGGAAAATGGTTCCATCCATGTCACTGAAACGGATGGAGGCATAATTTCTGCTATGAAACACTGTTGGTGAAGACTGGATCTATGTTAGCTGCTGAAGGCCTGTGCTGTGCTCTACGTTACATTGCGATTGTTCGCTATTCAGAGCAATTCCACTTCAAGTGGCAACCTACTGGGGGGGTATCCTGTCGATGGTCATCAGGAGGTCTAGAGATAACTGTACCGTGTGTCTGTTGCCAAATGCTTGAGGAGACATCAAGAGCAAAGTCCTTACTGGAAAAGCAACGCTTGAGGAGGCATCAAGTGCCAAGTCCTTTGTGGAAAAAACCAGGCAATCCAAGGTCCATCGGGGAGACAGCAGGTTGGGCATCGAGCCTCCGTCTAAGAGGAGGAGCTGCGGCGTTTCGCCATCGTGCTCTCCGTACACGGGCGTCACACAACCAGATTTGGTTCTCTCTTTGGATGCCAGAAACTGGCACCAGCCCACGCATATTGCTGTTATGGGCCCTACACCCGGGACAACGGAGGATCTGGGCACCCCAACAATGTCCACCAGAATGCTCAGCGATAGCCCACCTGCGGTTCCCAGCTGCTTTCAAACACCCCAACCAGGCAGGCCCCTTTTTGAGACCTTGAAGCTTCCCGCTCAAGCTCATCATCCTAAGAGCCTCAGGAGCCGAGGCGTGTGGGCGTAGACTTCCAATTGCCATTGAGGGAGAATGCCATTTGGGAAAGTTGTTCTGCCATTCTTGCAAAGTAATGCCGCTCACCTTGGCTGTGGCTGGCGGCCCATTGTGTTTTGCACCAGGAAACCCAGAGTAAGGGGCAGTGGCTTTACTGGGAATTTGCAGAAGCATTTGAGGCACATGAAGCGTTCTTGCAATAGTGGCAGGTCTAGCTGTCTTTTGACTCCTGCTGGCCGCTGTCTCTCCCCGTCCCCCCACCCTCTCCTTTGCGGGCATGCCATGTGT
>KV908437.1:262084-269584 GCA_002005505.1 Botryococcus braunii
TGGATGCAATGCACTTTGCGCAGGTGCGCAAGTTGCAGTGCGCGGCTTGGATGATGGACCGTTATGTCATCGTTTTCTAAGTCTTGTTATAATGCTGGCTTCGCTAAACTTTGTTATGCTCCCCCTTTCCAGGTCAAAACGAGCCATGCTGCTTCAAGCAAAAGCTTTGTGTGTGCTGTTTGGCCTGCGTAAGCTGGTGCTAGGAGACCAACTTGCAAGGTGGTGATAGGAGGAATGACTACAACTGTACTATACGCTTGGATACACTTAAGCTCTGGGTTTTGCCCATAAACACGACGACCCAGGTTGGTGCGAGAATATACCTCTAAGCCGGGTAATGATCTGATGGCCAGTACAACAAACTCAAAAGCTTTACTTTAGTGTGGGAGCAAAACGTCGGGCACTTGAGTAGCTGCACTGGACTATAGCAGGGCCCTGGCCTGCTGAGTCCACTGGGATTCTGAAAGTGCACTTGTAAGGTAGGTGCCACGTCGCCCCTACTTTCGAAACTGCACTTGTAGGGTAGGTGCGACGTCGCACCTATTTTAAAATAAAGGTTAGAACAATTTGTGAATCTGCAGGCATGATCAGTGTGATGCACTAGAGAGATGTGCTTATAAGCAATAGAGAGATGTGCTAATTAGCAAACTAATATCGATCTGGTTTGGTTGTATGTATTGTGACTATGTATATAAGTTGCGGATGCAAGCTGCAAATAGCAGCCGGTGGTGGCTGCTAACGCAGAATACCAGCTTTACCTACCTCACGCTAAGGAACACTTTGAGGCTCACATTGGGGCGCGTTGCTGGATCGGACGCTTGGATCGCTTAAATACTTGCGTCGATGGTCCACGGACCATGTCTCTGTATGCTTCATGAGTTATGACACCAAGCTGGGGTCCAAGCCCAGGACAATGATTGTTTGGAGAAGTACTGGAGTTGCACTGGTAATACAGGATGCTAGTCATAACACTTCTGGATGTCTGTGTTTCTTGAATCTCACATGGGAACTCGCCTGTAGGGAATGCATATGTATGTACTCCAGCCCCGGCATATGAGGAGCCGTTGGCATGATCAGCCTGTAGGTGTATGCATGTAGCTACCTACAGGGGGCTTGGTCTTCAGCGCCCTGTTGTATAGTACTCGAGCTGCAGCGCCAGCTCTGGAACCACTGCACCGGAT
This sequence comes from Botryococcus braunii, assembly GCA_002005505.1. Taxonomy (NCBI): domain Eukaryota; kingdom Viridiplantae; phylum Chlorophyta; class Trebouxiophyceae; genus Botryococcus; species Botryococcus braunii. Next base: position 263,266 of record KV908437.1, read on the forward strand.
CCGGAGCGTGCAGGACACCTTGGTGACTGCATGCAGATGCTAACTCGGCCTCCATGAAAGACGACTCATCAGGTTAGCAATTTTCTTGTATTGCACATGCGGTGTGCGGTGAGGATACTGATATTCATCACTTGTTGTTTTAAATATTCGTCACTTTTTATTTTAAATACTTCTTTGATACCCCCAGGTCCTGCAGGGACAGTTGATACCCCCAGCTTGGGGCAGTTCGAGACGGACTTCGGGGTTTTTCCCTTCCCTCTACATCAGGATTCTGCCTTAAGCTTCCTCCATCCGTTGAATCACACTTGCAAACGTTTCTGACCCAAGTCGATCCGTTGAGAGAGCCAGCTACTTGATTGACACGAGTCATGGAAGTAGCATATGTACATCTCCCCTGATATGGGGCCATGGCCACTCACAGGTCACCTGACTCTGCAGAAGACTCTTTGCCCGAATCATCCGATAACAAATTTGCAATTCCAATGCGAATGTGTTTGCTGGTGTGATCACACCAGCAAACACATTCGCTGGTGTGATCACACCAGCAAACAACCACTTTAGAGATCTCATGAGACATATGTGTCCTCGATTTATGTTCATGTGGTTGTTGTATCTGTGATACTGGGTCGTCCGTGACGTCTGTACAGACACGGACATGTGCCACTGACGTCACGGAGTACAAGTACCGGTAGATTACGGTACATACCGGTATATACACGGATATGTCCCACTGAAGCTTCACTTAAGTTGCGGAGTACAAGTACTGTCCATAACGTCTGTACAGACACGGACATGTCCCACTGAAGTAACGGAGTACAAGTACCGGTATTCTTTTCTTGGCAGGTCAGCTAGGATTACGGGTATAATGGATGTTGCCGTTACTACATTCCAAAGGAAGGGATCGCCTTTCGGAAGGATCGTTGAGAGTTACGCAGGCCTGCACGAGATATGCTGAGCAACTCCATTATTTCCCTGATAAGGAGATATTACAATGAGGTATTACAAGGAGTTATTACTGTGAAAGAGATTGTCGGCATCTGCACTGGGCACGTAGTAGACATTTCGTTAAGGAAATCTTCAAACAATATCTTTGTTCTATAACATATGTAGAAGGTTTGGCCCATGCGCTCCCAAATCCTTCTCAGTTTCTAACTAGATATGGAGTCTCACAGTCACTTTCCTTGTTTTGCACCTTCTGGCATCTCAATCCACTGGCAGTCTCTGGCTCAAACTTTGAGAGCTTTGCAGTTGCAGCATCACTCCCCTCTACTAAATATATGTCTTCACCGTCGGTTCCCCCCACAATCCACTAGCGCTTCTTGTTCTCCTTCTGCTAGTTGTGCTTCAATCTGCACCCTGATGAGCATGCAACAAATGTAGTCAGCTGTAGCCTGCGGTCTTTCTTTATCGACTGATCGACTCACCTGGTGTGGTCAATAACCGAGGCGTCGCGCACCGCTGATTTCCACGAACACCTGCCAGTGGCAGCCTGCATGTGGCAGGCTGCCACAGTTCAAAATCGAAGCTAGCTGCTTCACGTGTGCGTCAATTCGCGTGCTTCCTGAATCTGAAGATGTCAGAGCAAGAGCCCATTGGAAGTGCCAATTTGGAACCCATAGAAATCCAGAAACTAGCAATGGAACAGATCATGTTTATCTAGGTAGCCTGCTAGCTTGTGCCTTGAACCTGAGCAAGAACGACGCCCCAGCGCGACCGCACAATAGGAGCCCATATCAGATCGCGAACATTTGAGAGTAAGAATTATGTGCGTTTGAATCATTTCTAGGCCTGGCTATTCAAATGGCAATCCTTGATTTCCCCACCAAGTACCTCCACGGCCTTTAGCTCGATGCAGGAGACTCCCCCATCACGATCCCTCACTTTCGCCGGTGAGTGAAGAGCAATAATATATTAAAACAACTTAATTGACGTTAGACTATTCTTTCCTGCTGTTTTGCGTTCGGTCGATCGTAACTTTATTGTGATCGAAGCTATGCAGTTACATTCCTCTCTTCTTGCAGACTGGCAGCGTTCAAGCAATAATTTTAGCATCGGACAGGAAGGAGCTAGCACAGATACCAACTGCCCAGTGACGCAGGGCCATTCTTCCCAGCTGCAAGGCAGGAGAGATTCCGGCTTTTTCGGCCCTCAGAAGTTTTCCTTGCGACTCGAGCTGGTTGACAGTGATGACGACGTGGGATCACCTAACTACATGGGAAAACCATCCTTACGTTCACCTGCGATTGTCGCTTCAACTACCAGGTCTGGGAGAATAAGCTCCTGGTCTTGCTTACACGTCTCAAAAGTCGACCCTGGCAAGTTTTGAACTTGACGATCTCATGAGATTCAGGAATACTCCTACTATGTATAATGTCTTGCAAACGAATAGTCAATGAAGATTTAATGTCATATGATCCCACAAAGAAATGTTGATGACCGAATCGACTCACTTGTAAAGGGTGCACAGAGGTGCCAAAGGAAAAGCTACATTGGATCCTCAGTTGGGAAACGTAAGTAATGTCCAGAACACAGGGCATGCCACTTTTGTTAAACCTGCACAAGCTATCAGTAGAAGTGTGGGCAGTCCTCGTATATCCAAGTATATTTATGTCCCGTTTCAGAAGAAACTCCAAGGTGAGAACACCCATGCGTGACGTGAATTATGAAAACTTGTCTCAGACCAGGCGCCTGCCGGCATAACTACGCCTGGAGTACTTCTAAGACGTGTACAGATTTTAAGCCACCCTGGGTAAAACTGTACTTCAGTGCACAGATGTCCTGAAGTGGGCCACAGGCGGAGTGGAACGCCAGAAATCTCAGCCCACATTGAGCAGTTCTAGAACAACAAACCCCGAGATGAAAGAGCTTCAAGGTGAGGCCTGGATATTCATGGCTCTGTGATTTCAGGCCGTCTAGGGAACCGTCTCCAGACTTACCTTGACCACAGCAATGACTTGTACCACAGCATGACTTGTACCTCAGCAATGACTGCAACTCAAGGAGACTCTCAATCCCCAAAACATACTGAGCACATCGTCGGAAGGGTGACTGCTTAAGTAAATATCTTACAAAAAGGGTCGTTGTTTCTCAGAACCTTGTCCAACAGAAGCAGACACCAAGGTGACCTCCATGAAGAGCAGTATCCTCGAGCCCTGTAAGCCCTGCAGTCCTCAACCCTCAGCTTTGGGTTCAGTCACACCGACAACATACCGTGGTAGCATAAGTCCGCTGGGTAAGCGGATTCTGAGCCACCTTCCACCGTCCTGTGCAAGCCGAGCCCTGGAGGTATGTTTTTGCAGACCACCTAAATGACCCGTCACTTGATTATCCTCCGTGACTTGTCTAACTTACGTGTACGAGCTCGATCGAGAGAGCTCTCTGCTGGATCATTTCTAACTGGTAGCCCCATGGGGTGCTCAGGGGCTTGATCTCATTGAGAGAGTTCATGCATACAATCTGGAGAAGCAGCAGCACGAAAAGGATAAGCTTAAGCCTCTTATGTACAAGGATGTCACAAGTGGTGTTCCTGCATCCAGCTCGCATGTGGCAAGCCAGCAACCAGCAGCTGCAGGTGATCTCACACGCGCAACGCAATGGGTGATTTCGCCCCTTGACAGGTTTTCATCATGGCCGTCCTTTTGCAGGAGCCGAGGAAGAAGCTGCTGCTATGGAGACACCCTCAAGTACGAAGAACGCAAGATCACAAGAACTTCCTCTCAAGCGGAAACGGAGAGGGCTTGAGCTTGCTTACAAGTCATTCGGCATCAAGCCAAAACGGGCAAGAATGCCTGCCGTACAGCGGTGTCCAAAGACAACTGTTACGTTCTAGCAAAACCCGCACCCCTTCTCCCACCCCCCCCCCCCACCCTCGCGGGGCAGCACTTCGTGATGCATCTCTAGCCAACTCAGAGAATCAGGCTTATATTGTGAGCATTGACCACGAGCGTACTACTTTAATGATAGCAACTGTAGTTGAATAAGGTCCTATGACTGGATGGTATTGGTACGACATGAATTGAGATATAGCTGTTACGCCATACCTGCAAGCGTAGTGCCAAGAAAGGATAGTCCGTGCACGTGGTGCACCACGCACCACGTGGTGCAAATGCAGCGTGCCAGTGACACGTGTTTGGGTCGAGCAGGCAGACATTGCGGTGGCATTCATCCAAAAGGGCCCAAGGGCAACGTGGAGATTTCTCCAATCCCGCCTGTGCATGTCTCCTGCTCATCATTGTATGCACATTTGAGAACAGGGTTTAGTGCTGCTAGGCTTCTCTCCTCATGAATGATACTTTCTTGTAAGGACCAAACAGCGTAGCGTTCACGGGAAAGAGTGCAATATAGTGCTAGGCAGAACACGAGACGGCAAGCTGTGCAGGTATCTTGGACGGGTACTAGTACTAGTACTTCGTGTACTGTGCTTCGTGTACAGGTACTTGTACTTGTACTAGTACTAGCACTTCCTGTACCGTACTTTGTGTATGGGTACTTGTACTTGTACTAGTACTAGAACTTCGTGCTGACACCGATAGTATTCTCACACACAGATACACCCAATTAGGTTAATTAAGGTAGGAGATCTCTTCTGGAAATGTAAGACATTGTCTCCGGTGGAAATGTACCTTAAAGGCTTCTTTCCCATACGTTCGCTTTGCATGTCTCCTGCTTGTCTTTGGTTGCATGCATGAGATCACGGCTTGGTACTGTTAAGCTTCTCTGCCGACATAATGTCTTCGTGAAGGAAGATCTGATTTGTAGCACTGACTACACTTGGATTGAGGCATCAGCGCCAACGTGTGCTCAAACCCAATCCCATGTGTTTCTTTAGGTGGGATTTCTGGATTGTGAATTTATAGTTGGACAGTTAAGTAACCGTATACAGGTAGACACTTAGATTCAGGATCTACACAGGGAGATTGATTGTCGGGGGGCATTTGGAAGCCACGTGGGAGGCGTTTGGTAGACAGCCTGGGACCTGTCTGGGAGGTTTGCATGCTGGGTACTACTTCTTGGTGGTTTTGGGCCAACTTCATAAGTGGGAATTGTTTAGTTCTGATTTGGGAAATGTTTGGGATGACTGGTTTTGGGATGCGGCATATATGCTGATTGCCCCCCCCCCCCCCCCCCGGGGTGGGAGGGGGGGGGAGAAACTGTGTTTGGCGCATAGTTGGGATCTATTTGGGGGGATGCCTCTGGAAATTATGGGGAGTTTCTATCATTTTGGGAGCTTCATGGGATGTACATTTAGAATAGCGTTGGGAGTATCATGATTTGGGGCCATCGTGTTAAGACCAATACGGGAGGTTTGCTTTTAGGAGTCGTTTCGTAAGCGTTTTGGGGGAGACTTTGGGAGGCTGCTCTTTTTTGGGATTGTTTTGGTGATTGTGCTGGGACCACGGTGGGACCTCTGGCTTTTGGGAAGGTTGTAAAATTTGGGTTCCTTTTTTTGGGTCTCCCTTGGGTCTTCCGTTTTTTGGGCAAGTTTTAGGGAGCTTTTCATGGGAGTCGGTTGGGAGCCCTTACTTTGAAGGGGTTTGGGGAGCGTCCTTTGGGACACCCATGGGTCCATAGGAATCTGTTGGGAATCCATAGGGGGAAAGATTTTACTGGAGCTTGAACCCTTTACCAATCTACCCCCACTCCAAACGGTTGGGCCAAACCCCACAACTTTCACAAGCGATACGAGAAGGGACAGTGCATACCATTGCTGTGACGAAAGGAGGGTAAGCACATCAATGCACATCAAATGACGAAACAAAAAGCAGACGATGGTGTGCAATGCCCCACCCTGCGTTCATGTCCCAGTTATATTTTACTTTTCCCTTCAATTATTAGCGCATCGATGATCGTACTGGTGTACGGCCAAACATCCGAGCCATGACCTAGCTTAGGGCACGTTCCTATCCAAATATGCTTACCAAATGGGCTATTTGTTTCAAAGGCGCAAGCACGAGTCATATTTATTGTTGTGGTTTTGGTTAGGGGAACCGTTTCGGCTTGGGATCCCCCGGCTGCTGTGGGACTGCGGCCGTTGAACGGCAAGAGTATGGGCGAAGCAATTGGTTTGAATGTCTGCTGCATTATTTTCGTTCTTGCGGAGAGTTTAAGAAGTCATGCGGGTCTCGAGCCCACCACTTCCTAGTGGGGGTAGCAAAATCTAATGCCATGACCTCCCTACTGGCCTTCCCCGACTGAAGCAATGTCTGTCAGACCAGGTTCTGATAATGTGACTATAGAGGCAGGGCCATCGAAGCTCCCGGATGAGTCCACAAACCCAAGTAGGTTTGCTAGCGTTTGGGATCGTTCCCGACGAGGATCT
>KV908437.1:274584-337084 GCA_002005505.1 Botryococcus braunii
CGGTACAGGTTGTGAGCCCCACGATAAAGGCATTTCTGTACACATGGGGGGACGGGCGGGTGACAGCAGAGGGGGAGTATTCCCCCGTCCGCGTGGAGGAGTTGAACATTGGTTACATTGATGGCATGATGTGAGAGCTCCCCCCCTTTCCCCATTCTTCCCTGCCTGCCTTTGGGCGTAACCCCCTCTCTATCCTTCAGCAAATCCTCAATCGCTCTAGAAAAGTGAAACATTGCCTGTTTGCCTGTTTGTGTTTGCAGAATGCCTGCTGCCTGTTTGTCTGTGGGGGGGGGGGGGGGAGAGGGTGTCTTCCGCTGCCACCCCATATGGTAGTTGCAGGGCATGATGATGAAGCCCTAGGTGAGATCTGATATCAAATGTACACCTGGGAACGGGTTGTGTTGGGCTTTTTGGGGTGAGGGGCGCCGCCGTTGTACCCATGTTTGGGCACGAGGAAGTTGGAGGAAGGCCTCCTTGACAGCCAGATACATTTTTCTTAGAGAAAACTTCCCATGGAGGAGAGAAACCTGTCGTCCCTCTACTAATTGTGATCTAAACAAAGATGATTTCTGATTGCAGATTTCTGAGGGGCCTACGGGTTGGTGATTTCTAGGGGGTCTCGGGCTTCCAGGGGGATGGGGGCGCCTGGTGGGGTGGCTAACCTCACTGCAGTGGTCCACCTCTTAGTAAAGGATGCCTCCTTCTCCCGAGAGATGAAAGCCGGAGAAGATTCCGCTGAGGGGCTTTTGTTGAATCCGGTTGTTTTGTTGAAGCCGGTTGTTTTGTTGAAGCCTGTTTTTTTAATTGAAGCCAGGCTGCCCGTGGTGGGTTCTGCAGGCTTCTTCCAATCCTTATTGAGCATGAGATTGACGAGAAATCGCCGCTTATTGGCTACACCCACGAGCTGCTCCTGGAGGTGGGTTTGGGGCCGTTTTTTTTTTCCCTTTTTTCTTTCCCACCCCTTTTTTTTGGGGGGGGGGGGGGGTGTCGGCAGTTCTACTGCTTGTCAATTATTAAGGACCTTAAGTCCTGGTCCCCCTTGGGTATTAATTGTGCGTCAAAACTACCTTTTCTGCCCCCAGGGTGGTCTGGCAAGTATATTTACCTCACACATCAATGCGCAACAGTTATGGTTGCTCATTAGACCCATCCGTACACGTTCTTGGACAAAGGTCTTACACAACTGTTCATCTGCAATGCTGTAGCATTTCAGACGATTGACAATGTAATCACAACAACAACAACAACAAACAACAACAACGACAACAAGCTGGGACAATGCCGAGTACAGTGGTATTACAACATTGCACTCTCACCCCTCTGATACAGCCCTGTTTGCACGGGAAAGTAACTTTGTGTTTGCTAGCAAGGAGTGTTCGGTGCAATGTCCGATTCCTGTTGCGTGTTCTAGACTAAAGTTTGTACAACGCCGTCTATGACACTGTCAGTAAACCTCCTGCGCCGCCTCCTTGTAGATGAAAGGCCTGTATGGGTGGGAAGTGAAAAAGTTGAAGCAGAAACGGAGGGATCCTGTTGGGTATTGAACCCATGACGGGCATACGCAGATGCAAAGTATGTGTCAAGCAGGGGCAGGGGGCATGGAAAGATGGGTAGTACATCAAGCGGGGGTGTGAAACCATTGTTGTGCATATCCTGCAGACGCGAGCAGAGATTGTCGTTACATTTGAAGGCACCACGGAGTTTGGAAATCCTTTCATGGCCCGGCAGAGCTACACTGCTCTGGAGATCCACTGGGGTTCGAAGTTCAAGCAGTGTGTGGGGCCTCCCCTCCCTGGAAATACCCGCTACGTCATCAACATAGCAATGTAGGTGCTTGCGGCACCTTTCTCACCAGTAGCCTTCTTTGGGGAACCAAATAAAGAACCTTCATCTTTGAGGCCCTGCTGTCTGTGAATGGGTTCCTGAATGGCTGTTTCGCAGCTGGGTGGCCCTATGTTTTGCCATGGACAAGATGCCATGTCATATCCCACGCAAAACGTATTGGTCAACCTTTGGTGATGGACTGTTGTTGAATTTGAAATGCAAGGGGGTGAGGGGCCTGTAGAGCGGGCTTGACTGGAAGCCTGAGGGTTCGTCACCCGGGAAAAGGAGAGGGGGGGAAGCAGGAGAGGGGGGGGGGTTAAGGGGGGAGGGAGGGGGGGAGAGAGGGGGGGGGAGAGCGAGCTCTTAGTTCTATGTGCCATGAGAGCGTATGTGTGTTCGTGCGCGCGCGCGCGCGGGCGTGTGTGTGTGTGTGTGTGTGTGTGTGTGTGTGTGTGTGTGTGTGTGTGTGTGTGTGTGTGTGTGGTGTGTGTGTGTGTGTGAGAGAGAGAGAGGGGGGGGTGAGGGATGTGGCTGTCTGTTGGGGGGAGGGTGTGGCTGTGTGTGTGTGTGTCACACACACACACACACACACACACACACACACACACACACACACACACACACACACACACACACACACCCCGCGCGCCGCGCGCGCGCAAGTGCCGGGGCGCCAAGGAACGTGTGCGCCTTTTCGTGGGCAACTGAATCCAGGTGGGCGCTCCACGTGAGTTCGCGTGAGCACATTTGATTATACATGCCTCAAACGCGTCTGTAAGTCGATGAAGCGGTCTGTAAGTCGATGAAGCGGTCTGTAAGTCGATGAAGCGGTCTGTAAGTCTATGTACTCCCCATCAGCCAGGCAGCCAAGCCCACATCCAGAGAACTGTTCATGTGCTGAGGAGTGGGATGGGGGGTGGGGGGGGGGAGCAGGTTCCACGAGGTTGAACCACTAGCAGGCATGCCCAAGATGTCGAGGGGGCCGCTGTCAGAGTTTGTGGTGAAGTCGGCGGTACGCACGGTACCTTATCCGCTGCTGGCCTCCAACACGCTGGTGCTGTCGGATGCCATGCTCCTCAGCCGCGATGAGAAGGGCGACCTCGCCCTCATGTTCCGGTGAGGGGGAAGCGCAGAGGGGGGGAGGAGAGAGAGGAGAGAGAGAGAGGAGAGAGAGAGAGAGAGAGAGAGAGAGAGAGAGAGAGGAGAGAGAGAGAGAGAGAGAGAGAGAGAGAGAGGGAGAGGGAGAGGGAGGGAGAGGGAGGGAGAGGGGGGGGGGGGGGAGGGGGGGGGGGGGAGAGAGGGGGGGGGGAGAGAGAGAGAGAGGAGAGAGAGAGAGAGAGAGAGAGAGAGAGAGAGAGAGAGAGAGAGAGAGAGAGAGAGGAGAGAGAGAGAGAGAGAGAGAGGAGAGAGAGAGAGAGAGAGAGAGAGAGCGTGCGCTTAAGAGAGTATTGCGCAATTTAATTTCCTGTACACTGAAAACTTATTCCCATGCTCTGCTTACAGCGGCACTAGATGGCGGCGCATTCACCCGACTTGATTCTTTCACGAGCGGTCCCCCGCCCCGAGCTGGCCATGTTCCCTGAGGGACCCTCCTCGCTGGGGGAAAAAGAATGGGGGGGGGGGTGGGAAGGAGTGTGAAGTGGATTTCTGAGAGCGGAAATGGGCTCCGTGCAGGGTGGGGGACACGTACCCCATGCAGAACCTGAATGTCACGGTCAAAGCCCACCTGTATCGCTGGCCCGCAAAGATAAAGAGCTTGAAACAGATCGTCCACGGCATTCCTCAGGTCATATGCCTCCTTGCCTTCAGGGTTCCAACTTGGGACACATCTCTGAAGTGTACCTCCAATTTGGGACAGATCCTGGATGTGTGACTCCTATGTCAGCAAAGCGACACATGTGACCCTGTCCCCGCTTGAAGCAATCGACTGGGTTCTGACTGTGTGTGTACCCTCGAACTGGAAGCAGAAAACAAGTTGCAAACTCCGTAGTTCAAAGTTTGCATGGAGTTACCCCTGACCATACCCTGACCATACCTGACCATACCCTGACCATACCCTGATCATACCCTGTCCATACCCTGACCATACCCTGACCATACCTGACCATACCCTGATCATACCTGACCTGACCATACCCTTACCATACCCTGACCATACCTTGACCATACCTGACCATACCCTGATCATACCTGACCTGTTTATACCCTGACCATACCCTGACCATACCCTGACCATACCCAAACATACTCTGACCATACCCTGACCATACTTTGATCATACCTGACCTAACCATACCCTGACCATATCTGACCATACCCTGACCATACCCTGACCATACCCTGACCATACCCAAACATACTCTGACCATACCCTGACCATACTTTGATCATACCTGACCTGACCATACCCTGACCATACCCTGACCATACCCTGACCATATCTGACCATACCCTGACCATACCCTGATCATACCCTGACCATACCCTGACCATATCTGACCATACCCTGACCATACCCTGACCATACCCTGACCATACCCTGACCATACCCTGACCATACCCGACTCAACTCTGACCATACCCCTGGCTGAAAGCCATATGCGGAGAAAGACATGGAACCGTGTCCCACTGTTTAAAGCATCGACTGGGTTCTGTAAGCAAAGCCTCAAAAGGAACTGCAAAGCTCCTTGTGTTTCTCAAACCCCCCCCCCCCCCCTCCTCCCTGGGCAGTGACAGTGAGCAGGATCGGAGGACATGGAAGTACGCCCTAATTTGGGAGGCCAACCTGGCGGGCATTGCTGGTCTGAAGCAAGGCCAGGGGATCATGAAAGGGGTGTAGCCCTTCATTCCAACTCCCAGCCTTGCTTCAGACTAAGCATGGTTGGGGATAAGCATGGTTGGGGCTAAGCATGGTGATAAGCATGGTTGGGGCTAAGCATGGGGATAAGCATGGTTAGGGCTAAGCATGGGGATAAGCATACATATGGGTTGGTCGTGCGTTTTTGCTCTCTTGAATGCAAAGGACGCTCGGTGGGGGGCCAGGTTGACTTTGAAATGCATCGACTGGACCTGGGGTACCACACGGGGGAGGACCGCTTGTGTCTGTGGCTCCCCGTGGTGGTTAAGCATGTGATCAATGATGCCAGCCCCCTCAGAAACTGGCGCAGACCTGGTGGGAGGTTCCGAGATGCCTCAGCAACAATTCTGGTCGAGGTACTTTCCCACCCCTCAGCCACCCGCTGTTTCCTCCCCCCTCCTTTTCCGCACGCTGATTGGTTCCACTCATTTGTTTTCTCCCGCTGATTTGTTCCACTCATTTGTTGTCTCCCGCTGATTTGTTCCCACTGATTTATTCCGTCCCGCTGGCTGAACGCATGACCGGAAAAAACATGCGAAAGCGCTCCTGAGCGGAGTTTTGAACCATGGCAGAGAGCGTCGGTGTTATGACACTGTAATACTCATTTGGCAGTCCACATGTCGGGGACTAACCACCCCCGGCCCAACAGAAACAAAAGGGAAAGGGGGGGGGGAGAAAAAGAAGATGAACACGAGTAAAGGATATTTCGGGTCCAATAAGGGAGCAGTAAGCTGGCGAACGACCGGAGAAGGGAGTACCCTGTTTTGCAGGGCAAAGAGGAGTACTGTGGGGTGTTGACAGTGAATGCATGGTGTTGGAGGGTAGAGGGGCTGGCTAATGCATCATCTTGCCACTCATGAACGCATGCAACGTGCCCGCGGCCTCCGAGGGGAGAAGTGCATTTGGAGAAGCGTGGGGCGAGTTATCCAAATGCCCGAGGTGTGTGTGTGTTGGGGGGGGTGGGGGCGCGTAGGTGGAGGGATACATACTCTGCAACTCCAAGAACAACATGAGGGGCCGCATGTACAGCGTCTCGCAAGACGTGAGGCGGGACCAGGCCTTTGTACCGCTGGTGAGTGGGCCGCCCCTCCCTGGCGCTCGGCCCACTGTGGACTGGGGCCGCTTCCATGATACTGTTCCTGTGGCCTCCCTAGTTTCCCGTGTCAAAGGTACGCCTTCCCCACCCGCTCCGCCTGGCCAAACAACCCCTCCTCCGCTCATTTCTGTCCCCCCCCCTCTCTATCTCTCCACGTGCGTGCATGTGCGTGTGCACGCACGCACGTGTGTGTGTGCACGCGTGCGTGTGCCTGTGTGCATGTGTGTGTGTGTGTGTGTGTGTGTGTGTGTGTGTGTGTGTGTGTGTGTGTGTGTGTGCGTGTGTGTGTGCGTGTGTGTGTGTGTGTGTGTGTCTGCGTGTGCGCCACTCTTTCCCTCCCTTCCCCCTCCCTTTTCCATGCCTTCGCCTCTGTCGCCCCCCCTCTCCCACCCCACCGTCCTGTGGGCCGAGGAAGGGCCAGGAAGGGGAGGGAAAGCCGCCCGTGCAATGGAAAGGGAGAGGGCGGCCGAAGCAATCATACGATGGCTCCTGAATCTTGTTAATCTACCCCAACAAAAACAGAGATGGTCTCGTCACCTAACGCGGTCCGGGGCGGGGCGGGGCCGGCGCGTGCAGAGCAACTGTCGGCTGCTGCCCAGACCAACATGCACCGGCTCCAGCAGGCGCAGTGGCTGGACGTCGCAAAACGGGCGGTTGCCAAAAACGAGCGCATCGCTCCCCCAGAGCTCTCCTCCATTGCTCTCTTCCCAGGTTCTGCCTCCCCTCCCCTCCCCCCCCCTTGCGTCTGTGCTTGGATGCATTTCTGGGGTTCTACGCAAACTGAGGAATTTGAGGGATCTGAGGAATCTCAGCAATTTGAGGGCTCTGAGGAATCTCAGGATTCTGATTCGGACTGAGGAATAGGAAGGATCTGAGGTATCTGCGGGATGCGAGGACTCTTGAGGGATCTGAAGTATCTGGGGGATCCGAGGACTCTTGAGGGATCTGAGGTTTCGGGGGGGTCCAAGGACTCCTGAGGGATCTGAGGAACCTGAGGGTCCAAGGACTCTCGAGGGATCTGAAGTATCTGAGGGGTCGGAGGACTGTTGAGGGATCTGAGAAATCTGGGGGATCTGAGGAATCTGAGGGATCTGAGAAATCTGAGGGATATGAGAGATCGGAGGATGTGAGGAATCTGAGAATCTGAGGGATCTGAGGATGTGCGGATCGGGGGATGCACACACCAGGAACTGAGAGGCCACAGATGGGCTTCTCACAGACCTTGCACACCCCAATGGACTTGAGCTTCACCGAAATTGTCAGTAGGAGCTTGGTGAGAGCCAAAGTGTTGGTTCTGTACAAGGGCCCTTGCTAAGACTTAGGAATAGGAAGATGGGGGCGAGGGCCCTGAGCTCCCACCCCTGTACTCCCGCCATTTTGAAGCTGTGGCTATAATCCTGTGCCAAGACTGGGCTGGTCGTTGCTGGTGGATGAGGGAAGGAGAGAGCGGACTCCCCTCTCTCCTGAGGGAACGCGGAAGCATCGGTCCCATTTTCATGCCCTTCAGGATCTTGTTCCTCTATTGCCAGGGAGGGCTCAGGACTTCAGCTTCTCTAGAAGGAGAGGATGTAGGTGGAATGACCCCAATGAACCTTGTCAAAAGGGCCGTTTGGAAAGAAGGATGATGTGTACACAGGTGTTTTTCAGGTGATTCCAACGCACTGGTGTGGGGCCGTTTTGGAGAGAAGGACGATGTGTACACGTGTATTATTAAGTGATTCCAACGCTCTGGTCTGGGGCCTTTTTGCAGAGAAGGACGATGTGTACACATGTGTTATTGAATGATTCCAACGCTCTGGTGTGGGGCCTTTTTGCAGGGAAGGACGATGTATACACATGTGTTATTAAGTGATTCCAACACACTGGTGTGGGGCCTTGTGCAGAGAACGACGATGCCAACACATTCAGGATCCGGGCGAGCGAGCTGCGGAGGAGGCAGCAGTGGGAAAGGCAGCAGGGGGAAGGGCCAGCAAGCGGGATGGTCCGCATGGACACCCTGGAGATTGGTCGACTGCCGGATTAAATGCAAAATTTGGACACCAATTGGGGTGAGAAGAGAAGGGGTGGGAATGCGCAACGGAAGGAGAGGGGTTGCAACATGTGGGGACTTCCCGTTCCCCATCTTCATCGTGTGCTTCACCAATTTTAGAAAGGAGGTCGAGGCACCGCGGCCTTTTTTTGGTTTGTGTTGGTTGGTTGGTTTGATGGTTGGGTTTTTTTCCTTCCCCCCGTTTTTTGGGGGGGTGGGGGGTGCGGGGATGACATTCTATAGAATAGGGATCTGGGGGTGAGATTTTAAAGAAAGCAGGACAGAGGGGGGACCCGCTGTAGCAGCCGGTCAGCACTGTACTGGACGGATTTCCTCTCAGTCTGAAGCTTCGGAAGAGACTCCGACGGATCATGTATCAACATTGCGAGTCATCATGACTAAATATGACACACCGTGCGGGATACACATGCGGGCTCCACATCGCGCGTAATGATGACAAAATATGCCACACCATGCGGGATTGAGAAATCCACCTGGGTACTGTCCGAATGGAAGGGCACCCCACCTCGTAAATAAATGAGGTAAACATTTGGTGACGTCACCAAATGTTTACCTCCTTTTTCTTTGGTTCTACAAAGAGAATTCGCAGGCTTTTCAGGCTTTTTCCAGCTGGAATCTAGAAGGTGCTTGGCAACTTTTTGCAGATTTGCTGTAAAGGCAAGTCTGGACGCCGGGGCAAGCTGCCTCTGTTAGTGACTGGTCGGTGAGGCAACTCACCTCATCATTGTTTGTGAGAGATGCTGGAGCAGCTGATGACCTTACGCGAGGCAGTGTCCTTTCTGGATGCTGGGGCAAATCATTCCGTTAGGGCCTCGAGGAGCTGGCGTTGCTCATCTTGTTGCTGCCTTCAAGCAAGGGCTGGCAGGGAAGCCATGCGGTGCCGACAGGAGGTCTTGGTGTGATCACCAATATCTCGCGGATGTCAGATCCGTGCAGCAGGGTACTGCGCACTACAGCTTCTAAGTCAATTCTGTGCTTGTTTTCAATTCCACACCTTTTCCAATTCTGTGCAGCAGGCAGTACAGCCTATGAGTTAATTCCTTGTTGCAGGGAATACAGCTCATGAGTCGAGTCCGTGCAGCAGGCAGTGCAGCTCATGAGTCAATTCCGTGCAGCAGGCAGTACAGGTCATGAGTCAATTCCGTGCAGCAGGCAGTACAGATCATGAGTCAGTTCCGTGCAACAGGCAGTGCAGCTTATATAGGCTTACAAGTTGAAGCTGTACTTGGAAGCACGGCTTATAATTACGATGGTGTAGTACAAATATGCCCAGGGCATGTGCCACTCTGCAAAGTGTTTTCTGGCGTCAGGAGGCTCCACTAGTGCGTACTGTTGCTCAAATGCTCGGGCCGTTGCAAGGTATGACAATTGTCATACAAAGCTGGCCTTGGCTCCTGAGAGACGGCGCGACCCCGATCCCTCTTTTCCATCGAAGTCCAACCGTCTCACCCCATGATATCCCCGTTTAGGGAACTGCGAGTTTTTAGAGCCTCAGCCACTGCACGTTTCCAGCTGGGCCATCAGTGCATGTCCATCACCGATGTTTGACACCTGGTTCATGGATTAGCTTTGCTTCAATTGAACAGTTGCAACTTTTACTTCTGTTGAACAGAACTGAACAGTTGCAACTCTTCTACTTCAATTTGAACCGTTGCAATTGAATAGGGCTGCAACACATACTTGAAGATGAGTGCTTGTCCGCGAGGATGTCGAGGGCAAGGCAGTGGCGGAGTGTGAGTGAAGCCCGTGGTTTTGTCTGTATAGCAGCAGTCCGTCTCTATTTAGGTGCCTGGCCGCAACCTTGCTAGCCCAGATCCCCGGCTTACTAAACCAGGACTGCCTGCTTAGGCTACGTTCGGTTTCAGGCTGGTGTATACACCAGAAGTGCTGGCTGAGGCTATGTACACCAAGGGGGCTAGCGTGTGCCCGCTCAGACCTGTTGTGTGACCGCTTGCAAGCCGCCCGCCCAAAGAGGCTGCTTTCCATTAGTCATCGCATGTTGTTATAATTGTTGACAGAAACATAAGCTATCAATCGCAACATATGAGTTCATTGCAGAGGGGGCTGCGTTCTGTCACAAACACGCAGTGTTTGAGATAAGCTGCTGTTCACATATCAGTTCAGCTCATTTCACAGAGTTTGTGGGGATGCCAACCTGCACATTTCTGGGCACAAGAGAATATTCTCATTAATATCTGGGGAGGCTGCCTCGAATGCGAGAGCTCGGCAGATGCCTGGTATTTGGGGACGGCTGTTAATCGGCTGTTAAATCCTAGGTGATTTCGTGCCAGATCATTATGATTTCATGATAGCATCATGGCTCCTTGGTGATCTCATGCATGATCATCACCATTGCATCATATGAGAGCTAATTTCTTGCACTGCGTATCGGCACTCTTGAGAGCTGCCAGGACGACGGGGGAGGTTTTGATCAAATTCCTTAGAAGCGCTGCGCGGACTTTTGAGGAGGCTCTGCATGCATGAGCAAGTCTGAAAGGATGGGTGACTTACCCAGATTTGGGTATTTTGTTCATATTGTTCCAGAAGCCATGACATCTTCCTCATTTTTAGATACGACTGGGGAACCTCGCAGGCTGGCAGCTACTACAAGCCTAAGAGCTCGTGAAAGCTCTCTACTTGATCAGCAACTATGATCATCTCATGAGCGTGTCCGGATGGCTCATAGCTGTGATCCTGTACAGGGTATGTTGCAGCAGTAGGGAGTTATGAGCGCCCCACGGGATAGGGGCGTTGTTGGTATTGACAAGCATTCACGTGTCATCAGTTTAGGCGCATCTAAATTGATATCAGTTTAGATTCTCGACTGAGTGGGTTGACACCTCTATATAGTGGGTTGACAACTCTGGGTTGGGTGACACCTTTGAGTGGGTTGACACCTCATACATGTGCTGGGAAGTGCCCCGCCGTTGGATGCTGTCGTGATTGTACACGCAACACGACCTTTGATGGGATTAGCTAGTATGTTCATGGCAAATTCGAGGCCCATGGATATACTTTCCTATTAAGCAATGAATATATGCTGATGCTGATAGGACTGCGGCCTCTCACAACAGAAACCGTTGCACGTATCTATTCGCTGCAAAGTTGTGTTGCTAGGTCTCCCATCGTCATGTTGTGTGCTGACGTCATGTTGTGTACTGTTTTTGTTGCCCGACCTCGAGACCTGTTGTGTTGCTCGTATTAGGGTCGACGGCTAGGAATAAATGTACAGGACTTATAGGTTTAGGGTAGGGACAACATAGAGATTGCGCAACGTAAGTGTGTGCGTGCGTGCGTGCGTTAGTGTTGGCCGTTCTACGGGTGGTACTCTTGACAGATCTACGGATCGTAGCAGAAATCTGTACGTAATTTTACCTCGTTGCGAATTTTCTATGGAGGTGCAGTACATATGTTTTGGTGAGGTACAAGTTTTTGGTGTTCTGCAGGGCTGAGTTTGTTCAGAAAATGCTGCATTTCGCCCAAGATCTGGTAGATTAGAGAAAGACTTAAATGAACTTTTCAATGTTTTGACATTACACAACATTTCAGACATGTTTCGGCCTCATCCCATATTTTACGAATTTACGGTTCGTACATCCATAACGAATTCGTAGCCATTGCATGAACTCTCGTAGAATTTGCCAACACTAGCGCGCGTGCAGGCATGCATGCGTGTGCGCGAGCGCGTGTGTGCGTGCGTGCGTACGTGCGAGCGTGCGTCCGTCCCACAAATCGGCATGTTCTGCTCGCAGTCATCACGTGATGACTGCGAGCAGAACATGCCGATTTGTGAGACGGACGCACACACGCACGCACGCATGTGCTTCGCCTAGGGCCCCTAACGGCCTTTAGGCGATTTGTGTGTCGTGGTGCCAAGCAGGCCCACGTGGCCAGTGTGCACCTATAGCCAGTTTGCCAAAGTATCCTTTCCGAAAGTGATAATGAAATCATTATCATTTTACAAGCCAAGGCTAGTCCCGGCATGATATCGTATAAGTCATGATGTAAGTAGGTGCAGGCTAATTTGTGGTACTTAGAAGCCATGCTGATATATGAGCATAGAATCGGAAGGTCAAGCTTGTATTGAGGCGCCCTGAGGAATTGTAAAAATCAAGCTTGTCTTGAGACGTCTTGCCTGTCTGATGCATGATCGTCCCTATGAATGACATCGACGTTGTGCAATATTCAGAATTTGCATGGAGACAAAGATGTGGTATCCTATTGGCATGCCTGGGAAACGTTGTAATTTTTTTTTACGAATAATTAGAATGATATGAACGTAGCTGTTATGATGTCTGGGAAATCATGTATGTCTCATGCATGATGTCAACGTCTCCTAAAGTCAATGTTTCGTACACATGCTGCAAGTGCAGATGTAATATACATCGTGTACATCCACGTTTGGGTACTTTATCATCCTTACAATCCTTGGCGGGGTATGAGTGTGGAAACTATGTCCTGGACCTAGAATAAACTTATCAAATTTGTCAAAGGATGGCACATCTGGTCGTGATTTTTTTTTTATTTTCCCCTGTCAACGTGACGGGTCCGAGGCCCCTTATTTAAGTTACACACACACACACACACACACACACACACACACACACACACACACACACACACACACACACACACACACACACACACACACACACACACACACACACACACACACACACATACGCCCGCCCGCCCGCCCGCCCGCCCGCCCGCCTGCACGCATGGAGACACACACACACACACACACACACACACACACACACACACACACACACACACACACACACACACACACACACACACACAGCCCCCACAACGCATTGTCATGAAGGCGGTTGTAAACATCAGTTTCCCTGTGTCTGGCTAACAACGTTAAGGGCTACAAAACACTCTCCTGAAAGAAAGTTTCCACTGGGTTAACGTTGACCATAACTGCGCGCTCTCCGTGCCCATGTCTCTTGCCAAGAGATGTCTACAAGTAGCTCTTTAGAAGGGATGGGATGTACAAGATCAAGAATAAGATTGCATCTTGGTCTTTTTTCTTCACGCTTATAACGGTTCTAGTTTATATTTGTCCATCCCTAATCCATTAACATCTGATGACATGGACGGTCCATGACGGACCACCTCCAACGCTGACTGAGAGTAGAATGACGTGCATAAAGCGCAGTAGGTACAAGGTTCACGAATTTGACAGGTCGCTCTCCGCTTTGGAGTACTAGGACAAAAATCGATATCTTTCAAAATCTGTGGGGATGCGGGACATTTATCCGGCATCATGCCGCCCGCATGCCTCAAATGATCTAAGAGGACCTTGGAATGTGAGCTTGTGGCACAGGTTCTACCCGTGACTTTCCTTAATCATCCTGTTTGAAAACGCCTCAGAGGTTGCTCATCACTGACAACCGTGGTTTGCGTCGTCCCTTGGAGGTTAAGCACCATGATACGCCTCTTGATAGAGGAGTATGACTTAGTGGTGGCATGCTTGAAAATCCTGGGAATGTCTTACCTGATTTTCTTTCTTTTGAAAATGGTATACGATTGGTCAAGAGTATATGTCATGTTGCGCCACCTTCCAAGGCCGTCCCACGTGATGGGCCTTCCGCCAGAGGCTTTTACAGCCCGGCGTCACGAAACTTTACGGGGTGTGCTCAGCTACTGCCTAATATTTATTAAAAAAGCTCATCATAAGTGTTCAATCCAGCATTGCATGAAGCATATTACTCGTCTTTGGTTTTGAGCAGTACATTCTAGATCTACGCTGTCTGGTACGCAGGTCTGACGGAATCACTGGGGAAAGTCTTTTATTGCCGGATGTTATGGAATCAGGTATTTTCTATGAACTTGAAGAAGTTGAAAGTGTGGGGATCCTCCCTGATGCCCGAGTCTGACAGTCGCTTGCCGTCGTATGGAAGGGGCCTGCCTTCCCAATTCTTGTCTGCGACTCTAGACATGTTTACCTCATTTGTGGGTTGTAAATTTCACTGGATATGATGGGTTTCAGTTTGTGGTTATCAGCGACCCCAGTTTAGCTGCCGAAGTCTTCAACGATCCCAGAATCAGCAAACCCCACGTGTGAGTGCTCACGGGC
This sequence comes from Botryococcus braunii, assembly GCA_002005505.1. Taxonomy (NCBI): domain Eukaryota; kingdom Viridiplantae; phylum Chlorophyta; class Trebouxiophyceae; genus Botryococcus; species Botryococcus braunii. The sequence continues at coordinate 288,503 of KV908437.1, forward strand.
CTCCAATTCAGTCCTATCTCAAAGCCTTTGCATAGAATTTTATTTGTTATTGTGTACTTCTACATGCTAGGTTGCTAGGTTCGTCGCTATACAGTTAGGCACAACCTTTTTCGGTACCCCTGATTCATTCATCACAGATCATCATCAGCTCAGTGCGTTTGTCCACTAACTCTGCGTATGAAGAAAACTCAAGGGAGAGGAAAATCGCATAGTCAAGTTGCGGTTGCACATGAGAAGAGCATCAAATTAGCATCTACCTGGAGTTCATACAATTTCGTGCATTCGAAACATTAGAGTTCTAATTCGTCTTGACCAATTTCGTATGCATTGCTTTGCTTTTCTGATTGCAACCACACTATCTGCAAAAGCAGTTTGATATATTCAAGCACCCTTATGCGTATGGGGTTGCAACCACACTCTTCTTGATACGAACGCGTCTGGGCGCAGGATTTACAATGATTTTGCCAAGGTAGTTGCCCATATGGTTCATCGTTTGCTATCAAAAGGTTGCAATGCTTTGCTAGGAAGTTGCACGCTGCTGAGGGATCCTACTTCAAGTTGCTGCGGTACTCTAGAGCATTTGTGGCCAATGCATTGTTGCAGTTTAACTTTCAAGGCCAAGGTTTTATAAAAGAGAAGGGAGTGGAGGGGGAGAATGTCCCAGACCTCCTCTGCAGCTGACTTGCTCTCCCGCCCCGCCTGTGAGAGGTGTCCCAAAACTTCTATCGGTGTCGTGTCTTGCTAGGTTACAACCAGGTGGGCTTAGCCAGCCAAACAGTTTGAAAAGAGTAAACATCGCAGAGACTTCGATGAAATGCTATTGACTCTCGTTGCCGCTTCAGGTAAAGGTGGCAGGAATGCATTGCAGTGCTGCTGGCTCCATGCATGGTGCTAGCGGCTGGGGTATGCGGTCATGGAAATACTGTGTGAAAGATCTTATATGTATATAATCTTACGGAGCTATATTTTTATGCTCATAGGTCTCGTGATAGCAGATACCAACGAGCGTTGTACATTTACACAAGCAGATACGAGCAGCTTCTCCGTTGGGGAGGGGGCGGGGAGAGGCTGGTTGGGAGGTGGGGGGTAAGGATCGAAAGTGAGAGGGGAGGGAGGGAGGGGACAATGGGGATTGGGTCTCTGTGCACATGTTGTGCACCTTGTTGTCCATGCCTATTCCTGTGTATGTGTTGTGCACGTGTTGTCCATGCGTATTTCTGTGCACGTGTTCCTGTATATGTGTTGTGCACCTTCTTGTCCATGCGTATTCCTGTGTATGTCTGCGTGGGCGCGCACGTATGTGTATGTGTGTGTGTGTGTGTGTGTGTGTGTGTGTGTGTGTGTGTGTGTGTGTGTGTGTGTGTGTGTGTGTGTGAGAGTGAGAGAGAAAGAGAGAGAGAGAGAGAGAGAGAGAGAGAGAGAGAGAGAGAGAGAGAGAGAGAGAGAGAGAGAGAGAGAGAGAGAGAGAGAGAGAGAGAGAGAGAGAGAGCGCGCGCGTGCGTGCGTGCGTGCACGCCTCCACGCCAGTTTGTGATTATGGCTCTCCGAACTAGGGGGCATGGTGCTTGCACTGTCAGGCCAGGGCCTTACAATTGAGCCCCAGTTTGAGGATGGAGGGCCAGCAGCCCGGGCTCTAAGGACTGTCCTTGTTAACAGATCGGGCAACTGAAAAGGCATTCTGTTCTTTTCGTTCAACATTCCACTTCCCGGTCCTCTCCCCGGTCTTGCAGGGGAGGTGGCGTGGGGAGGTAAACGTTTTATATGAATATGTTAAACGTTAACGTTTATCATATTAGAAGTGTGGCCTGCCACCAACAGCGGGTTTTCCTGTGCATATAGATGTGTATACAAGCTTGCATGTGGGCCCTTAAAGGGACAATGGTCAGCACCTTGGAGATGTCATACAGGATTGAGAAGTCCCTAATTGCGGCGGGGTCGAATGCCTGCGCAGCTCTTGGGAAGCGGAAGTAAGTCAGAGCCAGACTTGGAGTGTGCAGCGGGAGGGACCGCCCCGGACGAGAGCTACCACCGCGCACTCCGCAAGGTAGTTTGCCTGATCAATCCTTTGAACTTTCTCTAATCCTGGGCTGGCCGCCAAATACATATTTTTCACTTTTCTTCCTTTGTCAAATTGGTGCACTTGAGTTCAGAGGGTGTTGTCCACCTCTGGCAACACTGATGTCCAACCCTGAACGCATCGGAGAAAATCAAGAAATGCAACTATTAGTGTTTACCATGCAAGGAGTTATCCCACACCACAGGTCATGTTACATGATGACTCATTTGTTATCCCACACCACAGGTCATGTAACATGATGACTCATGTATCACATAGTATACTGGTTGTCACGAAGCGCCAGCAATCCCACACCACAGATCACACATCATGAATGATCATCTCAAAACCCGTAAATCCTGACACCATAGATCTAAAATCATGACTGATGATTGCCACAATACCTGTGAACATATCTGTTGCCAGTGGCAACTTGCTACTGCCGCAACACGTATGTCATGTACATGTGAAATGGACAAATGAAATGATGGGCACCAGCCACACCTCTGGCAATCAGGAAACTGTTTGTATGCTTGTGGTGCAGAATTTCACACTCCGTTACTGTTTTGAATATTGTTGTTGCCTCCTCAAGACGCCTGCAGATGCACCTGCACACTGAGCAGCACTGTCCACCACGTGGCACCTTCACACTGACCAGCACTGTCCCCACCAATTCTCTTATATAGCGACATCAATTCACTTCTATGATGACATCAATTTATTCTCAGCTGCCTGGATTCGTTGTTCTGATACCGACCCGTGGTTCTTGTGAGACCGTGCGTTGAGGATTAGTTTGCTTTCGTGATGCGGGGTCATGAACTGTCGTCTCCAGTAGGCATATGACTGGTTCCTGAGTACTCCAGTCCTAACTTTGTCTCCGTCCTGCCCCCCCCCCCCCACGAGGGTTGTAGTCAACGAACCCATGGGGCCTGCATGACGAGCTTGGCATGGGGGCTGCAGGGATTCGCCCCATCCTTCAGCATCCAAAACGTAAGGTGCGACTTAGGACTGATTCCACATGTGTACACTAGATGTGACACAGCGTGCATATGTACAATGCCGAATTACCTTTCCTAAAGGACTGTCCAAGGCATTACGCCCGTTTGTCCCTCACATGTGTCCGGGCCTACTTTGAGCTTGCTGCCCTGCAATCCCGCATGTGACCTTGCTTGCTCTCTCTCGTCAGGCCCTGACATTCGTCAGGGTCTAACTGTGAAGTATTTTCCCGAGGTCTTCTGCTTTGCAGGCCTGTAGCCGGACAGCAACTGTTACTACAGGTGCCCAATATTTGTAAATTGTAGGCATGCCATGCTAGGCACTCTGTAATCTACAAAAAGGGTCGCAAGGATTGGGCAAAGCAATCTACAGAGAAGGCAGGGTCAAAGCAATGTGGGTATCCTCGTTTTGGTCTTCATCTGCAGGTAGGGTTCTGCTCTCTTGTCCCCAACCTTATGCTGCCCACTGGACACAAGCACTGAAATCATGCGCACTGAAAGTCACTCAGGCACTGGCCCATATGGCCAAGGTCTGGTCTGGGCATCACTAGGGAAACATGCGTATGGATTCCTCCTCGGACTATTTAAAAATTACGTATGAGTCTCCTCACTACAAGAATCGGCAGTCGCGCTCCAGTACTCATGCCAACATGAAGAAGACAAAACAAGAATTTGCATGTAGTTTCGTGTGCATTGTTGCTGCTGCTGTCATCCTCGGGCATGAAAGGCTTGAGCGTCCATGAACCAAACGGTGGAAAACCCTGACGTGGGCTTCTTGTGCATGCAATGCAGGAAACGCTTCAGTGACATAGTGAAGAGTGGGACTGGGCTGGTTTCACTGTTGAAAAGCAAAGGGCCTGATGAGGCAATTGAGATGACGCATGCCCTCATGTGCGGAACAATGGACACCATCGGCCGTTTTGCAGCTGATACAGAAGTCGGGGCCGTTGACTCTCTTTCCAAGACGGACCACAATTACTTGATCACGGCATGCCCCACATTCGCAGCTCCCCCCCCCTCCCCACCAACCACAGCCACACCCCTCCACCCACCCCCTTCACACACGCACGCGCGCGCACACACACACACACACACACACACACACACACACACACACACACACAGAGAGAGAGGGGGGGGGAGAGAGAGAGAGAGAGAGAGAGAGAGAGAGAGAGAGAGAGAGAGAGAGAGAGAGAGAGAGAGTATGTAACCCGTGCGCGCGAGCGTGCGTCTCTCTCTCCTCTCTCTCTCTCTCTCTCTCTCTCTCTCTTCTCTCTCTCTCTCTCTCTCTCTCTCTCTCTCTCTCTCTCTCTCTCTCTCTGTCTCTGTCTCTGTCTCTCTCTCTCTCTCTCTCTCTCTCTCTCTCTCACACACACACACACACACACACACACACACACACACACACACACACACACACACACACACACACACACACACACACACACACACACACACACACACACACTCCCACCGTCAAAGTAACACGTGCTCCCTATCGGACAACGACCATCCTGCTTCCAGCGGAGGCACAGGTAGATGGTTATGCTGAACCGTTCATGCGAAGGACCCTTCCTGAATTGCTGTGCTACCCACTCAACATACCTCTTGCATGCACAACAGTGAGTATAGATTATTGGGACGCCCATTCAGCCTAAGCGTGGCATGTGGTTGAACCTCTCTCTTACCTCTTCAGGTCGTGGGCTGTGCGGGATTGCCCTGTGCTCTAGACAATCTTGAACAAGATCGTCGAGGAGGTTGTCCCCATTGCCATTGACTGTGATTGCTTTCTTCCTTTCTTCCTTCTTGAAGGAATCTACTTTTCCGACAGCGCATTTTCACTAACTGCATTCTCCTGTCACATCATCATCTACAAGACTGTATTGTTTGTTCCCGTTGCCACATCATCAACAACACTTTGACTCAACTCTCTTTACAGGGCTTCGACATGATAACACCCATCCGTCGGGAACGCATAATAGATGTCTACGTGATTTTTGGGAATTTCTTTGTTCCTCCACTTGTGGTGAATTGGAACGTAGAATCAATGCACAAAGGCAGTAGCTACTATAGTGACGGGATCGTACAACCATTTGAGCAGAGTTTAGATGATGCCAACGTGTACGTGGACAAGCTAATGGGGAATCCCATGTTGGAGCTGTTACCCTTTCTGCCCGTGCATGTGAAAGGGAAGAGAGACATCGGAATCTTCCACAAATTCACCAAGGACGTTCTTGACCAGGTGGGACCCCCCCTCCCTCGTTGCTGCTCTTTCCATGGAGTCACATGAATCAAATAGGGGCAGCGCACTGTCCATACCTAGCATGTCTTTGTACCCTGAAATACCTATTTTGCTGACTTAAACATGCTCGCATTCGAGCCTGTAGAAGCTCTCTCTCTCTCTCTCTATCTCTCTCCTCTCTCTCTCTCTCTCTCTCTCTCTCTCTCTCTCTCTCTCTCTCTCTCTCTCTCTCTCTCTCCCCCTCCCTCCCCTTCTCTCTCTCTCTCTCTCTCTCTCTCTCTCTCTCTCTCTCTCTCTCTCTCTCTTCTCCTCTCTCTCTCTCTCTCTCTCCCCCCCCCCCCCTCTCCTCTCTCTCCTCTCTCTCCTCTCTCCTCTCTCTCTCTCTCTCTCTCTCTCTCCTCTCTTCTCTCTTCTCTCTTCTCTCTCTCTCTCTCTCCCCCTCTCTCCCCCCCCCTCTCTCTCTCTCTCTCTCTCTCTCTCTCTCTCTCTCTCTCTCTCTCTCTCTCTCTCTCTCTCTCTCCTCTCTCTCCTCCTCTCCTCTCCTCTCTCTCTCCCCCCCCCCCCCCCCCCCCTCCCTCCCTCCCTCCCTCCCTCCCTCCCTCCCTCCCTCCCTCCCTCCCTCCCTCCCTCTCTCTCTCCTCTCTCTCTCTCTCCTCTCTCTCCTCTCTCTCTCTCTCTCTCTCTCTCTCTGTCCTCTCTGTGTGTCTCTCTCCTCTCTCTCTCACCACACACACACGCACGCGCCACACGCACACACACACACACCACACACACACACACACACACACACACAACACACACCACCACGCACGCCCCGCACCCCCACCCGGGGGGGGGCCCCCACCCCCCCCACCCCCCCCCACAGAGAGAGAGAGAGAGGAGAACAACCACACACACACAGCCACATACACACACATAGCCACACACACACACACACACACACACACACACACACACACAACCACACACACACACACACATACACACTCACTCCTTCTTCATTAGGTTGAACCTGGATCCAAATTGTTATCGCATCATTGTGGAAACGCCTATGCTGGCCTCATGCGTACTTCGTGCGTGCGTGATAGATGTAAGTTACAGCTGCATCGTCATGTACTGAAAGACTTTTACATGGCATTGTCAATTCTGGGTCCCCCCCGCACCCCGACATGGTGCTATGTGCAAACTGGAACGTTGTGGCGCCTTTTATCATAACGATACCGGCATCACAACAGAAAGGTTCTAAGTTTTTGAGCATGCTTTGACGCACCCCAAACCAACATGGTAAACATGCCGCAAAGTGATCGCTTTGCGGCATGTTTACTGAGTTAGTTTTGGGGTAGCGACTGTGCTTGCACTGAAAGGTGCCAATTGCAGGTCTGGCAGGGCCCACCAGCTGAATGATTGAGCCAGCTGCTCAGTGGTCGATCCGAATCCTGATGGCAATCCATTATCTTATCCTCATGCAGGGACTTCTACCCCATTGCCCCCCCCCCCCCCCCCCCTCTCTCTCTCTCTCTCTCTCTCTCTCTCTCTCTCTCTCTCTCTCTCTCTCTCTCTCTCTCTCTCTCTCTCTCTCTCTCTCTCTCTCTCTCTCCCCCCCTCTCTCTCTCTCCTCCCCCCCCACTCCCCCCTCCGTCCTTCGGCCCCCTCCCTCTCTCCCTCTCTCTCTCTCTCTCTCTCTCTCTCTCTCTCTCTCTCTCTCTCTCTCTCTCTCTCTCTCTCTCTCTCTCTCTCTCTCCTCTCTCTCTCTCTCTCTCTCCCCTCCCCCCCTTCTCTCTCCCTCCCTCCCTCCCCCTCCCTTCCCCCCCCCTCTCTCTCTTCTCTCTCCCCCCCTCCCCCCCCTCTCTCTCCGCCTCTCCCTCCTTTCCCCCTCCCTCCCTTCCCTCTCTCCCCCTCCCCCTGCCTCTGCCCCCCTCATAAACGTGCACTTTTCTTGTAAATGTGGAAGAGTGCACATGCCTTCGACCCTGGGTTATACCTCTCTACCGTTTTCACTCAGTGTACAAGTGGCAGAGGTTGCATTCTCTGCTGTGCTGCTATCACAGAGCCCTCTTGTGCCTGTCATGGCTATTGTAGACCACATTGCTTCCTTTTTAGACCTCATTACTCGTAGTATCAGCTCCAGATGGCATCTTGACTTCTTTCTGTTATATCTATCTGTAGGGTACCTTTTTATAAGACTAACTTGAGACAAACAGTCTACGTGGTGGGTACCACATAGGAACAACATGCATCTCAAGCACTACTCCGCTTAAAAACGAGGTCGTGACTTCAACATCAGACCAGGACGACTCACCAGGGCCCCCTTCCCCACCCAAAGAAATAATCGCACTTTTCCGACAGAATGGGAGCAGTCTTAAGAATATACCTTGAATGCTACAAAGCCTCTCAAGGTAAATTTGCTCCTCGCAGTGTACTCTATACTTAAGTTGCCGGTCTGGGGTATCTTATGCAGGCACAGCTCAATGCCTTGTTCTGGGGAGGCTACGATACGACTGGGTGAGCGCCTATTCTTTATGCCTGTCCACGCTGATGGGAAATTTGGACCGTACTTCAAAATCCATGGCCACCCCAAGTGCATATCAGCTACCTGCTCAAACGATATCCACAGACGATGAAATGTGTTCAAATTTTGGGTGTAATTCTTATTCAAAGGTGGCGCCTTGCCAGAGACACTGGCATGTCGATTGTGTGTCCATTGGGTCGAGTGGGGCTGATATAACAATTGCCTTCAGGCTTAATTTTCATAGTTTGAATGTATTTTCATAGTTTGAATGTATTTTTTTTCACGCCTGGCGTCTTGGGGATTGATGGGCAGGAACACGATGGCCTGGACGCTGTTTCTGGTGAGCAGCCACCCGGACGTGGAGGAGAAGGTGACGGCGGAGCTGAGGGAGGCGGGCCTTCTGGCCTCCCCCTCCTGTCCCAGCCCCCGGCCCCTGGAGCTTTCCGATCTCTCAAAGCTTCGCTTCCTGGGTGCTGTGTTGAAGGAGTCCATGCGTCTCTACCCTGTGCGGGCCTTCGAACCCCCCCCCCCCCACCTTCCCCCACATGCCCAATAACGTTGGATCCACGTGGACACACCTTTGTGTACAGAGTGCCCCGTAGCCTAGACAATTACATCCTATGATAGGCGCCAGGCAATTGCGCTGCGTGCCAAACCAATTGCGCTGCATGGAAATACATCCGTTGCTCCCGTTCTTTGGTATCCACTCGCATTGAGAATAGGAGCGGCCTCTGCAGTCTCGATGAATTGGATACCCAACATGTTCACACATGGCTTGCCGCCCTTTGCAGTACCCGTTGGTCCTTCTTCTTGATGTAAAAGCTCCCCAGCAGACTGCAGTCTTGGTTCAAACAACCTGATTTCTGCAGTCTGCAGTCTTTGTACAAACAACATGATTCTATTACACACAACTTGATTTCATCACTCCACTGTCATCGAGTTCACCAACTGTCATTTTGCAAGGATTTAGACACAACCGGAGTTGGATGTTAACCAACGCCGGCAAGAAATATCTTTATGACCTTGCTGCACAATCACTGTCCTCTGGAGGATCCAGCTACGGACGGGAGGCCAGCTGGTGTGTTGGACATGTAAACGTACGAGGACCTTGTAGACGTACAAGAAGACTGCCGTGTACACGTTGGTCTTCCCATAGCCTTTCCGCTACAGGCTAAGCATTCGATATATATTGACATGACTTAGCTGGTTTTCAGAGTAAAAGATAAGCACCTGCTATGGAGTAGTCTGAACAAGTCGGCAATGTGCGTCACGTGCAGGTGGGGGCACTCAGTGGGCCTCGAGTCTGCCACACTGCCGACATCCATCTCAGCAACGGTCTTAAGCTGCCACGAGGCATCATCATCTGGCCCATGGTTTACCTCATCCACCGTCACTCTAGCAATTGGCTAGATGGCAGCAGGCATGCTTAATCCTCGACATCCTTACCTCCCTGGCTTAAACTCTTTTGCATGGTGCCTCCCATTGCCACATCTGACGAGAATCGTTATAGAGACTCTAGAGTCTCTATAATCCAAGCCCTTGCCTCGTGGTAGGGCCTCTATTGGAGCTAGCTGGCCATTTTTCTCTCTCTCGTGTGTGTGTGTGTGTGTGTGTGTGTGTGTGTGTGTGTGTGTGTGTGTGTGTGTGTGTGTGTGTGTGTGTGTTGTGTTGTGTGATGTATTATCTGTTGTGATGTTCCAGACGGTGCCCATTGACAGCATTGGACGCTCAAATACACTTAATTCTCCATGCATATGTGAATCACAACGATATGTGGGGGGCTGATAACATCCCCTGATTCGGGAGATTCTTGAGTGAACGGGTTAGGGCTCTGGATTTCGCTTCCCAGGTTCAAGCCAGAAAGATGGTTGGAACGCTCCCCCGCGAGGACAAGTCGAGGCGAAGGAACGGATTCTGACAATGCCAATGTCTCACAAATGGCCCTTTTGGATAACGTTGATGGCAGTCTGCGTGGGGAACAAACCAAATCTAAAGCACCTGTCGCCTGGATGCCGTACAACCATGGCAGGTGCGAGGGCCATATGGCATGGCATTCTTCATGTGAATCTGCGTTGGCCAACTCCCTGTGAATCTGCGTTAGGACTGATCATGCACCACATTGGAGATACGAGAATCTTCAAAGAAGCGAAACAGTATTAGACGGGAGACAGAAGTCCTAGCTAGGAGCTTACTTTTGTATAGTGAGGATACTCAAATCTTCATGCATACATTTCTCTCCTACCTGCTACGGAAAAGGATAAAACTAGCGGCAAGAGGCTGCTGTGTTGGTGCCATCGCTTTGCGAGCGGAACTTTGTTAACACCGTTTTGTTTCATTAGCGTGAGTACTTACCCACCGACTGGTTCTTCTTCACCAGCCCCCCCTCTCCCCCCCCCCCCCTCTCTCTCTCTCTCTCTCTCTCTCTCTCTCTCTCTCTCTCTCTCTCTCTCTCTCTCTCTCTCTCTCTCTCTCTCTCTCTCTCTCTCTCTCTCTCTCTCTCTCTCTCTCTTTGTCCCCCCCCTCCCTCCCTCCCTCCCCCTCCCTACCTTCCTCCCTCCCTACGTTCCTCCCTCCCCCTCCACTCCCCTCCCCTCCTCCCTCCTCTCCCCCACTCTCTCTTCCCCTTCCCCCCCCTCTTTCTCTCTCTCTGTGCTTGCACCGGCGCACACTTGCAAGCACGCGCATGCGCGCGCGTGTGCATGTTTGAATGCGTGCGTGTGCCATATTGAAAGACAACTAGAAGAAGAGTTTCACATTCAATTCTTTCCCTGCTGTCCCCAGCTATCGACAGGGGACTCAAATGTCTCGACTCTCACGAGGGTATTGTGCTATACGCGCATGGTCATGGTCATGCGCAGGCTTCCCAACAAGTTTAACAAGCAACGCAGAAATGTGTTCAAACCAAGTTAAAATTGATCCGTTTTGTGGCTCTTGTCAAGTGCCCTCGTGCGCATGTGCATTCCACCACATTTTCGTCCAAGCTCCGTTCATGGTAGTTTGTTTTTGTTCGTTTGGACACGAAGGTAGAGGGACTCTGGTGTGGTACACATCACAGAAACCCTGCATGCGTTTTTCACAAATTTGTGTAATTTTTTATATTCGAAAGTATTCGTCCAAAGCTTCTGTTGAAAGGAATGGGTGGGATTGAGGATACATTCAAATCTAGTAACATTCAGGCCCCGGTGGCGCACGAATCATTGTGGCTCATATGAGGCTGATCAGGAATGGGGTAGAGCTTCAATATTTGCTTCAATACTATTGAAAATTATTGTAATTACTGCTCGTGATGCTCCACAGGCGTGACTGTATCGGGAAGGTGTTGGCCGATGTCAGCATGATGACAACTCTGGCAGCATTATTGGGAAACTTCCATTTCAGGCTGGCCAAGCGAATGGGAAGTCCGGAGGAGGTGGCGGCCACCTCTGAGCTCCGAATCAATTTGCACTCCGGCGACGGCATGTGGCTCCACGCCATTCCTCGCTCGGGGTAACAGTTGCAACAATTGTTGCATATGCATGTTTTAAGTTACATCGTCTTGATGTTCACATATGCTGCTGCTGGCTATACTGGCCTTCGGCTGTGAACTTGCATGCAGACTCTGCAGCTTTCTGACGTGTCATTTTGCTTCTAACTAGTAGCTCATGCACATTCCCAGCCCATGTTGATTAAGTGCTGCAGGCTGCTGCAAGCCATACATGTACATCACCCCGCGGACGAGCTACAGCTGTAACAATGTTGCGGTTAATCGTGCAAACCGTGAAGCTTCTTCGCGATTCATGTAAATTCTATGATAGCGAATTGAAGCGTGGTGCCCGTACCGCTTTCCACTTGTTCTGGGATAGGCCATGGTAGTTATGTCTGGCCCTTCACTCGCGTCCTCCCACGCCCAGCTATATAGGTATATATATCTTAACAGGGATATATCTTAATCCATTAGCTGATCAGCTTCATGAAACATGTTTTGAAATGTGTACACCTCCAGCGTTCGAACCATCCCACTAGTGGAAACGGGAGTACTCCCGTTTGCATTCCTTGGATTTTTCTGTTCGAAGAGGAACTTCCTCGTAAACTTTTTTCCTAGCCTGTTTAAAAGTGTAATCACGGATGGCTTTACATACAGCTGTCCAGATGCTCCCCGCCTTCTCTCTCTCTCTCTCTCTCTCTCTCTCTCTCTCTCTCTCTCTCTCTCTCTCTCTCTCTCTCTCTCTCTCTCTCTCTCTCTCTCTCTCTCTCTCTCTCTCTCTCTCTCTCTCTCTCTCTATCTCCCCCCTCCCCCCCCTCGTTGTCCCTTCCCCGCCTCTCTCCCTTCCCCCCCCTCTACTCTCATGTGACTTTGTTTACAGGCTAATTATATGGAAAATTTGCTTTAAAGCTGAGAAGAATCTTTGCCGTGGAAACTCATGTTGTTAAAACTCTGATGCTCGAGACCCCATTAGCTCAAAATCAGCAACATCGATGCGACTTACACGACAAAGCAACTGGATATCACGAAGGACATAATTAGTTGCATTCGCTAGATCAATCCCTGAGCTCACCTTACGACTTCCTTCTTCCAACTCAAGTGCACTTTGCAGCAAATTAAAAGCCCTTAACCATGCAGCATGCGATCATTAACCCACGAGGCAAAAGCAAATGACATTCATTTTGCTGTAACACCAGTAACATCTGATCATCCTGGCCACAAGCTGCGAGCTTACGCCTGAGCAAAGGACAGTAAAAAAGCTGCAGCATCAGTACATCGGATCATCGTGGCCATCAGCTTTGGGCCTGCCAACTCTGCAAGGGCTTAGCAACTGACATTCAAATAGCGTTTTGGCACCAGTAATTACTTTATACCTTGCAACTCTGCAAGGGCTTAGCAACTGACATTTAAATAGCGTTTTGGCACAAATTATTACTTTATAAAGGCTGATCATCCTGCCCATCACCTGAGCCTGCCGACTCTGCAGAATCGGCTGGCCCACGACTGAGAGCCGAGATGTTCAGTTGTTCCATCGCAAACTCAACAAGAACTCTCACGTGTCAGCCAGGCATGTTAGCCTGAGCGAGGGATGGCGTGGAGCCACATGCCATCTCGGGTTTTTAAAGTTATTCGAAGCTCAGATGTGGCCGCCACCTCCTCCGGACTTCCCATTCGCTTGGCCAGCCTGAAATGGAAGTTTCCCAGCAATGTTGCCAGAATCGCCATCATGCTGACATCGGCCAACACCTTCCCGAGGCAGTCACGCCTGCATAGCATGGCCAATAGATAAGCTTTGCAAATTTTCGTGGCTATGTGCGCCGTCGTAGCCCGCGTTCACAACACACGTGTTCTGTGTATATTCCAAATATGTTATGTCATTATACAAAGCACTTCCCACATGGGGTGCACCCCTTCTGACCTGGGAGAAAAGGACTAAATTACCACCGTGCAGGGTTATGTGGAATGTGCACCCAAGCCAGAGTGCCCCGAAATGTGCGTCCGAGGATTTCCACGCATGCGCAATTGCGTGCGGTTCCTTGAAAAAGAATTTGCATGTACTTTTGATATCGAGCTACGTAATTGATCGGACTGGGCCATATTTACAATGAGGGGAAACCATACTCCCACACCCCTCGTCACCAACAAAACCTGAAACCCTAAAAACTGAAGTTTACCCCCCCCCCCCCCCCAGGGGAGTTGCTATGCCTTGCCACCCAACAGCTCAAGCAATCCTGAAACTAACCCCGGAGAACCACACAAGGTCCTCATGCGCGACAACGGCCTGATTAATGAGGTCCTGAAGCCTCTTCAGGAGCTCCTCCGCCGCATCCTCCAGCCCCCCGAATGTCTCAAAAGCGAAGGGGCGGAAGACCACACGAGGCGGCTGCCTAAGTAATATCTCCCGGTAAGAAATGACCTTGCCAGCCCCAGCCCCACCAGGCACAAACCCGCCCCCACCCATGCAGTCCGAGGCTGCAAGCGGGGAACCTGCCCTCCCAGTCTCGGAACATCCAATCAGGCCGGCGCGCCTCAAAACAGGGTACCCAAATCGGTAAGGGAGGTTCCCGGATAACCACAGCCTCCACCTCCTTCCCAATCCGGAACAGCAGATCCCGAACTGCATTGTGGCGGTATGTGTTTGCCAGCCCCCTATCCACTCTGGGTTGAACCGCGCGGTCGCCCCACCGGTCCATACACATACCACATGAGGGGCACGGGGCGGCTGCCAGGGTTTTTAGTGTGAACAAGCCTTTCATTGCTGACTACCAGCCACTTCCAAGTCAATGACATCATAAATCGCAAAAAATAACCTGAAGGAAAAAGGAAGAGGAAGAGGAGGCGGAGGAGGAGGAGGAGGAGGAGGGCATGGAAAGGGAGTGCATGGCAGATTGTACTTGCAACGTTTCAACTAATTGGTAGGGACCCAGGCGGGACGCAGAGGGAGTAGGCCTTGTCACCTGCCAGCAGAGAATGGCATCCAGGCGACAGGTGCTATGTGTTTCGTTTGTAAAGGAGTGGCTTTCTCAGCGGACGTTCCTTGACCTTGGCTTGTCCTTGCAGAGGAAGCTTCCAGCCACCTCTCTGGCTTGAACCTGAGAGCCCAAAACTCAAGGGCTTAATCATCCTCAAATTCAAGGAATGTCTGTAAGTCCAGAAACAAGACAACCCACACAGTTGCTCGCAACTGACTTTGCAAAGTTAGATCTCACAATGAGCCTCGATTCCATGCCTCGCAGCAAATGTATGAGCTTCCACTCTTGCGAATGGTGTCTCCGAAAAAGTATAAAAGTAGCATGCTGTGCGGAAATAGCGTTATGTGTATGAAGATGCGTCCATGGGATGTTTAAAAAACTGCATTGCAGATATGAGCCTTCCTTGCTGTAGCGTGTGGCAAAAAATGGAAACACCACAAATGAGCATACCCGGATATAGACCCCCTTGCGTGTCTTTGATGCGCTCTAGCCTTTTCTTATACGTGCGCCATGCCCACAACATTTATGCCCGTTTTTCACATGTTCAGATCCTGAGGACTCTGTTCCCGGTTTGAACCAAATGGTATGCTCTCCTCCCATGGGCTACATGCCACATGGCATACAATGGGGACGGTTGGATTGTCTTTGCTTACAAAACACAATATATATTCTCAGCCTCTTTCCATTGAAGTATGTACCCCTCCAGCTTGGGGCGTCCCAGAGCTTTTCCCCTTACAGGAAGCTTGGCATGCCTCAAAGGTCGCATAATCAAATCAATCAATCTTCAAATCACCATGGACAGTCTAACCTTGAAAGGAGCTGCAGATGGTGTAAAATTTGAAAGGAGCTGCGGATGGTGGAAGTGAAATTTTCTGCATTTTATTTTGAGATGATTTAATGTCGTAACATGGTCCCCGCCTTGTTCCACAAGTGCCTCTGCACGAGTGTACTTGTATCTCTGCACGAGCTTCATTGCCCCACAGTGTCCAGCTGCGCAAAGGTAAATTTTTGACAGTAATGCCACAAGGTGGAGGGGGTTGGGGATTTGTAAGGCACAAGGGGGTGGTGGTGGTGGTGTGTTTCTAGCTTTGGGCATGTAGAGAATGTAAAACGCGGAATGCTTCCTCGTCCCAATTGGGCTCATATACGAGAGACAATGCCCTCCAGTACTCCGAACACATGGTTGCGCTTTTGGTATCAACTGCCGATATCGATCGATCGATCCACGCCAGGCAAGCTCATTGAATCAAATTAATTAATCGAATGAAATCGAATATTCTGCTGAACACTACGAATTACAGAGAGGGCATGGTCTTGACAGTGAGTGGGAGGAAAGGGAGCTGTAAGGTATAAGTGGTTCCTGTGACATGAAACAGTGAGATTCCGCAGTTGGAGGGACCCCCTCGGTTCCCATGGACTCATGAGGGACTGTGGATCAGGGGACCGCAGCCAGCAATGACACCGTATTAGTGATTGGTATTGGTCCGGGGGAAAAATTTAAACTCCATTTTATTGCTACGCATTTGGTGATCGTGAGCCACAGGCATGCCTGTTGGCATCCGGCCAATTGCTGGAGTGGAGGTGGATGAGGTAAATCATGGGCCAGATGATGACACCACGTGGCAGCAGGAGTCCATTGCTCAGTTGGATGTCCGCAGTGGGGCTGATTCTAGGCCCAATAAATGCCCCCACCTGCAGGAGACACCCCACAGATGTCCTGTCAGCTGAGCCCCGAGGGCAGCTTCTCATCTTCACATGCTCCAGATCTCGAAGTTAGAATTTCAATTGCGTCTGAGTCGCTGCCAATCTTCTTTTCCTCACTGCTCTGGGAGTCACAGCCGGACTCCTCTTTTTCCTTCTTACTGAGCTCCAGTTCTGCAGAGCTCCAAAAGCTCAGCTGGCCAACCACCAGCAAGAGGAGATCCGAGCCGCAGCAGGAGAGGGAATACAGAACAAGCTTTCGTCACGTGGAGTGACGTCATATTCACCAAACTGCGCCCCGTTAGTTTGTAACTACGAGGGTACCGTTCAGCAGTTAGCGCCGCACTGCTAGCAAGTCGGACGTCTGTGGCACTCTGCTCCTCTCAAGGAAATGCCTGGATAGAGTCGAGTGTGCTGGTGGTGTGGTTCCCGTGGGGTCCACGCTTCCTTGCACTGGACATTCGGTGAAGTCGGGTTTGCGAAGCTTTTACCGCAGCAAAAAGAAACCCATCACGGCACTGCGCAGGTGGACTGAATGCACTGAGTGCCCACGGGGGAAGGGCAAACGCACGCAGGGCACAGACGCATGGCAGAGGCTGCAATAATGTTTATTGGTATGAGCAAAATAGCAATTTGTGAAAATCTGCCACATCTTGCGGTGGCATCATGATTGGATTCGGAGTGGACAAATGAAGCTAGTTTAACAGCATTCGGCGACCGATGTGCTCTCGTCTGTGTATGCAAGTCAGTGAGTGAGGAATTGGCGCACGGGATAGAGGCGCATGGACTCCTTCACGACTGCAGCCAGGTAAGGAAGCTGTGAGAGATCGGAAAGCTCCAGGGGCCGGGGGCTGGGACAGGATGGGGAGGCCAGTAGGCCCGCCTCCCTCAGCTCTGCTGTCACCTTCTCCTCCACCTCTGGGTGGCTGCTCACCAGAAACAACGTCCATGACATCGTGTTCCTGCACAGTTTCCCCATCACCAGAAGTCGCACTTGGGAGGCTCTCTAAGCCGCCATCCGAGCTGCAAAAGCTAGAAGTCTGTAATTCCGTAAATTCCGTAAAATTCTGAAAAATTCCGTATTAGCTGATAATTACAGAATACAATTTTTGGGGCTCTGAACACGCGGGTCGGATGGCTGCAGCCTTCCTTCACCTGTTCTCCGCGCTAGTGCTGCGGGCGCTGTCTTTGCCAGAGCGCGGAATGAGCCAACAAGGATCTCGCCAGATTTGAAGGGTCTTCTGAGGCCAGGTATCCTTTCCAACGTCAGTTAAAATAGAATGTACAGATATCATGGGGGAGGGCTGGGGGGGGGGGTGGCTGTGGCTTCAGATCTACCACTCCATGCTTAACGTTAACATTGGCCTGCACAGGTAAAAAACTGTTATTTCACACACTCTTTTAAGAAGAGTTTGGGGGGGGGGGGGGGCTCACCCAGTCGTGTCGTAGCCTGCCCACAAAACGTCCTTGACCTGTGCCTGCGCAACGCGCCCCGGGCCCCTAAGACAGAAGTAGGCAACCGTTTGTGCGGAAAACAAGTCAAATCCCGTGTGAGCTTTAAGCATGGGGCATACTTCTCATCAGGCTCTGCAGGAAAACGAGCAGGCGAAGTCCTCTTGCTGGAGAGGGCCCCCCCCCCCCCCTTGGCCTGGTGATCTCACCATCACTTTGACATGTCTTGACAGCCGAACGATTAAAGATCTTTGCAGGCTGCATTAAGTTTCAACAAGGTATAGACAGTTAGGTTCCGCCAGCTTCTTATTCGGCGGAAAGTGGTTGCTATTGCAGGTATGATGTGGATTCAACACCAGCAAACACTGGATGATTGGTCTTATGTGCGTTTTATTTGTTGTTTTTTTCATGGGTCATCCTTTTTCCCAGGAGAGTCCTGGCATCAGACAAGGGGGGCTAATGCCACAACCCATGAGAGCTGTAATAGAAGCAATACAGTTCCGTGAAGCCATGTAAGGACCCAACGGGCTCTGTGGTTCCAGTGCTGGTTTCTGCAGGACAGAAATGGTATCTTCCGACATTTGACTTGTATATTGAATGAAAAGGAGCATAGGATGCGTTATTAAAAAGGCAAAGGCCTCTGCAAGTCTTCAGGGACAGTGTCGAAGCAACTGAGACGGGTGGGTGGGGGGGGGGTGGGGGAAGAGAGAGAGACCGAGCAGAATAACGGGACCCGGGGGAGGGGGAGAGGAGAAGGGAGATAGAGACGGGGGGGGGGGGATGAGGTGGGGGCTTGGGAGGGGGCGGGGAGAAGGGGGCTGGGGGTGCTTAAGTAGTGAACTACCCGCATGTGTGTTGTGTTAACTTGTGCTGTGCTGTGTGCATCTGCATGACTGTGCGTATCTGCATGCGCGCCCATGCGTGCACGGGCACGTGCGCGTGTGCGAGAGAGAGAGAGAGGGAGAGGGGGGGAGAGAGAGACACAGAGAGAGAGAGAGAGAGAGATAGAGAGAGAGAGAGAGAGAGAGAGAGAGAGAGAGAGAGAGAGAGAGAGAGAGAGAGAGAGAGAGAGGGAAGAGAGAGTGAGAGAGAAAGAGAGAGAGAGAGAGAGAGAGAGAGAGAGAGAGAGAGAGAGAGAGAGAGAGAGAGAGAGAGAGAGCATGCGTTTGCATGTGTGAGTGTGAGTGTGTGGGAAAGTGACCGAGAGGGGGGGGGAACCGGGGGGGGGGAAGGGAGAGGTGGCAGTGAAGCACCTGCATGGAACCGAGAGACAAGAAATTTCCCTGAGGATTGCGAATCCGAACCATCTGGGCAGCATAACTCATGTCGTCCTCCGCTGGAGTACCCCTTGCCAGTACCTGCGGAGGCAGCTGTCACTGCAAGCATATTGTACGCTTGGCCACATGCTGATGGCTTTGGTACAGGTTCCATCCGAACCCCAAGTGCGCTGAAACCCTTGGGACGCTGAGGTTTTGATACATCTTTTCAGTGCGCTTGGTGTGTGGTAGGTTGCATTTAAGATCTCAATAAAAAAAATATCATTTGTCAAATGCAGCCTTGCACCCTTCGGAACAGGTGTTGCTCGTTTGCTTCTTGAAATGCAATGCACCACAACATGGTCTGAATATATGAGGCCATGCACCCCCGCGCATCCCCACCCAGCAAGACTCGGCAGGCAAGGAAGCCCTTTTCGGCAAGGTGGTGAAGCTGATACCTGCAGCACTCTTGCGGGTAGGAAGTGAAGTGTGAGACCCATGCAAAAAGGAGCGGGATCCATGAATAAAGGTGGAAATCCTCATTCAGTTCAGAGGACTGTCCAGAAATGCTGTGAAATTACCTTATGGGGGACTATGCAAAGGGACCGAAAAGGCATTTGGCCTCGTTGAAGCGAAACACAACCCTCTATACCGGTTCTTGTCACAGAAGCACAGTATCTACAAGAAGAACATCAACAATCAAACCTTGTCGCGGTACGATATGTGTACATGTAAGCACCTGTACCATCATACAAACATATGTGACTTTTGGCTACCTGTGGAAGGAGTCACATTGAGCAGGGTCCACCTGTGTAAGAATGTTCTTGGCAAAGTTGTTAAAGATTTCAATGTTTCGCTTCCCTTTTGCATGCAAGGGCAGAAAAGGAAACAGCTCCAGGGCAGGATTGCCCATGAGCTTGTCCACGTACATGTTGCCTGCGTCCAAAGGCCTGCCCGACCACACCTACCTTAATGCATTCTCCTCAACTAAACACAAGCACAATGATCTGGTGAACATAGCAACCGCGCATTAGCAAAGGCCACGCCCTTGTCAGAAAATTCTGTCCACTCACATATGATTCTTATGAGAGGAACTGAGCAAGAGAGTTCCTGATTTGGTGCGGAAAAGAAAGAGGAATGATATCTCTCCTCCATTCAATTAGTGTAGCTGCGTAAAAGAGTTGATGCTATTGGAAACTGGACCTTGTTCCAGGATGGAGGTTGGGAGAGGAATTGGAAAGTGAGGAACATGCTTGGCCGGGCAGAAATAGACAACAATTTCTCACGAAGACTGGAATGCCCTCCCACCCCCCCCCCAAGCCCAGCAACGGTTGGCTGGAGTGGGGTAGGAGAGAAGGCTGCTGTCCGTGTCATACCAAACTGGCCGGGCGTCTTTGCAAGATCGTAAGCACACCGAGGATTAACTCAAGAGAGAAACTCTCCCATGGATTGGGAGGCACCCTTGTACGATTCATGGTTTCGACGTGGTGGGCAGACAGAGGTTGTACTGCCCCCAACACCAGCCTGGGTGGGCGTTTTTACAAGACAGGAAGCACAAAGTGGTGCAAAAGATCAGTTAAATCTTGTGAGACAGTAAGGCGCCCCTGCACAAGGGTTGGTCTGAAAGTGGTGGGAGACATGTTCTTCCGTCCCCGCCACTGATGTATACTAGCATCGTGACAAGCAAGAAAGTAGAGTGTAATCATCAGCACAGCAATACCCTTCTCCCCCCCCTCCCCCGACACTCAGCCACACACCCACCCACACACACACACACACACACACGCCCCCCCCCCCCCAACACACACACACACACAAAGAGAGAGAGGGGGGGGAACAGAGAGAGAGAGAGAGAGAGAGAGAGAGAGAGAGAGAGAGAGAGAGAGAGAGAGAGAGAGAGAGAGAGAGAGAGAGAGAGAGAGAGAGAGAGAGAGAGAGAGAGAGGAGAGGAGAGAGAGGGTGCAAGGTGGGGGCATGCCATGATCAAGTCATTGTGGTCTGCTTTGATTAGTGATTCAACAGCTCCCACTTCAATATCCAGAGCAAACCGTCCAACAGCGTCCATGGTTCCACACATGAGGGCATGCGTCATCTCAACTGCCCTATCTGGTCCTTTGTGCTTCAACAGGGCAACCAAGTCAGTCCCGCTCTTTGCTATGTCCTTGAAGCGCTTCCTGCATTGCACACACCAGTCTCTGTCACACGATTTTCTGCCGCTGGGTCTCAGTGAGTGTGAGTGAGTGAGTGTGTGTGTGTGTGTGTGTGTGTGTGTGTGTGTGTGTGTGTGTGTGTGTGTGTGTGTGTGTGTGTGTGTGTTTTTCCAAATGAACCTTTTCTGAAGCCCTGTTCATTAACGCCTTTCAGGGGCTTAGCATCATGATGACAGAATAGGTGCACACAGCCCACAGGTCCAGGAATCTACAACTAGCTACATGCAAAGTAGTGGCGCCAAAGTGCTGGCTTCTGGCATGAGGACCCCCACATGGGCATATATCTGGAGGGTATTGCCTAGGAGACATGCAAATACCCATTGTTATAATATACTCAGAGATTGTGTCACAAGACATGAGGACTTTATTGGTGGGTGATTTGCAACAAGGAGATCCACGCGTAGATTCATTTTGGAGGGTTTTGTCGCGGGGGAGTTCCTTTCAAGGACTCGATCGAGAGGGGAACCACTCGTGGTTTGCTTGGGATGATTTTGTTTCAAGGAGCAAACTGGATTCATTTCAGTGGAATACCGCCAAGAGACGACCCACATACATTCCAATGGATTTCCTTGGAGGACGAGTGCAAGTTCACGACTCCCTAATCATTCCAGAGGTCTTGGCTACAAGCCCCGTTTGCCAAGCTGCTAATTTATCATTACACCATGAGTGCGAAACAACTTTTGACAGGCAAACAACGTTTCTCAGCACCAGAGCACAGACTGCAATGACGGATAAAACAGTGTTTCTCTGCACTGAAGCACAAACTATGACAAGTAAGCAATGTTTCTCAGCAGTGGAGCGCTCCATTGCTGCAGACAATGTAGGGCTGAGAAACGTCGTTTAACTGTCACAGTTCGTGCTAGCACGCACTACGTCAGGCAAACAGCGTTTCTCAGCACCACACTTTATGGGGTATGCTACGTAGCCAGTGCATGAAGTGTGACATGTCTGTAAAGGTAGGCAACAAGAGAGCAGAATCCTCTTCGGAGGAAATTTCCTTTACAGGACCAACGTGTGGACGGCCATTTTGGTCTGACCTTCCCTTTTTATAGTTAAAAGCTACATGTATGAGTCCCCCTTTTGTTCCATCCGTGGGTAAGCCTTGGGGGCTTAGGGTCAGCCATTAGAAGCATAGAGTTTATGGTGGTGCGCAAGTGTGCAGCTATAGAATCAGGGCCGGCAGCGGTTCGCGCACCTTACAACTTGCATGCTAAAGGATGGGGCGAATCCCTGCAGTCCCGCATGCGCTGCTCGTCATTCAGGCCCCCCCTCCAGCTCTGTGATCAGGGAGGGATGGGAGGGAGTAGGGTTCAGGGTACATGTACATAACACACGCGTATCTACAACATAAACTATTCAGTGCCCTAGCTACGCATTAGCGTCGTGTAATACGCACCAGTATTATACGTATACTGTATATGGCAAAGAGGCACTATAGAGGTGTGTTTTTCCTGCTTTCCTGTTTTTCCTGCTTTGCTGCCCATCAATCCATGACTGCACTACTCCTACACAGGCTCACAAGGAGCCACTGGCCACGAGGGAGTGTTCACTGCTTTTGAAGCCCCGCCCTTTTTTTCCGCTTCGCATGCTTACATGCCAAACAAGCGCCATCGGCAGTTGTGTTTCCTGACTTTGCACCGACAGCTAAGCTAAGTTTACATCAGGTAACAGTAACAGTAACGTTACATCCCTTGCTTTCCTCCCCCGGTCCTTTCAGAGGAGCTCAGGTTGTCCCTCAGAGGCCAACACCCTCCGAAGTGCAGCGATATTGAAAGAATATCAATTAAATTGATTCAGCGGAAGGCCCAGGATCAGGATATCCACCTTGCGGAGTGCACGTTGGTAGCTTTCGTCTGGGGCAGCCCCTCCCGCTGCGCACTCCAACTCTGGCTCTGCTCTGTTTCCACTTCCCAAAATCTGCACATCCACAAACCTTGGGTCCCTTCAGAAACTCCTAGGTACCTCATGGTGGCACCCTGCATGGTGGCACCCTTCAGCCTCTTGGTACCTCATGGTGGCACCCTGCATGGTGGCACCCTTCAGCCTCTTGGTACCTCATGGTGGCACCCCTCAGCCTCTTGGTACCTCATGGTGGCACCCTTCAGCCTCTTGGTGCCTCATGGTGGCACCCTTCAGCCTCTTGGTACCCTGGCACTGTGGCACCCTACATGGTGGCACCCTTCAGCCTCTGCGGAAGGGGGTCTTGCGCATGATTAGCCGTAAGACCCCCTTCCTGAGATGGAAGCCCCCTGCCAAACAGGCAGGCAGCATTGGAAACATATTTGTTTGTTGTTTCATGTGGAAGATTAGATTGTCTTAAGATTTGAGGTCATCGGAATTTAAAGTTCTGATCTTTCATCAGGGCCAGGGACCCTCCTAGTGGGCCCGGCACAACATTCTCCATCTTTCACCTCTGCTTGTACAAAAGCCGGCAGGTCTGACACATTATTGCCATCCCATTTAGCTCATGAATACACCCATTGATGCAATGATTCTTATAATATTGTAACAAGGTGGCGTACAGGAATGCATGCACACACACCCACGCGTGCGCGCGCACAGGCATGCACACACACACACACACGCACGCACGCACACACACGCACGCACGCACACACACACACACACACACACACACACACACACACACACACACACACACACACACACACACACACACACGCGCGCGCGCGCGCACGCCCTTGCACGCATACACAACCTCACATATACCACACACCCAGAACCCCTGCGCACCTAACCACAAGTGTGGATGCGATCAAAATATTGCAGTTCCCTCCCCCTCCTGGACACATACACCGGCGAAACACACACACGCACACACCCCAGTGTGTGTGCGCGTGCGCACACACACACACACACACGCATGCATGCACGCACACATGCACGTACACACACGCGCGCGCGTGCGCACACACACACACACACACACACACACACACACACACACACACACACACTTACATTCACGCACCCTCACACACAGCGTGCATGCGCCAACATGTGCAAACCAACCCATATCCCTTTTCTCTCTCCCTCCCTCCCTCCTCCGTCCGGAGGGAGGGGATCCCAACTATCTTTCCCTCAGTCACCCCTCACTTCTCTCTGTCTCTCACTCTTCCTGGAGCCGCTACCCTTTGTATGCTTGTTAAAAGCTTGACGCAGTAGGTATCTAAGCAAAAAGCGGAGTATA
Source organism: Botryococcus braunii (assembly GCA_002005505.1). Lineage (NCBI taxonomy): Eukaryota > Viridiplantae > Chlorophyta > Trebouxiophyceae > Botryococcus > Botryococcus braunii. Next base: position 312,570 of record KV908437.1, read on the forward strand.
GCTAGTCCGCATAGGTAAACATCATCAGACATCCGCGGATTTGATCTGTCATCGGGTGTACTTGCGGCCCGAGAGCAACGCCTCATGACACCATACATTTAGTCACCAGCTTGACTAAGGTATTTTCAATTGACAAAGTATTTTCTCCATTTAATTGCAGCAGCAATAGGGAATGACAGATGTTAGATCAGTTGACTGGTCTTGTCTAGATAAAGCCAACTTCATTATACGGTCAGGTCTTGCTAATCACAAATGCGCCTGCCTTGGCTGCATATGTGTACCTGGGTTTAAGTCACTTCAGGCAAAGATGTGACGTAACCCCCCTCCACTCCCCCAACCCCCCCCCCCCCCCACATTGGGAGATTATCCTGTTCAAAGAGCTGCACATCGAAATATCGCAGGGGTCCTCAAGAGAAGAACCGCAGGGGTCCTCAAGAGAGAAGGGAAAGTTTAGCACCATCTTCTCGCAGATTGCAATCTCTTTCAATAGTATCAGAAGCATAAGACCAAAAATTGTCGAGGAGGGACATCACCTTGAAGAATGCTTCATAGACCCTGTTGCACAAACAGCTCTTTTTAGCCAGGGACGGCTACAGCTCCAATCACAGGTTCGAGCGCATCATACTGCTTTTGTAAATGAAATCTGCTTTTCTTAAATGTTCAGACACCTATGCATATCAACGAAGTACACTAACGCAATATTGTAAAAACATTTGTGATCATGATCATGAGGTACCTCAGCACGAGCAAAGTACTTGTTGTGCAATATGCTGCCGGGAGCTTGGGCACAATATGCTGCCAGGAGCATGTGCAAACGGTAACACAAGCTCCTGGCAGCATATATGGTACAAATCTTAGGTACAATCAAGTTTCAATTACAAAGGAGTACAAGTATTCAGAAAGTTTTGCAAGTATATACTTCTACTCCTTTGTATTTGAGACTTGATTGTACATAAGATTTCTTAATCTTTTCAGAAGTGCGACTTTGCAGAGTAAGTGGAAAGAGGATTTCATGAAACATCTAAAGGATCTGTGCCGGTGGTGTCAAGGTATCGATTAACTTGTACGTCATAGTGTCTATCCACGACTCAAGCAGTTCGAAACGTAGCAGTATACAGTCGCAAATAAAGTTTCAATTTGTTTCTTCATGAGGATTTCCCTGCCAAGAAGCTCGCAAGCACTCACAGACGAGTCTTACTGATTCCCGGATGGCTTAAGATCTCGGCAGCTAGACAGGGGTCGCCGATCATCACTATCTAAATCCCAGCAACTAAACGTGATTCAGGCAAGGTAGGAGAGTCCCAAAGCACAAACACAATCTGTACGAAGCAAAAAGTAGACACAATCAACCCTAAATGATGGCCCAAACACGTAAGGGCTAGTACTGAGTGCCTCAAAAGTACCTGATGCCACAGCATCCGGCAATAAAAGACCTTTCCCAATGATTCCGCCAAACCTGCGCACGAGATAACGTTGCATGCCCCGCTTGAAAACGATCGACGAGTTCCAGGTACATGGTTTGGCAACTGCTAGAGTATATACGTAAAGTGAAGACATTTACTATAGTATGCTTTTAAGTATGTTACCCAGCAAGGTCTTGTGACGGTGGACTGTAAACGCGTCTGGCGGAAGACCCATCCAGTGACTCGGCCTTGGAAGGTGGCGCAAACTGACGTACACTCGAATCCAACCATATAAAAAGGGCAAAATGATTGATAAAAGGCAGCACATCCCCAATGTTGCGAAGCCCGCTTGCACTGATGTAAGGTCATGCGCCAGGAAGGCCGTCATGGTACCCAAGAACTCAGGACGAGCGCTGCCGCCCACAGAAACCTCTATTTCCTATGCAGAAAGGATGGAAAAGAAGGTAACAGAAGTCGAAAGCTGTTTACTTCTGTCCCAAGCTGAAGCCTGGACACCCCGAAAATCTTAGGAAAAGGAAGATCCCCGAAACTCTTAGGGGTCCGGGTAGTTCGGTTTAGATTCTCCGGATCAGATTCGCCGACAGAGATCTGACTTCGGACTTCTGGACAGCTGTGACTTCTTCTGAAGCTGACACCTTCCAGCTACGCAGCAATTCGTATACCACCTCCGGTGTACCACCTTATCCACGAATGTGGCATTAGGTCTAATACCACATGTGCCACATGAAGCCATGTATACATGTGCAGTACACATTGTGGACACTGGGTTCACTGCCGACCACATTCGCACGGACATGCTTGAACGTCTCGGGAAATTGCAATTCATTTATTGCAATGCAACATTGCAACCTGTTGAGTGCATGACCCGGACAAGCGGAGAAAAAGGTTATGTAAGAAGAACTTACGCGTACTAGCATGTAGGATACATGGTCCGGTCACCATATATGCATAATGTCTTTATTTAAAAGTTCTGGCCAGTGGGGAGGAACCCGGGAAACCCCAACCCGGAAAGAAACTCTGGTGTGTGCAAACGCCGTCACCACATCAGAAGAGAAGTGAAGGCACGTGGCCAAGCTGTACACCCTACTGTCGTGTACAGCTTGGCACTTGCCTCACATGGCAACCAGGAATGACAAGGTCCGATGCGAGTCGCAGCTACTCAGTAGCATCATGCATCTGCGATGACTTTCGTGAATTCAAATCGGTCTCTTGAATTCGGATTTGCGATATCTATGTACCTAGCCGCAAGCCCTTCGCCCTTCTCCCGAACATATGTGCAAGGCGGCAAAAAAAAAGCTGTATGTGTTCATCTGCCAATGTCAAGCCAGTCCCATCGCGATTTACAGCTTACATCTGTTCCGCCAGCTGAGCTTCGAGCAAAGCTCTAGTCAACCAGTGATGTAGGTCGTAACTCGAAGCCAAGCTGTGCAGCATACTGATCTGTGTAGTTTGGATGACAATGTTTCTTGCAAGTGAAACATTTGAATCCCTGACAACCGTGGTTTGTCGTCCAAGGGCGTTGTGCAGCATGGCCGGCATGGTCGATCAACTTGACACAGTGCTGACGTTTTTGAAGCTTATGGGTATATCGTACCTAACTTATATAAGCTCCAAATACATGTACCACTGGATGCGAATATATCTGGGTTTGTACCACCTTCCACGGCCGCCTCAGTGGATTGGGCTTCCGCCAGGGGCGTTTACAGCCCAGCGCCATGAAGTTCTGCTAGGTGGGTATGACGAAAACTGTTTAAAAAATGTATGTGAAGGCAAATGTCGAAGATTTGCATCGTAATATTCATTTTATCCGTCGCTAGTTCAAGGGAGTATATGAGGGTGTTCCTGTACGCAGGGTTGACGGAAACATTGGGAAAAGTCTTCTACTGCCGAATTTTATGGCATAAGGTACTAACCTGCTGATTTCGAACAACTTTACGCCAGGGGTGTGCTCCATGATCTTAATTTTGCCGTCTTGGGTAAGGCCGATGGCGACTTGGCATTCCACGAAACGAAGCTGTTGAAAGAATTACTGCTTTTAAATCCAGTGAGTCTGAATCTGGTAACCTCGTCGTGAATTTAGTGGTGATGTTGGCGATCAGATTCTGATCATTGGCGACCCCCGGCTAGCAGCTGAGGTCTTCAATGACCCGAGAATTGGCAAGGCCCATTTGTAAGTCTTCTTTGACTTGATTTTAGAAGCAATTCTGTTTCGATGTCCTCTTTCGCAATATGCCCATTGCTTGGTTTGTGAACAGGAGCTGCACCAAAGGCCCCTGCAACTGGACCACCTAACCTGTAAACTGATACGAGCTACTGACTTGAATGGCCCATGCGTCAAATCAATTCTAAATCAATTGCTTCATGCACCTTCAAAGGGACTGAACCGAAATGTGCAGGTAGATAATTATGTTCCTCCAGATCCTCATGATGTCATCTGCAGAGCGGGGGGGGGGGGGGGGGGAGGGTGGGAGTTCTTCAGCCCCCGAGCGAGTCTAAGTTAGCAGCAAGTATAATTCTGATAATAATGTTCTGGTTGGACAGGTTCTATGATGATTTCATGATGGTAATGGCCCTGATGCTCGAATTTTCCAAATCTAGTCGATCTTTTAGCCATCCCTTGGATCTCATGCCAATACAAGATTATAATGGCAAGAGATCTCTCGGACATCACTGGAATGGAAGTCCGAACCCAAGGCCGAAAATGGAAGTCCCTTGGGCGGTCTTGATGCGAGATATGATGGTCCCTCGTGGCCATTGTGCCCCCCTACATGTGTTTCACGAGCATGCCATGGAGGGAGAAGCTTTGTGGATTGTAGGTCTGTAAGGCCTTGGGTGTGTTCTGCACATGCGCCCTGTGTGTGTGTGTGTGTGTGTGTGTGTGTGTGTGTGTGTGTGTGTGTGTGTGTGTGTGTGTGTGTGTGTGTGCGTGTGTGTGTGTGTGTGTGTTCGTTTGTGTGTCTATGTCTGTGTGCGTGGCATGTGTTCACAGCCTTGTTCTCTACATTCATTATCGGAAAAGTCACCAGCCAGGAGCACGAGTCACGCTTGTGCATGGCGAGGAGGAGGAGAAGAGGAAAAGGAGGTGTAAGAGGAGGGTGACGAAGAAACATGGAGGAGGAGAGGAGGAGGAGGAGGAGGAGGAAGAGGAGAAGGTCGCATTTGTGCAGCCAGCAAAGGCTCATGAGAAGAAAGTCATGACCCATGATCATGAATGCACATGGACTACGTTCCTTGGCGTACAGCATTTCGGGCCATGGTACGAAAGCTTTATGGCTGTAAAGATCCTGGGAATTTTGGAAATTTTGGAGGGGTTTGAGGAGTTGGGTTGGCGGTGCATGCATATCCAGCTTTTGGGTGGAACCAGAGCGCAGCCGAACATGGAGTGCGCGTATGGAGGAACTGCCCCTGACGAGAGCTACCACAGAGCAGTGCGCAAAGTAGGCATCTGACTTCTAACCCTGCCCTGGTCTTGCCATGTGTGTGTGTGTGTGTGTGTGTGTGTGTGTGTGTGTGTGTGTGTGTGTGTGTGTGTGTGTGTGTGTGTGTGTGTGTGTGTGAGAGAGAGAGAGAGGAGAGGAGAGAGGAGAGAGAGAGAGAGAGAGAGAGAGAGAGAGAGAGAGAGAGAGAGAGAGAGAGAGAGAGAGAGAGAGAGAGAGAGAGAGAGAGAGAGAAGAGAGAGAGAGAGAGAGAGAGAGAGAGAGAGAGAGAGAGAGAGAGAGAGGAGGGGGGGGTGTGATCCTTGTAATCTGTGTGTGAGGAGGCTGCTGTATTGTGTGAGCCCCTCTGTCACAATCATCAGAAGCTTCTGTGATCATGAGGTGCTTGGGATCGAGACATCTCTAGACCTATGCATCACAAGGGGTGTTGCCTCGCATGGACTTGTGTAATGTGCTTCAAATGCCTTGTTTGAGATTTGAGTCAATTCTGAAGCATTGTTCAAAAATTCGCGACTCTAAGCAATTCGAATACCGCTGCATTTGCTTGGAAGCCAACTGATTCTGTGTAATCCAGCCAACCGAATCTGTGTAAATGGTATGGGAGGCCCTTGTTGGAACACACTGTGTCAGGTTCAAATCTTCCAGCGGCTGTTTCTGAATGTTCTCTCCACTCCTCTGACCTCCCTGTCAGCACGTGCGGCAAAGTTAACTAACGTTGGTTAAACACAGTCAACCAACGTTGGCATGTGTGGTTTCCAGGGATTCGCTCCATCCTTCAGCATCCAGAATGTCAGGTGTGTCATTGTTGCTGGGCGGGATGCTACTTTACTGCTGCGTTTGGTTCATGCCTGCATCAACTAATTTGACTACTGCTGCAATTAGTTCAATGCTGCTGGGCGGAAATGGCATGTTATTGCTGCAGCTTGGTTACTGCTGCCTGCATCATGCGCACCCATTGCTGCGTGTTTGCATGATCAAACTAGCGGGAGCAACCGGTTGGCGCATTCATGGTCCAGTGGCACACCACTAGTAAAGTCGTGCACTCTCAAAACCGAGCGAGGGGGAGTTCAGATACTCCTCCAGATATTTTTGGAGCTTTGGATATATATGACGTCAAGGTGGAGTTGGGGGGGGGGGGGAGTTAAGTTATTCCTCCAATATTTTGGAGGTTGAGATAGGTACGTTTTGCTCATGCCTGCACGCTGGGGAGGAGACATGCTCCATCACGGCACCTTACCAAACCTCCTTAGTGTGGGTTCGCCGAGGCCTCTTATCAGTGGCGGAGGCAGGGCGCCTCGCCGTGCTGCGGTTAACAACAGGTTCGGGATTGCTGCAATAGGGACCGTTCGCGAGTCTCTCTCTCTCTCTCTCTCTCTCTCTCTCTCTCTCTCTCTCTCTCTCTCTCTCTCTCTCTCTCTCTCTCTCTCTCTCTCTCTCTCTCTCTCTCTGTCTCGTTGCAAGTGATTTCCAATGTACGCGTGTGGGGTGTGAGCCGGAATAGGGTAGGTCGCTCGCCTTGTTTGGGGGGGGGGGGGGGGCGGGGGGAGGGAGGGGAACAAAAGATTTTGATGGGTGAAGACGCAAAGCATTGTGGACATCCCTTTGTCTGCTTGCACTTGTCGGTCTCTGCCATTTGTGCAGTATTCAGGAAAGTATTCAGGAAGCGATGTTGAACCAAGTCGGGAAGACAAGAGGACAATCAAGTGCAATATGGTTATGCGCAATGCAGGAAGCGCTTTGAGGATATAAAGAGGAGTGCGCCTGAACTGCTTTCGCTGTTGAAGAGCAAAGGACCTGGTACGGCAGTAGAGATTACGCATGCCCTCATGTGCGCAACACTGGACACCATCGGATGTTTTGCTGCGAATATTGAAGTCGGGGCTGTCGAGTCCCTATCCAAGGCCGACAAGTTCCACTTGATCACGGTACGCCTCCCTCCCCACTCTCTCCTTTCGTCACGCGCATACCCCACACAAACCCTCACGCACGTATGCAGGCGCGCAAGCGTACCTTCATGCTCACACACACACACACACACACACACACACACACACACACACACAGGCACACACACACAGGCACACACACACACACACACACGGACACAAATGCATGGCACCCTACACGCGATCTCACACATGCACATACGCACACACATGCACATGCAAAAGCACACGCGCACATATACACGTATACACGTAAATACACACACGCTGGCTTACACATGCGGGTGCGAGCGCGCGCGCGCGCGCGCGCACACACACACGCACACAGGCGCACAAGGAACAACATCTCCTATCTGAATAGGCTCAAGTTGTTAAGAGCAGAGGCAGCTTGGGAACACAGCACCGCACAAGCAGCACAGCACGACACAACTCAGCACATCACATCACATCACAGTATAACACTATATAATGTGTGTAGACAGTGTCAATTTGGTTGGCAACTCGGGGGTGGGAGTCGAGGGCTCTCGCCCCCATCTCCATTTCTCCAATACAATACAATATTAACATTGTATTGTATCAATATTGATAATGCTGATGGCCATGAGCACGGGTTCTGCACAGGCCTTGGACGAAGCCAACGCATATGTGGACAAGGTGGTGGGGAACCCTCTCCTGTCACTCTTGCCTTTCCTGCCCCTGCATGCGAAGGGGAAGCGAGCCATGGCCACCTTTCACAATTATATAAGTGGCGTTCTTGATCAGGTGGGCCCGGCCACTTCCCCCAGTGGGCTGCTATGCACATGGCCCTAGGAAGTTGGAAAAAGATATTACGAACAATTTATTAATGCCGGGTAATGCTGGGTATTACTGGGTAATGCTGGGTAAAGCTGGGTATTACTGGGTAAAGCTGGGTACTACTGGGTAATGCTGGGTAATGCTGGGTATTAACAATAGGTTTTTATTGCTGTTGCACCAGAACAAGCTATGTGTATTTTAGTCCCTAACAAGCTGTATATAATTTTGACCTGTGTGATTTCCCGCAGCCATAGGGAACCAGTAGAAAGGGTCATTGCAGAAGTGCCCCAGCTAGCCCCCCCCCCCCCCCAACCCGACCCCAAACGAGAGAATGTGAATCGGAAGACATTCACGCATGAGGTTGCCCCTGGCCCTGCCAAATAGAGAAGGGGGGGGGGGGTTTGGACATCAAAGTTGTGTTTCGGAACATATTTACACCATGAGACTGCCTTTCCCCAACCTTGCCCCACACCCCTTCTTCTTCCCAAAGTGCTTTTGGGGGGGTGGGCAACAACCCTCAAACATGACAGTCCTCCCCCACCTGCTCAACAGACGAAAAATAGTACACAAGAACAAAAAAATAGGTGGAAAGGGGAAGGGATTGTGATCCAGCTTTTTTCTCGAGTGACCGTTTCCCAACCCGCAACCCCCCAAACCTGTCCCCCCCCCCTCCCAGCCCCAAATGAGGGGGGCCACAGAAAAGGTTTGGAGTCGAGAATTATCAAACAAACTTGCATAGAGCCCCCAACAAGGGAACGTTGATCCATGGTCCACATCCAACTCCTTCCGTTGACTTGAAACATGTTGCATGCTGCGTGAATACTACAATTCTTACCATCTTCAAGGACGTGCTCGACAACTGCATGTCAAGTCTTGCTCACGATGGAGCTGCAGGGATGCTCTGGCCTGCTGTCTGCAAAGCAGCATGCGGTTGTTGTGGAAACAGCATGTGGGAGTGGTTCGCAACTGCTGCATTAAGAAGGCTCACTCTTGATGACGGCCAGGATGCCCGGCCTGTTCTCTGCGACATAGCATGCGGGTGTTATTTTAATAGCATGTCCTAGCATGATTCGTAGATGCAGGCATTGGAATGACGTTTGTTGTTGCATTTGTTATCTTGGGCTGAAGATGCGGGGGGCGTTTGATGTGGATGGGCTGGTGCACAGGTACTGGCAAGGGGTACTCCCGCACACGATGACGTGAGTGTTGCTGCCCAGATGGTTCGGATTCGGGATCCTCAGGGCAATCCTCTGTCTTATACCTCCATGCAGGTGCTTCACTGCTCAATCCCAACTTCCTCCCCCCTCTCCCCCCTCCCTTCCCCCCTCCCTCCCCTCCCTCCCCCCCCCTCTCTGTCTCTCTCTCTCTCTCTCTCTCTCTCTCTCTCTCTCTCTCTCTCTCTCTCTCTCTCTCTCTCCCCCCCCCCTCTCTCTCCCCCCTCCCTCCCTCTCCTCACCACGCAGGTGCTTGCTGAATCCGTCTATTCCCCAGCCTCCTCCCCTTTCTTCCCCCCTCTCCCCCCCCCTCTCCACTCTCTCGTCCCGTCCCCCTTCCCCCTCATCACATCTGTGCTTAGCGTGCAGTGCACCCAGCACAAGCTGCTTCTCCCCTGGGTTATCACATTCCAATTTCCCTGCTTCACCTGCAAATCCAGCTGCACTGGTCTGCTGTGCTGCTACTGTACACCACCCTTTAGTCCTTATAGGGCTCCAGTTGACGACGTTTCTTTGGCTCCATTGCTACAAGTGGTGGCGAAAGCTTGGGTTCCATGTATCAAGCCCTTGACCAGCACATCTGCACACACACACACACACACACACACACACACACACACACACACACACACACAGAGAGAGAGAGAGAGAGACGGGGGGGGGAGGGAGAGGGAGGGAGGGAGGGAGGGGGAGAGAGAGAGAGAGAGAGAGAGAGAGAGAGAGAGAGAGAGAGAGAGAGAGAGAGAGAGAGAGAGAGAGAGAGAGAGAGGAGAGAGAGAGAGAGAGAGAGAGAGACACGCACGCACACATGCCCGCGCACGCGCGCGCGCGCGTGCGCGCGCGCGCCCACACACACACACACTCACACGCACACCCACAGGCAGATCTCTAGAGAGACAGAAAGTGGGAGAGCAGGCCAGGTGATCAAGGAGGGGAACGATCAAGGGAGAGAGGGGGTACCCATATAGTCGGAACACGCGAGGGGTCCACATGATAGCATGGAGTGCGCCCTTAAACCAAGTCAGCAAACGCGAGCCGGCACTATCCCAGCGTGTCTCCTGCACCCCTCCTGTGTTTTTCTTTCTGTCTTTTTCTGCCTCTGTTTACAAAGTCACAGGCCTGTACAGCCGGTACAGCAAGCTAAACAACCACTCTGCTCATGAGCATTGTTGTTTTACTTTTTGTGTTCGGGGCCGGGGGGCCCTCTGGCACAGGCACAGCTGAATACCCTCTTCCATGGTGGTTACGATACAACTGGGTGCGCGCCTGGCCCGAGGCCCGTTTGTTTTTGTGCTTGATGCCTGCCACATGTGATTGTTCCACCAAACTCACAATGCCTCGTTTGGATATCTCCCACAATGCTTTTGGTGCACTTCCTGGTGTGGTCTGTAGTAGTATTCAAGGCTGTATGGATCCCTAGTTTCAAGTCGAAGAGAAGGAGAGACGCGCTATACATCTACAAGACGGCATTTGCAACTGGACCAAGCATATTGATCGTTGCAGTGCGCGACAAAGTGTGCTAGCTGCTCGTTGAAACCAGGGGCATTCCGTGGCACTCAGTTACCAGTAATCTATTCCTGCGGTAATTTATAACTACAGTAAATCTATGGGCTCCCCTATGGGGGGTAGACTTCAGCTTTTAGGGTTTTAGGCGTTTGTTTGTGAGGAGGGGTGTGTGGGTGTGATCCCTCTCGTATTGTAATCTATGCTCTCAGATTCGGACGGCCATTAGTCTGTGTCAAAGGCAGTGGGGCTGCCCTTCGTGTTCTGGTGCCTTACCTAGCTTTGATGCTTCCCTGGACGGGTTCCACACATGTACTGTACCATGAATACACATGACTGTACCATGAACACACATGTACTGTACAAGCAGTTGTGGGTTTTGGGGATTGCTTGGCAGGAACACGATGGCCTGGACGCTGTTTCTGGTGAGCAGCCACCCGGACGTGGAGGAGAAGGTGACAGCAGAGCTGAGGGAGGCGGGCCTACTGGCCTCCCCATCCTGTCCCAGCCCCCGGCCCCTGGAGCTTTCCGATCTCTCACGGCTTCCTTACATGGCTGCAGTCTCGAAGGAGTCCATGCGCCTCTACCCCGTGCGCGCTGCGCCCCTCCCCACCTTTTTCCATGTCCCAATAGATTCTCCCAAAATTATCCCAAAATCGCAAGCTTCTGCATATCCACCATGGGGTTTCCTGATTGGGAACTCCCGCGAGGTCGAATTGGTGTGGACTTTCATTGCAAATTTCTTCCTGTCGGAGTCGGGAAAGTCCCGATCCTGGCAGACTTTAGGCTGAAATGTGATCGCGCGGGAGTTCCTGTTCTGATGCACGCAGTTCGTCCGCCGCTCTCATGATGAGAGGAAGAGAGTCGCATGCGGCATGAGTCATATGGTGCCCCTACCCCCCCCCCCCCCCGGCCGGGGGGCAGCCCATCTGTAACGACCGGGATTCGTACCCTGGACTGTGAGGTCCCTAGGAGGTCTCATAACCAATGGCCCATGTGCCCAAATGGGACACTGGGTGACTTTTGGCATTGCTCGGTGCTTAAGTAGGGGACCGACTTGGGACTCGTTCTGAAAGTCGATACACCACCCTCCAGGCACTCCTCATTAAATCATTTTTTTTTAAAAAAGAAATAAATAAATAAAAAACCTTTCCTGTAGTGGTTTCAACCTGCCTGATCCAGATACTTACAGGGCTTTGCCAGTCATCAGTTGGCAAGGAAATTCAAAGCCACACAAGTTTGTGTGCTTTTGATTTGCTTTCCTTGCTATTGAGGGAAGCAACGAATCAGCGGAAGTGCTATACTTTCACGATTGAGCTGCTTGCAAGGAAATTCTTTGCAACTCCCCCCCCCCCCCCCAAACAACGAACTAACAGCACCCCCGACCTCTCCCCCGCCACCCCCAAAACCGACCAAAAGGGGAAAAAAACTAAAAAACAAAAAACTAAACCAGTGGTATGAACTCCGAGCCCGTGGTGCTTCCCTGGTCACCAGCCGTGCCGGATTATTTCGATGTTTAAAGATGAAATTCTGCTCTCGAGGCTGGCGACTTTTGAGACAGGACAACAACGGGCTGGCATGCGCAGGTGGCGGCGGCAATCGGGCCCAGGATGAGTCGCAGCTCGGACATCTTGCTAAGCAATGGTCTCCTGGTGCCACGTGGCATCATAATCTGGCCCATGGTCTACCTCATGCATCGCCACTCCAGCCTTTGGAGTGAAGCAAACAGGCGTGCCTGACTCGCTCAACCAAAGCACTAACCCTGTATTGTTTTCAGTATTAAGAGTGAAGTTTATCCTAACCGCACACCAGAAATCGTGCATGCTTTTGTTTCTGCTGCCACCGCGCAGGCCATATGGATGTCATGCATGTCAAGGCACCCGCTTGTGTCTTTCTTCTCTGAGCAACATCACATGTTTAGTAGTGATGGGGCTTTTGCCTCTCCTTGTGCAAGGATAAACGCCTCTGTATAGGCCTACATAGGGGCACATGTGGCTTGTGCAACAGCTCAATACCAACTGGGAGAGCAGTGTGGCACTTGGAAAGCTTTCGCCGGCTTGCAATTTTGAGGGGTTGGGCTAGCTGTGCTTCTTGTGTGATTGTACCTTCACATATATGAGCACGGTTGGTCCAAATCACCGCATGTTTCCTTGAGGATGACGTCATGGGACAGCCCCACATGCAGAGACTTCAAGAGAAAAGAGCAAATGACGATAGTGTTGTGCTTTGTTGACCAAAAGATGACGGCGAGTGCGTCTGGTTTGGCCGAAACATTGCCAGTGATGTGTCTTGCTGGCAACAACGAGTGTAAACGTGTGTCTTAGGACACATTACAGGCCTGTTTGGCCACAACCTTGCCAGTGATGTTCCTTGTTGTACACAATCTCGCCAGTGATGTGCCTCGTTGTACACAACCTTGCCAGTGATATGCCTTGCTGTACACAAGCTTGCCAGTGACGTGCCTTGTTGTACACAACCTTGCCAGTGATGTACGTTGTTGTACACAATCTTGCCCATGATGTGCCATGTTGTACACAATCTTGCCAGTGATGTGCCTTCTTGTACACGACAGAGGACTGTGCAATGAGCGTGACAGTGATGCATCTTGTTTGGCAGAGCTGCGACATTTTCTGTGATGCCCAATGCTGGCTAAAACAATGACGGTGATGCGTTCCGTTCCCCCACAACATCCAGTATTGCTCTGGCAGGCATTCAACTAGGACAAAATGTTGATTTCCACCTCACAGCTAAGTTCTGAGCAGCCACCTTCTTTAACAATTGACTAGGAGGCTTTTCTGAGCTGATTGTTCAATGATTCTGGCAGCCATAATAACATTGACAACTTAAGATGTTGCTTAGAAACTGATGGGGAGAATGTGGGAATTAACCGAAGTCCAATTTCCCTATCATCACCGCTGCTATGCATGGGCCACTATCTATCGATAGTTTACGACGTGAGCTTGGGGTTCCAGATTCATGCCAGAGAGGTGGCTCAAAGAACCCCCCACAAACACGAGCAATGATGAAGGGAGGCCGTCTGGCGATGCGAATATCTCGCAAAAAGTAATTTCGGACCAGGTTGACAGCGGTGCGGGAGAAGGACGGATCAAGCCGACTGATACACCATCTGCATGGATGCCTTACATATTGGGCAGGTGCCGTAGTCTATGCACCCACTGTACATTGCTGATGCGCCATTGTGGCTCAGAAATCTGCAACGTTAACATACTTGGACCCACAATGTCACAGTACAAAAAGCGGCATTTATCTAATACAGGATGCATGTCAGAAATGTAATTGGGATGTCAATGTCTTTAAAGAAAATTTCTCAACATCACCAAGTCATAGGGACCCCCCCCCTCCGGGCCCTTTCCGTTGTGGCCTGGGCTCATTGCGCATTTAGCTTGACTTTCCTAAAACGTTCAAAGGCGAGCTATTGAGGGATTGCGCTTTTTATGGAAAATGTTGGTCTACTGAGATTCGTAGGCCTGTGATAAAACCACGCCAGTTCCTGGTGTTGTATCGCTTTTTGGAAACTCCTGCCCATCTGCTCGTCTGTGAAACTGTACACTCATTCACAGGTGCTCTGCTCAGATAGTCGTTATAAGGAAGCCTTCATCACATAATATATGTCAATTTGCATGTCTGGAGGAATCTATCCAAACCGGGGGGTTGGTGAGGGCACGTGTCCTGTAAGAGGTACGTGTACCGTCGTGCTGTAGTGTGCAAGGAAGCTTGTAGAGCTACTTACGACGTGCTGCATGAAAAGTTTGGGGGAGCTTGGAATGGAGCTCTTGCTACGTTTCGCAGGCGCGACTGCATGGGGAAGGTGCTGGCCGAGACTAGGATGATGGCGACTCTGGCAACGTTGCTGGGAAACTTCCATTTCAAGCTTGCAAAGCGAATGGGAAGTCCGGAGGAGGTGGCGGCCAGCTCTGAGCTCCGAATTGGTCTCGTCACCAAGGACGGCATGTGGCTCCACGCCATTCCCCGCTCGGGTTCCCATGCTTTGTAGCTTGAGATCCTGGACGTTGGCTGAGCACCATATATCGCTTCATTGCAATGCATTGTGGCCCTCGACTGGAGGTCTGCACGCACTGCATGCAGGGTTTCTATAGGCCAGCTGCGAGCCCATATGGCTTCATTGCTGCCGGCTATTGCAAGTCGTCTTCTCCTTCCACTGCAAGCCACACATGTTCTGTTTATTTTCTTCTTCTCCTTCCACTGCCGGCAATTTGGTGTCTTAAGCGAGCTTTTGTCCGATTCCGCTCTGGAGGCGTCTTCCCACTGCATGCACGATTCCCATTGGACTTTTGGCTTAAGCAGCCCTGAGCTATAAGCTATTGAAGGGGAGCCGGTAGGGAAGACTCCCTTCCTGTGAAAGACTGAATGTACGGTACTCTCCCATTAAGCAGCCCCTTGCCCTTAGACTTCCATCCCTGGGATGCTTTGAATGCAAGGCACCCACCCCTCATGCAGCCCTATTTAGGCCCTTATAAGGAAGTCTAACTAGACTCCCATCTTGCGATGGTAAGATTAATCAATTTTGTGTGGTTCTCGCCATTCTCGTTGAGCCCCTGCTTGTGCCATGGAAAGCGGACCCCTCAACATGGTGCAGATGTTGAAAAGCAGCATGCAGGTATGCCGCCATGCATTCTTGGGGACATGTACTCAGCTTCGACTGTAGATGGTTGCTTGCTACGACAGACACGAGCTGAAATAACAAACTCCCAAGAAGCCTTTATTAAAGCTCGCCATATTGTTTCAAGCTTAAGATGAACTCTCTGACAGGTCTCTGATGGCTCAAGAAGCACCACAGCGACCCATATTTACTGTCCAAATCAGACTTTTATAAGCTATTTGCGCCTAATATTGCTATTTGCCCAATAAGCTCTTTGCGCCCAATATATTAATAAACTTAAGTATTTGGAAAGCACCCGAACGCAGGGCAACCCTAGTGTACTTTTGGCCAACTCTTGCAACCCGATGTGAAGGCAGGGGCCCCTTGGTCCTCCTTTTGTAGGAGGGTGATCAATATGCCCTCGGCCGCTTTACACGAAGGCATAGGAACAACTCTGTGGCAGCATCAGATTGCCACATTTATGGACCATGTGCTAACGAGTTGCACATGGCAGGAATCAACACGACCACCAGGACAACAGCGCTCCCTGGAAGGACTGCCCAATCGGCTTTTACAAACTTTCAAACTTCAGGACATGCTTGACTTTTCTGTTCAAACATTCAGTTGTTAGATAGCATCACGACGGTCCTGTGGCACCTGCGCCATAATCCTTCCTTTGCACTTATCACTCGTTTAAATGCTCCAGACAAGGTCTACAGCTTGTCCCGTCCATTAGCTACCTGCGTGGTGGAATACATCGACTTCTTGTATTTATTGATATCTGTACAGATGGGATAGGCTCATACTTTACTCAGCCATGATATCGGCTTATATATTTCATCTCCAGTCACGTGCCGCCTAGACATGTACATGATGCTAAGTATTGCGGTCGCTACGGTGTTCTGTGATCTAGGTTTGCCTAGAATGCATCCATATGGGTGTAACATTCTCCACGTATGCATGCAAGTTCTGGGTTGTGATCACGTACAGAAGCTAATTGGTCTACACTTGCATTCAATATATCATATATAGTTACCGTCACACAGGCCATAGGCCCATCCTGGGAGCGCGTTGGTTCACTTCCACATACCAGGATCAGAGTTGCATTGCACCGTCAGAATGCATGCAATGAACTTCAATGGGACGGATGTTTTTATGGGGTCCAACCCTCCTTTGCCCCTAAAGGGTAGCTAAGTGACAACAACAGTTGGGGGCTTGATATTCTTCTGTTGTGCAAGGGTCTCTTAAAGATCCCCCCCCCCCCCTTCCCTGGAGCCAAGATATATCTAGCTTTGTACAAACAATTGTAAGGGTAGAAAACTAAGAAAAGGCCATGTGTACCCTGTTCAGTGGAGTTGAATGCCACGTGAAGGTATGCACTTTGTATACGACGTATATGTACACTAGGTATGGAAATGTTGAAACTCCAATAGGTCCCGTTCGTCCCTGCAGGTGATGCACATGCTCGTACAATCCTCCTTTCTGTACGATGGAATCTGGCCTGCTGAAGTCAAGGTGTGAGATGCAAAGTGCAAAAAAGGCCCGTGACGGAAATCAACGCTCAGCTGAGTGACAGAAAAGCTGCTTTGTCTGAAAGTAGAAGCTGATGCTGACCCAATACTCCCAGAAGCAACATCTTACCATGCGTTGTGGCCAGTGCCAGTATAGCTCAAGAGGTACCCTTGAGCTAACAATGTTTTATGTGTTCCTGGTGTCTCTTGCAAGGGGCTGTACAAGACTTCTCTGTGGGGATCTCCAGTGTCTCTAGAAGGAGGTGCACAAGCAAGTGCAGAGTGGCTGTGTGCTGAATTGTACTTCTGCATCGTAACTGCTCTTCCCAACCTCATTTTCAGTGGCCATGTACTAAGAGCGTTCCATTCAAACACAAATAACGTTAGTGCTCAATTGCTAAACATGGAGCATTTTGATTTTCTCCGCCTAAAAATGGAGTACTCCCCCTTCAGGCAAAACCAACCTTCGATATCGACTATTCTAGCAAACACATGGCTGGCCTTACATAAAACCAATTCGCATGCCAGCTCAACTGGCCATTGAATTGAACAACTTTGCACAGTTCCAGAGTGTGATGATATTTTTAACGAGGGGAGCAAATTACTAAGATGCGCGGAACACATCAAAGTGTCCTGAGATCAGCCATGGTGACAACTGAACGCATTGAGGTACATCCAATGACCCACTAAAGTCTATTCAAAAGAGGTCAGAGACTGCATACACACAAGCCAGTATGTGCGCTGTACACAAGTGTGTACGCATGCGTGTGTGCGGACACATACACACACACACACACACACACACACACACACACACACACACACACACACACACACACACACACACACACACACACACAGAGAGAGACCTCCTGAGAAGATCAAGTTTCTTGTGCACGGAGCTTTTTTTTTTTTTTTTACAAATGGTCAGCGATCTATTGCGATACACCTACCTGATGTTGTCAGGAAGCCAGTTGCTTTGTCATCAGGATTGCATCGCTCCCATCCGAGTAATAGGCCTTTCGCCTTCCAACTGCCTCGAAATTGAGACTAACATATAGTGCTATTGCAGGGCCATTCTCTGCCGAGACTTCCAACAAGACCAATTGGGCCCCAACGCTCTTCCTGCATGACAACTGGAACTAATCTAGGCTTGCTCAATTCTCAGAATATCTGGTAATTGACAAGTGCAGCTGAAATGCCTGATCCAACACTGCCGGTGGTGCAGCAGATAAGACAGGTGCCTTTCCATCGCTCAATCTTGCAGCCCAAATGCAGGGGATCTAGCAGAGCTTAAAAGGTGTTGACACACCATGCATAACACGCCCAGGCAGTCCCCTCTTGACTTAGTAATAAGGCCCAGCCTAAGGTTGGAAAGCCGAAACAGATCAGCACCGCATCTGAAACAGCAATAAAATTTGTACTCAAAGCAACAACTCACAAAGTTGCTACCATGCCCCATGAGTTTTGGACTAAAACTCGTTTTAAGCAAGAGTTCGGCCGTACCCCTCTTGACAAACACTCTGCATTAGTGCCCTGCCGATGCCCTTGCGCCTGACTTCTGGACGAACCGCAAGCTCCAAAATTTGCACCTCGTCCACGACAAGCCAGCATATGATGAGTCCACAAACAACGTGTTCTACCTCTGCAACCAGGACGATTCCATTGCTTCTTTCAAGCTGATCCTGAGAACCCCAAGCATTTCAGAAGCCTCAGTAACATCAATAATTACGTAAACTCAGGCAAATTGTCTTTTCAACGTACGATCCCCCGCCAATTCTGTCACAGTTTGTCCTTCTCAACAACCGGTCCTATCTTACCGCACCAGCAACTGTCCTTCCGACCACGTGCCCGCACACACAGCTTCTATATATGTTAGAGCAGGCAGGTCCTGAGTTCCCGCTCGTCTTATCAGGGCTGTCACACAAGCTTGGCTCTTTGTAAGCCGCAATGTTCGTTGTTTTCGGAAAACAGGTCCTGGAATCCTTGAAACACTGAACCGTGCCCCGAAAGGGCAGGTACAAAACTGTGTAAACAAAGTGACATGATTCATTTCTAAATCAATATGCATTGACGTATTGGGCTCATTGAAGTAATGTGCTCGGGAAGACCGTTCCCTTCCACTCCATAACAGATAGGCGATCGACCTAGATCGTAACCATTAAAGGCCCACTGTCCCTGATGACTTCCCTGCTACCAATTCCATGACTTCAGTACACTCAAAAAGGCAGGATAAACTGCATGTGTAAAGGAGCCAAGTGAAAATATTTCAAATAAGGTATCCTGAACAAAGTATGTCGGTCCGTCGGCCCGAAATAGCGGGGCATGTGGCCTCCCACGTGATCAGCACTGATCTTCCGTAGAGCATTTCGAATCTTCCATCTTCCTTTTTCCTTCGAAGAGCGATGCCGCAGCCCTCCAAGCAGCTCCCGTAATCCATGCAATTAAAGCAGTCTCAAAAGAAACACAGGGCAAAGGGATTGTTGGAGTTTAAGAGATTAGCACAATATGGTAAGCGATCATCGTACACCCCTGCGTGACTCGATTTTTCAAGTTCCCGCCACTTGCTAACAACGCTCTTGTTGTGCAGGCTGACGCTCCTATGCCAGATGAATACGCTGTACCTCCACCAGATGATGAAGACGATGCAGACTCTCGCGACCTATCAAGCTTGGGCAATGACGCTGATGCTGAAGTCGTGCAACCGCATCAGGAGAGCGATGATGATGAAGGGGAAGATCTGCTGGAAAATGCGGAACAGTAAGTCCCACTTCTATTAACTTTTTATCTTAAAGAAATATTCACTTCGTTGGGTTAACCCAGAATGGACTTTTGTAGTTGCGACGCTGGGTATGCTCACAATGCGTTTCAACGGTGCAGGGACTACCGGCCGATGCCCGCGTTGGATCGCTACGATGATAAGTACATTGATGACAACGTTGACGATGGCGAGATGTCTTTCAGTGCTCGTCAGCGGGCTGAGCGGGAGCTAGATCGTAGAGACATCCGAGAGGGTCGTGTTCCACGACGACGCCGGTTGCCAGGCGCCTTGGAGGGTAATTATTTTTTCATCGTCTAATAATTTCCTGGGATGGCAGAGTGGTGCAACTCAGAGGTTGGTTGTGAGCTAACTGAGGGACTGTGCAAGGCTCTTAACAAATATCCTGTCAGTGTTGAATCTTGAAGACAGCCCACCAGTGCAACAATGAGACGTAATTTGAGCAGTGATTTGCATTGCCGATGCTCTGGTGTGTCCTAGAGGATCAACCTCGCCCTGTGTTGTACTTCGGTGCCATTGCTCAACTGACATGGGCCTATCCTGCACAGAGGATTTGTCGGAGGATGACCGAAGACCGACCCAGAGAAGGCGCATCGACCGAGCACAAGCTGGGGATGACAGCCAGGGGGATTGGGTGAGGCTCTTATGGCCTGCTTGCAGACACTGACTACGCAGAAACAGCAAACAGGCTGTTGCACACAGTCCAAAAAAGCCTTTGTCCCGTTGTAAGTAAATGACATGTCGTCAAATCAACCACAGTTTTTCATCCTAACCTGCACATGCCGGGCCCTAGTATGGTGAGGTCCTGTCCACCTGATGGCCGCGGTCTTTCTGATCGACCTTCTCACACAGAGTTTTGTGTCTGCGAAAGGCCCAAAGTTTGCGAACTGGAAGGAATGTGTCTGGCTGAGCATGCTGTTGCATATAACGGTTTGCTTGAAGCCTGTGTCATGACATCAACGAGGACAGTAATGAGGCTGCTTGAGCAGAAGCAGTTTTGGGGCAGCGGAGGGGTTTGAGGCTCTGTGCACTTCGTGCAAATACCAGGGAGCATGTGTTTTTGAAGATGCAAGCTGTCTCATATCAAGTCAAACACAGAGCTGATCGTAGAGGCTTCCATGACATTGTCATGTGGACACAAGGGGCGGCATGCCAAGCTTAAGGCGTGGGAGGGTGCAGCCCGAGCTGGCAGTGGACCTTGAGACTGCCAGAGGAAATCTGCGGGAAATCGTGGAGCAGGAGCCTGTGCAACAGGAGATCCACCGCCGTTTTGTCAGATTCCTGCAGGACTTCCGCAACGAAAATGGCGAGCTGGTGTACCGTAAGCGCATCCAAGACATGTGTAGTCGTGAGTTCCCGTACATCCTTTCAACGCATCCTCTTCCATTTCCGCTCCTTCCTCCGTCTGAGGCTCCCACCCCCCCGGCGACTCTATCTGCATGTGCTTCGGGCATGAGAGAGAGAGAGAGAGTGTGTGTGTGTGTGTGTGTGTGTGTGTGTGTGTGTGTGTGTGTGTGTGTGTGTGTGTGTGAGTAAGAGAGAGGGGAGAGAGAGAGAGAGAGAGAGAGAGAGAGAGAGAGAGAGAGAGAGAGAGAGAGAGAGAGAGAGAGAGAGAGAGAGAGAGAGAGAGAGAGAGAGAGAGAGAGAGAGAGAGAGAGAGAGAGAGTATGAGTGTCAGAATGAGAGTGAAAGCGCGCGTGCGATGGGGGTGGCGAGGCATGGCTCATTGTTATGACAAGAGCAGAAGTAGCCATGACTTTGAGAGGAACATTGGACCAGAGAACAGTCAGGCGCTGGAGGTGGAGCGGGGATGGGGGGGTGTGTGTGCATGTATGAGTGAGTGCATTTTTCTTTTCTGCGGGGAGAGGGCGTGGGTATTTGAACGGTGGCTTATACGTCATTGCTGGGGCAAATGCAACCATTAAATCTGAGTGGCGCCTTGGACCAGAGAACAAGCAGTCGCTGGAGGTGGAGTGGGCCCACGTGAGCGCCTACAACACATTGCTGGTGCTGTGGTCTGCTGACCAGCCGAAGGTGATGCTGGGAATCTTCCACAAAGCCGCGCTGGAAGCTGTCCTGGACCAGTTCCCCGACTACACCACCATCCACCAGGAGGTCTTCGTCCGATTCTTGAACCTGCCTCTTGTTGATTCCATCCGTGATCTCAGGTTGTCCCTCCTCCATTGGCAAGTGGCCGTCTCGTGTCCGTGGTTGTGTTTCTTGTCTTGCATTTCCCAAAGCCCTTTTCGCTGCCCATGTACGTCCCGCTTGCTGCTGCCCGTGCTGTCACAACTGCCCTTCTTTTTTTCCCTGCGCATGATACACAAAGTTCCATTTCCTGCGCGCGCGCGCGTCTGTGTGTGTGTGTGTGTATGTGTGTGTGTGTGTGTGTGTGTGTGTCTTTGTGTGTGTGTGTCTTTGTGTGTGTGTGTGTGTGTGTGTGCGTGTGTGTGTGTGTGTCTGTGTGTCTGTGGCGGGGGTGTGTATGTGCAGGTGCGGGTGCCCGCACGTGCACACAGAGCTGGCTTCAGCGGTCATCTACTGGCCTTGGTGTGTCAAGAAATGCATTCACTTCATGCAGCTGCGATTAGATTCCTTGTCCCGCTTCGCTCAGCCTTCTCTTACCCATGTGTTGTATGGCGGTGTTTCTCAGCAAACACGATGCCAGACAGAGGTGCATGAGCACTCCCGCCACTGCAGATGACGCCAAAGAGGGGGGCACGCGCTCACACACTCCCCCCAATGCACACGTGCGCGCGCGCACACACACACACACACACACACACACACACACACACACACACACACACACACACACACACACACACACACACGCACGCGCGCGCGCACACACGCACGCACGTGCGCGCGCACGCGCGCACGCACTCTGCAGTCATTTGAGCAAGATAGGCGAGGGGGTGCAGGCAATTCCACCTGAACAGGCTGGTGAGGGTGAAGGGCGTGTGCACGCGTCGCACAGCCGTGTACCCGCAGCTGGACATGATCAAGATGGACTGTCTCAGCTGCGGCTACGTGCTGGGCCCTTTAATTCAAAATGGGCAGACAGAAGTGAAGGCTGGGTCCTGTCCCAACTGCCAAAAGCCTGGGCCCTTCCAGGTAAACAAGCCGAGCCGCTCGAGCCGCTTTCTCCCGCCTTTCTTGTTTATCATTGCTCTGAGCTTCTGCCATTTCTATGTCCTTCATTGCTCAGAGTTTATGCCATTTCTATTTCCTGAATCACACACAGCTGCTGGCTTTCTCCCGCTTTCTTGTTTATAATTGCTATGGGTTTCTGCCATCCCTATTTCCTTGCTCACATGGAGATCGAGTCACTTTCGCCTTTCTTCTTTATCACTGCTCTGAAATTCTGTCAATTCCCGTTCCTTGCTCGAGTGCTTGTCAGCCCGTTTGCGCATCATTTTTAGTGAGAATATTCCTGGCAAGGAGACAGGGGCCCCTTATTCGACGCCTTCATTTGCTCAAATAATTTCTCAGTCTCACCCCTTCCAGTGCCCAAAAATCTCAGTCCGCTCCTTCCAGCGCCCAGGAAAGACTTTCGTGCGACCTCCTGAAATGCGCATTAAAATAGAATAACGGATTTTCCGTTTGAGCTCATATGGTGGTGACATGCCTCCGAATTACATGCGCTTGATGCCCATGCGTGCATGCCTTCGTGTGCATGGCTGCATGCTCGGGTTCTCGCAAGCGCAAGCAGGAGGACAAGTGCCCAACAAAGCCCCGTCGCTCCGAGTGGATCCAGCACTGCACACGGATGAGACAACGAAGCGACTAAGGCGCAGCCTTATGTGCTCTTGTGTGTCGTTTTCTTCCACTCCCTCCCCACTGCAGCTGGCCCTGGCCTCCCACCGCTCCCGAGGGGCTGTCGCCGGGGGACCGCAGGTGAACGTTCAGGAGACCGTGTACAGAAACTACCAGAAGATAACGGTGCAGGAGAGCCCCGGGAGTGTGCCAGCGGGTCGCCTGCCCCGCCAGAAGGACGTCATTCTGCTGCATGACCTGGTCGACATTGCCCGTCCTGGGGAGATGGTTGACATCACTGGCATGCCCCCCCTGCCCCCCCCCCCCCTCTCTCTCTCTCTCTCTCTCTCTCTCTCTCTCTCTCTCTCTCTCTCTCTCTCTCTCTCTCTCTCTCTCTCTCTCTCTCTCGCACTCCCTCCCTCCCTCCCCCCCTCTTTCTCCCTCCCCCTCCCCCCCCCACCCTGTCCTCTCCCCCCGCCCACAAGCCCCTTCCCTCCCCGCGGGGGCATGCCCAACCCCTGGGGAGATGGTGGACATCACTGGTATGTCCCGCCCCTCTCCCCCAGTTCCACAGGGATTTTGTAACACCTCCAAGCTGACCATGTGGTGTTTACAAGGATTCATGCATCACGTCCGACATGGTGAGTTGCTGAGAATTCATGTATAACCTCCGACATGGCCACATGGGGTGTTCACATGGATTTATGTTATGCCTTCAAGGTGTTCTTGTGGTATACACAGGGGGTTATGTAACAACACCACCTTCTAATGGGGCCATGTGGTGTTTACAGGGGTTTATGTCAACAGCTACGACCAAAGTCTGAACGTGAAGAACGGCTTCCCGGTTTTCAACACTTTGATCGAAGCCAACTATGTGGGGGGAGCCAAAGCCGAGTTCATCCTCACAGATGAGGACAAGGCTGAGATCCACCGGCTGGCTCGCGATCCTCGCATTGGTGTGCCTGCCTCTTATGTGGTGTCACTTTTCACCCATGGTGCCTTGCATTGGTGATTGAAATAGTCGATAACTGCAAAAGGTAGAAGAATTCTACCTTTCAAATGGAAAGGGTGGCCGAGTCTTCAGAGGAAATTACCTGATTCGCAAATTTCCATCCGTAAACTGTAACTTAGTTCAAAGGTGGGACATTTGTATAACCCATATTTAGAACATTAAGTAGTTTACAAACTTACTTGAAGATTCAGTTAAATATAATATTTAAAAGGTTGAGTTTCTAAGTTCAAGGAGAAGATAAATAAGTCTAAATCTAAATCAAGTTAAAGATAGCACTGATAAAGAAAATCAAACTCGTGTCAGTAAAAACAGCAATGTTCGATGCGGAGTCTGAGTCTTTTGAGAAGGCTACCTGGGCTGTGGATTTCCTTCAAAAAGGGCAATTAAAAAAGCGATGTTTACCTCCCCAGGGGAGCGCATCTGCAAGAGCATGGCCCCCAGCATTTTCGGGCATGCCAACATCAAGATGGCTCTGGCCTTGGCGCTCTTCGGAGGCCAGGAGAAGAACCCTCCG
>KV908437.1:342084-352084 GCA_002005505.1 Botryococcus braunii
CGCAGAAGATGAGCGTCCAAAAGGCGCTGAGCAACAAGTTCAAAAAGTACCTTACCTACAAGGCCGACTTTGTGGAGCTGCTGATGTCGGCCCTGCAGGGCCTGGCCCGCGAATACATGCGCTTCCACCTTGCCCGCGCCAAGATGCCTGGCGCAGTAGTTGATGGGCCCCCCTGTATCCCCCTCAGGTGATTCCCATGCCGCCGATTCTCTGCTTGAGCTTGTGCTCCGGTGGAGGCTCTTGTGTAGTTCCCTCTCATGCGTCAGGTCACTGTTTGTAGGGATGGGGCCCCATCAACACATGTACTGGGGTTCCAAAGAGATTGCAAACTGTTATAGCGCACTGCTGCTGGCGAACTGCCGGCGGCGCTTCAACTTGTGATGAGTCTGATGTACAGCCCCTGTCCTTGCCTAGCCCATCTTGTCTTCAGCCATGGTGGTCATGAATTCGAGCACATGTGCGCATGCTCATGCACTCGCGCATGTGCTCTCTCTCTCTCTCTCTCTCTCTCTCTCTCTCTCTCTCTCTCTCTCTCTCTCTCTCTCTCTCTCTCTCTCTCTCTCTCTCTCTCTCTCTCTCTGTCCGCCCCCCCCTCTCGCTCTCTGACACACACACACACACACACACACACACACACACACACACACACACACACACACACACACACACACACACACAGGCAAATGCACACGCACACACACAGAGGCACAGGTGCACAGGTCCATCTACTCCCTCGACATGGATGTGCAATTGCAAGAGAGAGATGGGGTAATAGGAATGTGGGGTGTGTGTGTGTGTGTGTGTGTGTGTGTGTGTCCGTGTGTGTGTGTGTGTGTGTGTCCGTGTGTGTGTGTGTGTGTGTGTGTGTGTCCGTGTGTGTGTGTGTGTGTGTGTGTGTGTGAGAGAGAGAGAGAGAGAGGGAGAGGGGGAGAGAGGGAGAGAGAGAGAGAGAGAGAGAGAGAGAGAGAGAGGAGAGAGAGAGAGAGAGAGAGAGAGAGAGAGAGAGAGAGAGAGAGAGAGAGAGAGAGAGAGAGAGAGAGAGAGAGAGAGAGAGAGAGAGAGAGAGAGAGAGAGAGAGAGAGAGAGAGAGAACGGTGTGAGTGCGAGTGAGAGTGAGGCGGTCCGCCTCTCACAGGCAGGGTCTGGATGCCTAAGTCAATCCCGAATGGCTCGTAAGGGGTTTAGCCTGATGTTGACGTCTTGCGAGGGAGCAGGGCACTGGAAGAGAAAGCAAGGGAGTACAATATCCAGGACCTGGAGCCGCTGTTTTCCAGCCCCGCCTATCTGTCCTCTGGCTTCGAGCTGGACCCTGATCACAACGCCATTGTGTGCCCCATGTAGACAGCCAACGTGCCAAGCTCTAAAAAACGTGTACTCTCTTAGGATCCCCAAAAGAAAAGAAAGACAACTCTTGAAGAAAGACAATTCTTGCAGCTTCAACCAGAATTACAGATTCTCCTCATCTGACAGATGTCAATGAGCCAATCCCCGAGTCAAGATATGATTGAACCAAACCCTTGGAGATGATGTGATTGAACCAAACCCCTGGAGAAATGTGATCCAACCAATCTCGTGGACAAGATGTGATTGAACCAATCCCATGGAGAAAAGGTGATCGATCCAATCTCCTGGAGAAGACGTGGATGGACGAGGTCCCTGGGGAGGGACAGGCCTGGGCCGCGACACACTGCTTTTAGTCTTAGGGGCGTCGCATCCCCGATGCAATCTTGTGCATAGCCCTGCGACCAAGTCTTCCTTTTTCCCTTCCGCACCGCTTGTGATGGGCGGACACCTGGAGGGTTGCTTTGCTGCGAGGCTCAAAGCACAGAGATCTCGAGTGCTGATCTGGCCACGACTTGCCAGAGTGGTGCCTCGAAGCTTTTGCAGAATGTTGCATTGCCTATAAGTGATTCCTATCATCTGGAACCACAAATCCAGATGTTGTTTCGCCAGATGTTGTTACTCCAAATGTTGTCACTCGCCGACAACAACGAGGGCTTGATGTGCACTTCACAAAAGTGCTTAGTTGGTAGAAATTGTAGCCTCGATGCACATGCCATGGCATAGCCACTGCAGTGCCTCCTTTGACTAACGTGAGAGCCCGTATTCGCATTTTAGGACTTGGGAGTTATATCTGCCAACGCTGCCAATGCGGCTTGCCACATTGTTCTTTTAAAGGCTCTAGCTCCCCAGCAAACCGGTAGGCTGTAGTATTCCTTGCAATTTCCTGAATGTAACTAGCGAGTGCTCCCTGGTTCTTTAGCCTGTCGTGGCTGTACAGATGTTACCAGCATCAATGTCCAGACCCACGGTAAACATGTGATCCACCCCTACCGAAAAGAGGGGGGGGGGGGTGTAGTACCCCTAACCCTTACCCTACCCCTACCATTGCTAGAGTTCAAATACATGTTGAACTTCAACACTGTTGGTTGCTAATGTTACCAACAACGGGACTTCATTGGGAAGGGGGGGGGTGGGTCGTAAGTTACGACTCGTAACCCTACCCGTACCTCTTGTAAGAGTCATCCCTGAAGCCTTTAAGCTGTCAGGGACATAGCTGGAGGTAGAAAAAGAGACAAGCAGAGGAACAAGCAGGCTACAGTTCTGTCAAAAGCATGGGCTGTGCAGCCAGGTTGCCAAAGGAGGGCCTGCCTGCCTAGAGCGGACTTGCAATCAGATTTAGGAGGAATATATGAGGAGGTAATAGGAGGAATATTTCAAGAAATTTTATTCCAAAGATGCGCGTGCCACCCACCCACACACCCCCCCCGCCCCCGCCCCCCCCCACACACACACACACACACACACACACACACACACACACACACACACACGCGCGCGCGCGCGCGCGCGAGCATGCGCGAGCACGCGGTCTTGCACGTTTCCTCGAAGTCTTTTCCATAGCCATTTCCGTCTGCTTTTGTATCACTGCATGATATCAAGGTGATCACGTGATCACAGCGTCGCTTCTAGTCCCGCTTGATGTAGCGACGGGGTGAGACTTATGATGCTGGGCGTGAGGGAGTCACTCTGACACCCGCCATTATTTGGAGCTGCTCCTGGAAATGCGCTGGCGGGCGTTGAAAAGCAGGATGGGACAACCTGTGGATGACAGGGAAATGCATTGCACGTCTTTCTTTGCCAGTGCCGGATTACTGGAAGCAGGGCGGCATGGCACATGGCTCACATGGATGCTCATGAGATGCTGATGAAAGACCCTATCTGATTCGTCTTATAGGGACTTTGGATGTCATTTGTAGTAGTTTTCTGCGAAGGAACAAGGGATTTCAGCGGTACCGTGGCACATGTTTGACATGCATGTGGATCAGGGACAGTGCATAAGCATTGCGTGCATACGCATGCTTATGTGCCCTCTCGGATTCATTCAAGAGAGATTTTACTTGTCATTTCAGATAGCCTTTTGTGAAAGAGCACGTGATAAAAGCGGTGGCATGGCACATGTCTGACACACGTGCTTAAGCAGAGGGGGTATATAAGCTTATATGCCCCCTCCGCTCTGTCAAATAGAGACTTTACATGTCATCAAGTAGTTTTCTGCGGAAAACGGCATGAATATAGTGGTGGCATGGCACATATGTGACAGGCGTGCTTACATACACTCCCTCATTCGTCCGAGAGAGACTTCACACGTCACTTCAATCGGTCTTCTGCAAAAAATGCGTGATTTCAGCGGCCATCCATAACTGGATGACCAGTAGACTGGGGTTTGTGTTGTCAGTCAAACCACGGACGCTCAAACGCTACAAACACCAGATGATACCAGAACTATGAATGCCCTATGCACAATGAATACCAGGTGAAAAGCTTTAAACAGGGAAACCCCCGAGCGAGGTCCTGGTCCGTCCAAGGCAAGCTTCATTGTGCCTCGGAGTCATCTTACTAAAACGGAACTTTTCAGCAAGCAGAGCAGCATGCGATTACGACGCCTTCAGGATCGGGTGAAATTCGGTAGATGGTGGCGATCAGAGTCACTCAAATGAATTGGCCCGTAACAGAGACACCCAAGATCTAATCTAGAGGAGGGGAAGCAGGGTGGCATCCCAATAAGTTCTCCTGCCAGTAAACTATATAGAGGCTGGACAATTTTATACTTGAGGATAATTTTATCATTGGGGAATGAAGACTTACAGGTTCGATTATGACAACAACAGCATTATATAATATAAAGCCCGAGAACATATGTTATTACACTTGAACCGTACTTCCAAAAATATGGAGAAGCCTTATAGTTAGGCGTCGACTCAGGGATCCGTGCCAGAGATGCCAGGCAGTTGTGGGAGACCAAGCTGGAACATGATACGTTGCAAGAACCACGTGGTCTGTCCAGCGGTTTCTGCAGCAGAGTAATCCTCCTTGCCGCAGTGGGGTCCCCCCCCATGGTGGGACGTCGACGCTCCTGGCCAGACGCGAACGGTGGAAGGCGCATGCATTTCGAGGGCCGCTTGCAGACGATCCAGGGCTCCCGGCATCCGTCTCAGTGCTGCCTTCATCTGCATACGCCGCCACGGACCCACCTGATCCCCGTGTTCTGTGTCCTACCTGATGTTTGCTCTATTCAGCTTCTCGGGTGTTTCCCATCACCTGGTATTACATCTCCGATGCGCGCCTCAACGGAGTGGGTTTGTGAGTGATTGTGTGTGTGTGTGTGTGTGTGTGTGTGTGTTGTGTGTGTGTGTGTGTGTGTTGTGTGTGTGTGTGTGCGCGCGCGCGAGAGAGAGAGAGAGAGAGAGAGAGAGAGAGAGAGAGAGAGAGAGAGAGAGAGAGAGAGAGAGAGAGAGAAGAGAGAGAGAGGAGGGAGAGAGAGGAGAGAGAGAGAGGGAGAAGGAGGAAGAGAGAGGAGAGAGAGAGAGAGAGAGAGGAGAGAGAAGAGAGAGGAGGAGAGAGAGAGAGCGTGCGTGCGCGGCGCGCGTGTGTGTGTGTGTGTGTGTGTGTGTGGTGTGTGTGTGTGTGTGTGTGTGTGTGTGTGTGTGTGTGACCGGAGGGGGCAGCGGGACACACACACACAAAACACACACACACACACACACACACAAACAACACACACACACACACACACACACACACACACAGACACACACACACACACACACACACAGAGAGAGAGAGAGAGAGAGAGAGAGAGAGAGAGAGAGAGAGAGAGAGAGAGAGAGAGAGAGAGAGAGAGAGAGAGAGAGAGAGAGAGAGAGAGAGAGAGAAGAGAGAGAGAGAGAGAGAGAGAGAGAAGGGAAGGGCGGGTTAGTCCCTTTCGGTCTGGAACTTGCATGCCAAAACCTTCGTACACATCCGAGTCTCGAATCGCAGAATCTGAGGCTCGCATGAGAACGAGCACAGCACGTGATGAACCCATGGGGGTGCAAAAGACCAAAATGCCCACCTTCTCGCCACTGTACAGCAGATTTAACAGAGCAGAAGCCGCAACAGCGGCCGTGGAAGGAGAACCCGCTTCCTCTATGGCGGATAAGAGGAGGGGAAGGAGCCTCGGATTCGCTGCGAAATGGGGCTGGGCCTCCCGCGCGTGGGCCAGGTTTCGCAGCACAAAGAGCGCAGACCGCGCAGGCTCGGGCCCCATGACGTCCGCCACCCTCACTACTACTTCCAGCAGCCCTGCAGCCTCCAAACGGACTTCAGGCGTCGCCTCATCTTTATTCGTTCGAATTGGTTGGTTGTGTGTGTGTGTGTGTGTGTGTGTGTGTGTGTGTGTGTGTGTGTGTGTGTGTGTGTGTGTGTGTGTGTGTGTGTGTGTGTGTGTGTGTGTGTCTAAGCCAAAAAACCAGTCAGTCAGTTGTACCGGCAGCAAGAAGTTTAATGACAAAAAAACAATAACAACAGCAACATCAAGAAGCTACAACAGGACTAGAGAGAGCACTACTGCTGTCACTACCACCAATAGCGCCTCTAGCAGTACGACCGCTACTCCTATTACCGCCACTGGCTACCGCTAACGCGACTGGTGAGACAAGGACCTCACCAGGTGCTTGTTGCAGATTCAGGAGAGTGTGCTGAAGCGGGGGATGCGCCGCCACATTAATCAAGATGGAGAGCAATCCCTTTGCGTGTGCATCATCCTTCGCACGCATTGCCATGTGCAGGCCTTCCTGCACGTGCCGTGGCAGAGGGCCCCTGGCCAACATGACTGCTGCTCCTGGTAAGGTTGCAGCGTTAGAAAACACGTGTGTAACGGCCTCCCACGTGGCTGTGTGTCTGCTATGGTTGGCCAGGATCGACAGCAGGCGGGAGGGGATCGTCGCTCCTGCCTGTATGCAAGATACAAGCGTGTCTCTAAAAGTTTTGGTAAACCCACTTGAATTTTATAAAGGTTCTGGTTATGCGTTCGGTCATGGGTTGTGACAGACTCAGGCTTCCATTAAAAGTTCGTCATGGTTCATATGCGAGACTCATTCACTTGGTCATCGTCGCTGTGCATATGTATGTAGTTGGTATATATGCTTGGGTGACTGTCACCGCTGGAAGCCATTGGGAGGTTGTCCTCCACGCACAGTCTTGACAGAGGTAGGGGGTTCAAACCCCAGCAACATCTAAAGGAATTCGCAGTTTCTTTTTCTTTCTTTTTTTTTTTTTTTTCCTTTTTTTTTTTTTTTTTTTCCAGTTACAACTCCAGCAATTTACTTACATAATGACCCAGACAAATCTGGGAGTACATGGATCTGTTCCGGTCATTATGACGCGCGTGGATCCTACCCTCCCATGGGATATCCCACCCAGGAGGGTGACTAAACAATCATGAGCAATTTCACGTTGCAGATGCTAGGCGTTCTGCTGCTGCATCTACATTGCTTCTTGTTGACGAAGCAAGGTAATTTACCACGGCTGCTGTGCGCAAGAAGATATCGGACCTCTAGCTTCCAGCGCTTTAAGGCTTCGCCATCACAGCAAATGCCTTCTCGTCGCAGTTTCTAGCAGCCCTAGTGAAGTTCAAGACTTCGCCAGAGGAGTGGTGGAGACGGAGGAGGACTAGGAGGTGGGGGAGGAGGAGGAGTAGGAAGTTAACACCGTGTACGCCGAGTTACTAACTCGGCTTAGGAAGCGACAACAATTGAGGCAGCCCCCGCCATTGGTCCGTAGAGGAGACAGGTGAGGCTGGAGAACGCAAATTGTTTTAATAAAAGGACAGGGAGTGCCATTTTTGAGATCAGGGATGGCGTTTGTTGATGGTTGTGCTTGTAAGCAAGAAGCACCGAGTGGCCAAGAGGCTGACGTGCTTTTCATCAGGTTTCAAAGCGGCAGGGTGCTGCGGTGCAAAGTGATGGGCAGGCTCGAGCAGGCTGGAAAGAAATTTACTTAGTGGGGGAGGAGGCGAAGGGGAGAGCCAGGGCCATTGATTGGAGCTCTGGCTGCACAAGAATAGACGTGTTTGCGCATGCACCGCCCACGCCCCCCCCCCAACACACACACACAATCTCCCTCTCTCTCTCTCTCTCTCTCTCTCTCTCTCTCTCTCTCTCTCTCTCTCCTCTCTCTCTCTCTCTCTCTCTCTCTCACAAACACACTCACACACCACACACACACACACACACACACCACCCACCCCACATACACACCACCCAAACACACACACACACACACACACACACCTCTCTCTCTCACACACATACACACACTCACCATACACACACACGCACACACTATCTCTCTCTCTCTCTCACACTCACACACACACACACACACACACACACACACACACACACACACACACACACACACACACACACAAGCGCGCATGCACGCGTGTGAGCGCACGCATACACATTGACATACTCGTTTTGGCCTGAAAAACCATGCACATAAGAACATATGTCCTCACATACACACCCCAAACCCCCACCCACCCCGCCCCCCAACACACACACACACACACACACACACACACACACACACACACACACACACACACACACACACACACACACACACCCAACAAGTAATGGCTCACAAAATCCCACACACGGGGAGCGCGCGCAGATAAGGAGAGGGGCGCTCCCAGTTGAGTTCGCTGAGCTCCTCGTAGAAGGCTCACAATTTCCTTATCTGTTTCCAAGTCAAAGGAGAAGTGGCAGGGATTTACGGGAGAGAGGCATTCAGCCGCAGCCTGCTCGCTGTCAGCAACAACATTGGCGAGAATGGCAAGAACGGCAGGCAACAATCGGGCATCCTCGTGCTCCAGCTGCAGGACGTCGCCCAGCCTTTGAAGCAGGCCGCCCCGCAGAAGGGCTTCTTGTGCCGGAGCATGACTCAAAGCCGCGTCTCGCAAGAGGCCCAGGGCTTCCAGCATCTGTTCCAGAGCCACTTCCTCTGCCTCCGATACTGGTGCTCGTGGACCTGTCCTCCATCAAACACCCCCTCTGAGATCTCCTGGCCTGAAGTACGCATTAGAAAAAGTGTAAAGTTGCGCATGACCGGGCACACCCGGAGAAAATATTATGGTAGTACGCATGGTGCCTGCCTCTCTGCTTCCTGCTGCCCCCATCCCCATCCTCCACCCCACCCCCCCCCCCCCCGAGGGGAGGGTGGATCCTGCCTCCTCGTGCCATCCCTCCTTCCTTCCCTGCCTGCATTCCTGCACAACACATCGCAAGCCCCGGGTCCCAACCACCCACGCACGGGGGGTGTGCCACGTCTTGGAAAGGAAGGCGGGGAGGGGAGGAAGGGGGGATGGAGCGGAGGAGGGAGGGTGGTGAAAGAGAGGGGCTGGAGAGGGCAGCTTCAAGTCCGCTCTTCCCCCAACAACAACCCCCCCCCCCCAAATGCAATTCAAAATATTCAAATCAAAAGATGGTTACTAGGATTTCAAACTCCGGCTTTGCTAGCATGAAGTGGGCCATGGGATTCAATGAGGAGGGCGGAGTCATGGTGGGGATCACGTGAGGCCAGGCGCTGGGGGTGCCCACACGATGGGGGGCCGCCGCCCGGGACAGGCGATGCGCGCCTGGATGCAGCTGTACCGGATTTGTACTTCGAAGCAGTACCTCCGCGCACTGGGCCTTTGAGGCTCCCGGTAGCCGGGGTGAAGGCGGTACGTGTCTCCTGTCCCTTCCCGGGGGTCCTCGTGTTGGGTGTCCCTGGAGACTCTCCAAGATGTGACTGCTTCGGCTGGGCAAGGGTTGCCTGATGAGGCACGGACGCTGGGTGAGAGAGACGGGCCCTGGAAAGTGTGACGTGGGGACGTGAGGGAGGGCAGCTGTAGATGAGGGCTGAGCGTGGCGTTGCCAGATTCGGCAATGCGGCCCTCTGCGCTTGATGCGTTGTGATGGTATGCAGCAGTTCGCGCACCCGTTCAAGCTGGGCTTTGAGGAAGCCGGCCCTCACAGCTGCCTCCTGTGCGCCCAGCAGTAAAACACTTTTGGGACAGGCTGCAGACTCAGGCATATGCAGAACAACCCCAACTCCCAATTTGGAGAGAATGGGAAGTGCTATTGTTGGGCTGGGTAAGGGGAATGACACAGACTCTCTCTCTCTCTCTCTCTCTCTCTTCTCTCTCCTCTCTCTCTCTCTCTCTCTCTCTCTCTCTCTCTCTCTCTCTCCTCTCTCGCTCTCCTCTCTCTCTCTCTCTGTGTGTGTGTGTGTGTGTGTGTGTGTGTGTGTGTGTGTGTGTGTGTGTGTGTGTGTGTGTGTGCAGGTGTGTGCGACAGACAGGTGGAAATAGAGGAGAGGCGGGGGAGAGTTACTGGGGAGGGTTAAGAGAGGAGGGCCGGATACAAACAGCAGCCAGCAGCGAGCATGGGGGCACTGGGTTCGGGCTTCTGTGTGGATGCCTGGCAGGTGGACTGAAAGAAGAACAAATGGTTTCAGCATTGAGGGCATGTCTAATGCGGTTGGTCTTATCACCACGGAATTTCAAGTCATGAACTGACTGAACGGGACGCTCATGGCAGCGGCCCATTACACGCCCGCCCCCCCCCTGCCATCTCCATGCGTGCACACATACACACACAGTCTCTCTCTCTTCTCTCTCCTCTCTCTC
>KV908437.1:357084-362084 GCA_002005505.1 Botryococcus braunii
CCCACACACACACACACAAACACATGCACGCACGCGTGCTCGAGCACGCGTGCACGCATGCACATGCACACACACACACACACACACACACACACACACACACACACACACACACACACACACACACACACACACACACAAGAGTGCGTGCCCACAAGCATAATGCCCTGGACAGTAACCTCCATCCTTGCGATCCCAATCTCAAGCCTGTGCTGGAATGCTCGCTTCATGACAGAGGGATGGCAGGACGGAATGTGCAAGCGGCAAATTAGATGCCCGGCCACTGCTGCATTTCGTCTTGCATAGATTTGCTTTAGTTTGCACAGATGCAACATGCACAGATGGAAGTCGCTCACATGCAAGGTGCGCAGATGCACGATGATTGGATTACAAGATGCTCAGATGCGAGTTGCTCACATGCAAGATGCTTACAGACAAGATGCCCACATGCAAGATGCTCAGATGGAACGTACCGCTCCCGTGTGACTCCAATTCGTGAGGAAAGTCCCTCTCAGATTCTGGGTGTCTTTCATTGGCTTTAGGAAGGCTGGGAGAAGGTTCGCGGTCTTGCAGGACCACTTCCGCTAAAGAGACCGCCAATGGGGAAGACTGAGAGGGAGGTGCAGGAGGGCCTATGGGTGTCGTGGATGCTTCCTTGCGTGCCTCCTCAGTTGGGCAGGCCAGAGCTGCAGCAATGAAGCCCATAGCCGCTGAGCGGACCCCAAATGGCTCCGAGCGTGAAAGCGCCACCTGGTGCACCAAGGGCCGGACCGCATGGAAATATTCATTACATTTAATCGTTCCACCGCATCGAAAGATTCATTCATTCATTCGTTCGTTCGTTTGTTCGTCGTCCATGGGTTCATTCGTTCATTCATTCAACCGCTCATTCGTTCGTGTGTTCGTTCGTTCGTTCAATCAATTTCACTCACTCACTCACCCACCCGCTAATACATTCATTCATCCATCCATCTGTTCAATGAGTTATTCAACCTGTCCATCATTTGCATTTCAGACAGGCCACAGCGCTGCCAGGCTGAGCATGCAGCACAGAGGAAAAGTGTTAGCTTATTCGTTTGCATCTCATCATGCCCTCTGGGCTGGATTCATGTAATTCTTTCTCCTTTCTTTACGCCTTCCGCAGCCACTTGTCTCCCTACCTCCCTGTTGCTCCAGAGGATCCTGGCCTTCATCGGGCCTGCCTGGGTGGAAGGGGGGAAAAGGGGGGGGGGGTGAGACACAAGCATGTGATATATACGTGCGCCAGGGCGTGTGTTCTCAGAGCAAGCGCAACGGAGAAACGCGCCTGTTTGCGGATGCGTGCGCAGGCCTGTAGTTTCCCAGTGTGTTTGTGCGTGAGTGCGTGTGGGTGCATGTGCGTGTGCGTGCGTGCGTGCGTGTGTGTGTGTGAGTGTGTGTGGGTGCATGTGTGTGGTTTTGTGTGTGTGTGCATGTGTGCCTCCGTGCCCGCGCGTGCGTGCGTGTGCGTCTGCACACTTAAGTGTATGTGTCCAAACTGTGGGTGCCAGTGGCCGTGAACATGAGGAAGCCGAAGACTGGAATGTGGGGCCAGAGATGCGGTAGGGAAACTTACTCCCTTTGGAAGCAGGCCGCAAGACAGTGAGAGGGGGGGGAGAAGAGTGAGAGAGAGAGGGGGGAGAAAAGGAGAAAGGGGGAGGAGGGGGGGGGGGGAGAGGGGGGGTGGAGAGGGAGAGAGGGGGGGGGGAGCCATACTCGGAGGCAGAAGGAGGCACCCTCAGGCCAAGCCTGGAGGAGCATACGCCGGGTGGGGCGCGCCCTGGGTCCCGCCATCCGCGCCAGCAGTTGCAGCGCTGCCCTCCTCACCAGAGCCTCCGTATCCCTCGTCAGCCTTGTCAGCCAAAATGTGCCGCCCACCTGCTTTCAAATGCGGAGGTTCCAGCCCCGGACGGACGTTGGTTTAATTCACAAAAGCAGGCACCCCGAGCCGTGACTGACTGAATGAATGACTGCCCAACGAAAGCCAGAATGACTGGATGTTGGAATGAGTGAATGAATGGATGCATGAATGATTGGATGCATAAAGGAGAGGGTGGATGGATGGATGCATGAGTGTTTGAAAGAGGGAATGAATGAATGTTTGAATGAATGATTGAATCAAGCGTGTGATGTAAAGTGCGTCAGGAGGTGACACGTCTGTAACCCAACATAATCAAGTGCGTCGTTAGGTTAGATAACCTGCTGCCACGCCTGGGACCAGAGCGGAGCGGGAACTGCCGCAGTGACGTTGCTGAGGAAGAGGAGGGCCTCTTTCAGCAACGCCTTCCCTTTAAGTTGAGAAATGCGCGCATCTGGCTTCTGCAAGCACACGTGACGGACAACGTCTTGCAGGCAAGCAAGCAGCTCTTTCCACGTCTCAGAAGGTTCCTTGGAACCTGCAACCCCTCAACCCATGTGTATGGCGCGGCTGTCATAACCGCAAGTGAAGTTATTTGCATATTGCAAGGGGATGATCCCTCTCCCCCTCCCGCCCCAGCCTCTCAGGGCCCGCCCTGCCCTTATGCTCCCTGGCTCAGCGGTGCCCTCCTTCCCTCCCTCCCTCCCTCGTTCCCGGTCTCTCCCTCCCTCGCTCCCTCTTGCCTCCTCCTGTCAGTCCCCCTCCTCGTCCCTCTCCCTCCCTCCCGCCCTCCCCCTCCCTCCCTACCACCCTCTATGTCAGTCCCACTCCTCGTCCCTCTCCCTCCCTCCCTACCACCCTCATGTCAGCCTGCCCCCCCCCAACCCACCGGCATCCCCCCTTCCTCCTCCCTCCTTCCTGTCTGTCCCCCCCGTCCCCCCCCCCTCTCCATCTCTTACATGTGCACATTCTCTCTCTCTCTTTCTCTCTCTCTCTCTCTCCCCCCTCTCCCCCCCCCCCCCCTCTCTCTCTCTCTCTCTCTCTCTCTCTCTCTCTCTCTCTCTCTCTCTCTCTCTCTCTCTCTCTCTCTCTCTCTCCCCCCCTCCCCCTCTCTCTATTCTCTTCCCCCCCCCCACACACACACACACAAACACACACACACACACACACACACACACACACACACACACACACACACACACACACACACACGCAAACGCAAACGCACCCGCACACGGACACGGACACGGACACGCACACGCATGCGCGCGCGCGCGCACACACACACACACACACACACACACACACACACACACACACACACACACACTCGCGCGAGCATGCATGCAGGTGTGCAGAACATTCAGTTTGCAAGGCACTGGAGCGATTGGGGCGGGTTTGAGCCGCTGTCGTCCATCCACAACACCGCCAGCAGACATCACTCCAAAGAGAAGAGGACGCGCTTGTAAAGGGGAAGCCCACAGACAGGGGGTTTGGGCGCACCTGCAGGCGCGGGGTGGGCAGCAGCCGCAGCCAGGGTCGACAAAACCCTAAGGGCGCCCAGACGGGTGCAGTACGGCGCTCTCTGATTGGCCAAGAAGCTGCTCATCACGTGACAGATCCAGGTGGCAGCTTCTGGATCCGCCACACCAGAGCTGCAGCCCTCAATTGCTGCCACCACCACGTTGAGGAGCTCCTGTGTACCGCTGTTCCCTCTCACATTGCCTGATCAGGAGGTCTTGTTCCAAAACCCCACCACCCTTTCCTTTCTCCCACACCCCTGATCATCTGTGTACCGCCACCCTCTCTCAGCTGACCGCCCCTGCACAGCCACCCCTCCCGCATGGTCCCTTGTGTACTGCCACCCCTCTCAGGTCCCTGTGTCTCCTGTTTATCGTCAGCCCCTCCCGCCTGGTCCCCTGTGTACTGCCACCCCTCTCATGCGGTCGCCCGTTTATCGTCAGCCCCTCCCACATGGTCCCCTGTGTACCGCCATCCCTCTCATGCCCTTGTGCCGCCTGTTTATCAGCAGGCCCTCCTTCCCACATGGTCCCCTGTGTACTGCCATCCCTCTCAGGTCCCTGTGTACTGCCACCCCTCTCAGGTTGCCTGTTAGTCGTCAGCCCCTCCCGCATGCTCCCCTGTGAAGTGCCATCCCTCTCATGCGGTCGCCTGTTTATCGTCAGCCCCTCTCACACGGTACCGTGTGTACTGCCGCCCCTCTCGTGCCCCTGTATCGTCTGTTTCTCATCAACCCCTCCCGCATGGTCCCCTGTGACTCCCACCCATCTCATGCGGTCTCCTATTACTCGTAAGCCCCTCCCCCCAACGTGGTCCCCTGTGTACTCCACCCCTCTCTCGCGGTCGCCTCTTTTTCGTCCGCCCCACTTTTTCGCCCGCCCCTCCCACGTGGTACGCTCTGCACTGCCAATGCCCGATGCCTCGTCACACCACCGCTTGCACCACGTTCTCGCCATTCTTATGTGATCGACGGCTTCATTTCAGCACCGACATCTCTCCCACATCGCATCCCCTCTGTCATTTCTAACATGGGCATCAGGTTGTTTATGTCCTGCCCTATGAAAAGGTGGCCTGCCTCAAATGAAACCATTCCCCTTTGGTGCAAGTCTTCTCGCCACCTCAGCCATTTTATCCTTCGTCTGGCGAGGCCTCGTTTGCTTGTCAACCCCCCCCCCCCAAAAAAAAACTTTTGCTTCATCTGCTCATCCCTCTGCATCTGGTGGTCTTGTCATTTCTTTTGGGATTTCTCCAGAGCTGCCCAAACCCCCCCCCCCCCCCCCCCCAAAAAAAGGACTTCAAAAAATCGTGTCGTCACATCGTCATTCCTGACAGGCACTTCACACATTTCTCCCTTCCCAACAACCGTCCTGGCCATCGATTCGATAAGATTACATATCTGCCTTAAATCTTGACACTCATTGCGTTTGCAACTACAAATCCTGCCTCGAAAAAAAAAATACATATATATAAAATAAAATAAAAAATCTGCCTTGTCTGGCGGCTTCACAGAGAGCTTCCCTGCAATCCAACACCCCCCCCCCCCCAAATAAAAGAGGAGGGCGAAAAACAAAAGAAAAATGGAACACGCACGTGCGCCCCCCCC
>KV908437.1:374584-392084 GCA_002005505.1 Botryococcus braunii
CCTGGCCCAGTGTGCGCAGCAGCCGCCTGCCCCTGGTTCTGCCACTGGGATGGGCCCCCACATCTGAGCCCTCCACTGGGCAGGCAACTAACTTCCTCAGGGCCTTGCGGGGCCCCACAGGGCAACCCTCTGCTGGGCAGGCAGGTACTTGGACTTTCCCCGGACGGGATCCCACGTACAAGCCCTCCACTGGGCAGGCAGTTCAATGCATCTGGCCCATGTATGGGCCCCAGCCATGATGGTGTACTGCTGATTTCGTCTAACCTGGTTAATTTCCCTCGCGCATTCTCCCCGGCTGATGGCCCACCTGGCAGGCCCATGCTGTGGCTGTGCTCCCCAGCTGATTGTAGCCTCCCCTGCGAATGTGAAGGTCCGCCTTGCTCTCCTTCCCGAGCACCACATGGTTGAGACATGCTCCCAGCCGCATGGTGTGCTTGTTCCTGCGGATGACCCAGAGCCCTTCCTGATTTGAACGCCATCGTCACAGCTCACAGGATCTTCATTTGCGGAGCTCTTTATTACTTTGCTTGAGAGCCTGTATCAGTCTCACTTCCAATTTCATTGCTTCTTTGAGAGCCCATGTAAGTGACTTTTTTTGGGAAAGTCACTCGGGGCATCCTCAAGTGCTTCAGCGAGAGACACCTACCACAAAAGGCAACCGGAGGAGGCTGGACAGGAGTGCATCTGCTGCTGCCCTGACTTGCCCATCTGTCTCAGCTGCAAGGCGCTCGAGCTTCTTGTCGAAAGAAGCAGCAAGCAGTTTTGATGCGAATTCTGCGTCTTTTGACAGCTCCACCAGCAGGACCAGGAACTTGGAATCTGCCTCGGTGTCTCGTGGCTCATAGCAAAACCATCCTGCTCCCCAGCAATCAAATCCTCACAAACTGCATTTTTTACAAAGAGCGATGCATGTGACGGACTGAAAACATACCGTGAATGGAAGAGAGAAATGTCCGATTCTTCTGCACCCCAGCAGTTCCGATCCCCCGGTCATCTCAGGATCCAATATTTCAAGATGGACATACGCATGGACCCCAGGAAGATCTGGGACCGTACCAGGTCACAAGCTTCTATGATCCCCGACTTTTTCTTAGAAACGATAATTTGCAAAGCACGTCCCCTGATCTCGCTCAATGGATGTCCTGCAGAGGGACGTTTATTAAGTGTCTCAATCATGCCGAGGCCTGACAACTCTGGGCAGGACGCCGGCACACTAATAAATAGAAACTCACCAAGCTTTATGAAAAGAAGATCATGCCTTCCTGATGGCTCTTCATTTTCTTTGTTTGTCTCCATTGACACAAGGCATAAATTCGTCCTGACAATCGAACCTTTTGCCTGCAAAGGGCAAGTCAATGGACCCATCCAATGTTCCATAAAAATGCCTCTTTAGAAAAAATCATCTTTCACCACTTGCCGGGACAGAACTGAAGGTTGCTTGTGCACTTCCTTGACAGACCTCTCAGATTGCTAATTAAAAATTGCCCCAGACAGGACATCGTTGGGCCTAAAAAGCACATCGTCCAGATATTTTCGACAGATCAGTTCCAATATGATGGCTTTTACCTTTAAGATCCCATAGTTGAGCACTGTTGAGCCGGTGCCAGAGATCAAAATGAAATGCGGTACAGTGTGACGCGGGTATTACCATGCAGTCCGTGCTTCGCCTGACGCTGCGGCAGGCTGAGCCGGAGGGAAGCAACAATTTTAGCAGGTTCAGGTGTAACGCGTGCATGTACCCGTCCTGTTCAAGACATCGATATCTTTCTTCTCTTAACGATATTCACTAAGGGACTTGCTTCCAGCCAGCGTAGTACGAATGACGCTTTGGATTAGGAATGTGCGATGGGATGGGCAGTCTTTCTGAGATCGAGGCCCTCGCGAAACTGTTAACGGAACACGATCAGGTAAGGTTTGACTCGCCACTTCGCAGCGGACGAACCCCGGGCGACCGGCTTTAACGACTTCTTGTGTTCCCAGGATGCCCCGAAAGAATCAAACACATCACAGCACCCTGGAAACATCCATGGCCAGACGTTCCCGGTCCACGACTGTGTTCCCATAAAATCGCCCACAGGTTAGCCCATATTGCGGGGTGAGTTCAGTATTTCCAAATTAAGATCATGTTTGAATTTCTCAGCTCTAAGCTGACCGGAGCTTTTGCAGGCCGCCCCAACACCAGTATTTGGACCGATGACGAGGTTGAAGCGCAGGAGTCAGATCCATACAGAAAGGAACCCAGGTAAACTCATGATATAAATACAAAATAATTAACATTGTACTTTCCCCTTCTGAATATTTCTGGCTTAACGTGCAGATATACCTTCCTATTTAAGCAGACAGTTGAGGCTACAGATGCATACTTGGGACTGGGTAACAAAGACCCGTCATCAAACTGTTGTGAAGACCTGGTGCTGAGAATAGACCTACCAGGAATCCAAAGTGCCAAAGGTGTGCAGTCCACTAGCCTTTTGTGCTGCTAGGAGCATGTAGAGAGCATTTGACTTGGGTTGTCCGGCTGAGGGCACATGCATAAGGTCCTATCCCTAAAAACATAAGTGCTGCAACAGTCACAGGTCCCCATGCAATCTTAACTCAGAGGAGAACCCCTGGATTGATAATTCAACGCATCCCCCCCCCCAGCTCTCTCTCTCTCTCTCTCTCTCTCTCTCTCTCTCTCTCTCTCTCTCTCTCTCTCTCTCTCTCTCTCTCTCTCTCTCTCTCTCTCTCTCGCTCTCTTTCTCTCTCTGTCTCCCCCATACTCTGTCACTCACCCTCCCTTTCTCTCTTCCACAAGAAAATGTGTGTGTGTGTGTGTGT
This sequence comes from Botryococcus braunii, assembly GCA_002005505.1. Lineage (NCBI taxonomy): Eukaryota > Viridiplantae > Chlorophyta > Trebouxiophyceae > Botryococcus > Botryococcus braunii. The sequence goes on from KV908437.1 coordinate 377,405, forward strand.
GTGTGTGAGTGTGTGTTTGTGTGTGTGTGTGTGAGTGTGTGTGTGTGTGTGTGTGTGTGTGTGTGTGTGTGTGTGTGTGTGTGTGTGTGTGTGTAGTGCGAGATAGAGAGAGAAAAGGGGGAAGAACAACAGAGAGATGGCTGATTTTAGCTGTACAATTCTCACGCTTGTATACACATGGAGAATGGCTCAGGGTTCCTGGCATATGTGATTTACAAATGCTTACCCAAAAGGGGGCCGAGACGGCGATAGATGATAAGGGACATGGATTGTCACTTGAAAGCCCTTTTGCATAGCAACCAACCCGATCGGCGAATTGTCCTGCAGAGATAGACGTGGACCTGAAGCGGGACAAAGTCACCGTACGCACACTTTTGCAGTAAGCCACCCTGCATGTGTGCCTTCTGTCCCAATGTTCATTCATGTTCACAAGCCCATGCAATCGCGGCAAAGTTAGACAATGGAGCCATGCACTCTCAGCCAGAAGATACATCTGCGTCAAGTGGTAACAAGCGGCAACGGAGGCAGCTGCTCTTAGGCGTGTCAGCCATGTTGAAAACACACATGTATGTCTCTATGTATGTATAAAACACATGTACAAGAACATGTATGTTTGTATAAAACATTGATATTGCTTGCACGCAAACAAACACTGATGTTTCTTGCATGCAAGTATAGAGCTGCTGAGTGCGGAACAATCAACAGCTCTGATGTTGTAGAAAAAAAGTCCCTCACACAGGCTGACCTTGCTGCTGGTGGGCAAAGCAATCAGAAAGCAATCTCAGATGGTCTGTTCTCCTCATGGGTACCATGCCATACGATGTACGTGTTCGTACTATGTGCAACGCATACGTAGTACCGACATGTACATCATATATGTAGTACCCACATGTACATTGTATACGTAGTACCACACATACATCGTATGCGTAGTACCCACATGTACATCATATACGTAGTACCCACATGAACATCGTATATGTAGTACCCACACGTACATCGTATACGTATGCGTAGCACCCACATGTACATCATATACGTAGTACCCACATGTACATCGTATATGTACTTCCCACACGTACATCGTATCCATGATACCCACACATACATCGTACACGTATACATAGCACCCACACGTACATCGTATACCTAGTATTCATGGGGAGTATAGACCGTCTGAGCTTGATCTTTGAATGCGCTACTATATGGGTGCCATGTACATCGGATATGATGCATCAACTCATATGCATGTTTTGATTTCGCTGACAATGTCCGATGCACTGGCACAGTGAGCTGAGGCTGCCTCTGCCGCATGAAGTCGAGGAGGACAAGAGCAAGGCCAGCTGGGAGCAGGCTACGCAGCAGCTGACTCTGACTCTCCGACGCCGTGACCTGCTTTTCAATGGCATGTGACCCACATGCTGTACAGCTTGTGGGTGCTCTCGTCCCGGAAAAGGCATCATGTGTGCCTCCTCTTGTGCCGCAAAAAACGACAGATTGGGTCTCTGTCGCAGCATCGTTGGATCCAACTGCCTCCAAGCTGGATACCAGGTCACCCAGCCAGTATACATGCAGGTCAATTATATTCCTAATTCGACAACGTTTGCATATGCCTGGTCGGCAGACAAGACATAACTGTATCACAGTTTTAAAACTTAAGCTGGCCGGCCATGGCCTTGCATTGTAATCTCTTCTCCTCTATATTAATGTTTCCATTGAGTCCAAATCTGGGAAGGAGTTCGAACCTAGCAAGGGAGTACAACTTGTAACAACTTGTAACAACTTGTAACAACTTGTACTACAAGCTTAAGGAACTAGTCCGCATTCCTCCGAGTTCAAATCCCATAGCCCCAATGTGACGAACCTATGAACGTCTGTTGTCGCCTAGTTGCAAATAGTTAGTACTACTCCATACAAGCAAACTAAATCTAGAAGTGAGTTGAAACTTCAAGAAGATCGGTTCTTTCAATCGATGAAATTTCATTGCTGTACACCATCGACCTCCTTCTCTTTCCCTAATCCTGTACATGGTACACACGTACAACTTGAAGGTACCTAGAGGTACTAGCAGCCGTCGCACGGGCACCTCAGTATGACCCAGAAACAACTTTCAGTAGTCCATACGCTCCAGTTCACATGCAGGTGTGATGTGTACAATTCTATGCCTTCCCGAAAACGATAGAGACGTGTTGTTGCTGTTGTTTACCTGATTGAGTTTCGAAATTACAAATCAAGTTCGACTGTTTAATATTCGACTGTTCTAGTACTCGACAACCAAGAAGCCTGGAAGCGCAGCCGTAAAAGCCTTAACTAGCCTAGACTTGTAGTCGTAAGACATGGACCAGTCTCAAAGTTCCCTAAGGCATCCTGAGACTAGTCCAGGTGCAAGCTTGCACGATGTGCATAACATTCATACTGTTCTGCTCCTGTACGTACATGTATGCGTCCCGCAACGTTGGTATACCTGCTAATATTAGTATTATTATATTACCTGCCAATATTAGTATTATTGCAGCACCTGCTAACATTAGTATTATTATAGTGAGTAACAGAGTCTCCATCTTGTAATGTTAACTACTTACAAGTTGACTACAATTACGCCTGCCTGCCTAGCTAGCGTACAGGACCTCAAGCATTAGCAGGTGGTCACCTTACAGGTCTCGTCCAATAAAGGATGTAATACGCAAAGACAAATTTGAAGTTCCTGTAGTGCCTGTACTGCAGTGAGAATCTAGCAAGGGGTCTTGTTCCATGTCCCGCTAGTGAGGTGCACACATACACAAAGAGGACAAACATCGGTGTTTATTGCAAGATTGCCATCACATGCATTGCAACTTAGACCACAAGTACTTCTAGAACCCACGTCCTCAAACAGGTATGGTTTAAGGCCTTTGCCACTACTGCTGCTGCTACTACTATTGTACTGAGTCTTTTGCTCTTTGTACTGCTGCCTGTCCTTTAAAGGAATACATGCAATTACATAACCTGGGGTGAAGGATCCCTAACCTTCGTTTCTGGTGACGTTATGAGACCAGGAATGATGGTCAGAGATACGTCAACTAGCAGAATTATTCGTGAAATCACGAAATGTGGCCAGGTAAGATAGTAGAGTTCAAGTGCACCCCATCCTGCACAACTGTACTGTCTTGAATTTTTGAATTTATAAATTACCTCTCCCAGATATCTAGTGCCTCTCGCAAAATATTGGGCATCCGGGGGTCATCAACCGGCTGGACTCTTATGGCTGTAAATAAAACATAATGTACATTGTACATGTACTGCTTACATACGGCATGCGCAGGCAGGCAACCACCTCCAGAGAAGAGGCACAACTTGGCACATGTGCACACCTTAAGCTTACTCTGTCTGGAAAAGCTCTGAATATTATTTCTATTATTAATAATAAAAAACACCCGTGTACACATGTGCTCCCAAAAGCCCCCTTGTTTTGGGTGCCTGCGCAGACCCAAGAAGCCTGTCCAGGGGACTGGCTTACGTAAGCCACGGTGCCATGAGTTTCTTCAAAGACGCAGCAGAGGGCGCCATATGGGAGCGAGAGTACTATGAGCCCCCGCACCAACCCCAGCCCCATCCACACCAGCGCCTACCCCAGTTAGAACTCCGGTCATCTCCGCCCCTATGCGAACCCCGGTCATCCCCGCCCCTGTGCGAACCCCGGTCATCTCCGCCCCTGTGCGAATCCCGGTCATCCCCGCCCCTATGCGAACTCCGGTCATCCCCGCCCCTATGCGAACTCCGGTCGTCCCCGCCGCTCTGCGAACTCCGGTCGTCCCCGCCGCTATGCGAACTCCGGTCGTCCCCGCCGCTATGCGAACTCCGGTCGTCCCCGCCGCTATGCGAACTCCGGTCATTCCCGCTCCAGTCATCGATGAACAAGACGGCGCTGTCAAAGAGCAGCTCCCCGCCCTCCACGTCGTTCAGAAGGGTTGGCGTGGTGGGATCATCCTTCAGCTGCAAAAACGATTTCACCAGGCTTCCCTCCCTCGGCATGGGCCCGCCTTCTTGCAAGCTGCTGGTGGCTGGTACAATCTCAACCTGCAAAGTGCACGCAAGTCGTGTCATCGCAGATGCATCGTTTTCAGCCACATGTACACACGTGTGCACGTGTGCGGGCAAAAACTCACACACGGACACACACACACACACACACACACACACACACATGCATGTCTGTATGTGTTTTTGTACGAACACGCATGCGCGCACGCACAGGGGGGGGGATGCCATGGTGAGTCGAGCAGCTGAGTTTGTACACTCATGTGCTTGTACACACACACACACACACACACACACACACACACACACACACACACACACACACACACACACATATGCACATGTGTTTGTACAAACACGCACGCGCATGCGCAAAGGGGAGCCGCCAAGGTCATTCGAGGTTTGCTGGTGTGAAGTCCTTGCCGAGTATATGTACATAGGATGAGGTTGACTGAGAAGGAATAGAAGGTCCTCCCTACATTGCAGTTGTTGGGTTTCCCTTCCATGGCCGAGAGGACAATGCCACTGGCCTGTTCCATGCAGTACACAGCTATGTACTGCATGGAATTATATGTCCATGTACACTGACCATGCCAGGACTAATTGTCTTTGCGGTACTGCCCCTCGGGGTCTTGCCTCGAACTTTTTTTGAAGACTTGAAACTAGGCACTCATTGAGTTCTCCAAGACAGAATTTGGGATCATTCATATGTGCAATAAAGGCATTCCCTGCTGCAGACAGACCAAGTTCATAGACTATCCTGAAGTTTGCGACAAGGACTTGTTACTGGAAAGGTGGTTGTAACAAATGGACTGCTTTTAGAGCGTGTGCCACTAGTGGAAAGGGCCATTTACAAACCGATTCCCGAAAGACTCCCAAAGCGCGCCGGCCCAGGCTCACCTTGTAGGTCAGGGTACCATCAGTATCGTTGTAGGAGGGCTGAGTAAGCGTCAAGATTATGACCAAATCGGTGCTGGCAAGTTGCCCAGGCTTGCTGATGTAAAGTGCAGCATTGGGCTTTGCCAGCCAATCACCTTGAGCATCTGTAAAGTTGGATCCCACGAAGAAGCTTGTCTCCACCTGGCCAGGCGCAAAGCAGTTGGCTTGCAAGCAGCTCAATGACGGGATGTGGGGCTTTACAGTAGACGAATGCACAAGGTTACATTTAATGACGTACGGCCTACAACGGGATGTAAGTGCTTGCACATCAGTATTGTCTTCACCTATTACCGCACAGCATCTTGTGAAGTTCTCGTTGCAGCCGCCCTTGGTCAAGCACGGTAGCACGTTTGGATGCATGTGAGAAAACCCTTATAGTCTCAATAGCTTTGATGTTCAACTGCTCACCTGGCCAGCACTTCGTCCCGGCCTATCTGCGAACCAGGTGGTGTACTCGCTCACGCCTTTAAGCTCCAAGCTGCCTTCACGACTATTGATCATTGAAATCTTTCCTGAATCGCTTTGTTGTAGAAACAGAAGATTCAATTCCATGTCTTGTTCTGAGGCGGAAGCCTCATCATTTATTGCGATTGTGGGCGCCATGGATGGCGCTGTTCTCCCTGCCGATACGCCTGCTCAAAGATGCCATTCCTCGTCACTGACCAGCATTTGCAGTCTTGAAAAGTCTATGATCGCTTTGCAAATTTTGTTAGTGAGTTCGCAGTTTCGAAGGGGTCCCAGGACGTCGAGATGTGCGGGTGTCAACAGTGGTGTTTTCCGTGGTCGATTCATCGGGGCCTCAGCATGCATTTAAATCACAAATCAATTGTAAGGAGTGACAACTCACCACTGGAGGCGACCAAAGCAATGATTGTTGCGACGAAATACATCTGACTGCGCAAACACATCGTGTTACAGTTCAGATCATCAGAACAAAGAGGGGTCAATGCTAATTCTTATACACAGCAGAATTATATTTTCACATTCCTTCTGACACAATCCGTTGTTGCTTACGTTGTGATTGAGTTGCCGAGATGGGTTGCTTTATAAAGTCGCGACTTGTGAGTCCGACCCGCATTGCATCGATTCTCTCCTGGCTCGAAGCCCAGGACACTTTCGAGCGGAAAGCAGCTGCACTTGCAGATTTCCAGAACGTTCGTGCCATACTTCGCCGCCGAACGCGATCGACTGATTTCAGCGCCTCGTAGAAGCAACGGAAACTTCCTGCCATGGGGGCCGGGCTCTACCAATTTTGTTGGGGTTTTCTAGAGCGCTGGGCCGGGGTTGCGACGCTTACGGTCTGGTATGATACAGGCCGAACGGCTCCCCAGGGTCTACAGGGTGTTGTTTCCACGATGACGCCTTGTTTCTTGGCTTGTCTATTTTATTTCTTCATCTTTTTTCGTTCAGTGAGGCGGGGTGTGCCTTTCTAGGCTTGGCTCTGCTCGCGCTCCTTCCGCTTGGTCTTGGTCTCGCCGCTTTCCGTCCACAGCTTCTATTTCATTCTTCTTATCGGTCCATTCGTCTTCATTCCTTCAACACATTTGGATGCCGACTTTCCTTTTTGATCTTTGCCATTTGCGCGCTTGCGGTGGTCGTGTTGCTACCTCTCTTTAGGGGTTTTCTTTGCAAAGTTTTCTTTGCCACCAATTGACTCGGACGTACGGCCCACAAGCGTCCTTTTGTCTTCGCCGCCTTTCGTTAAGTTCTTTCTATTTTTCTCCATTCAGCGCCTCGGTGGGAGGTCTTGCTTCCTTTGGCGCCTCGTTGGCTCGGACTTTCTTTCTTCTTCGGTCCTTACACTCCAGCAGCTGTGACCGAACGCCAACTGTATTTTATTGGGACGTCCTCTTTTGGAAGGAGGCAATGTCGGTCGGTGGGTGGGGCTTGTTACTCTTTTGGCGCGGATTCTAGAGGTGGTGGTGCGGTGGAGGTCCGTCACCTCTTTCCGGGGTTTCCTGAGGATGGAGTGCATCTACAAGGTTCTCTCAACCCCTGTGCTCCTGTCAGGGGGAAATTTCTTCCTGCTGGGGTCGGGAAGGGGTCCTTGGAGATGGGGACCCCGGGTCATGGTGGGGTTTCAGAGGGCGGCGGGGATTTGGGAGGAGGGCCTCTTCGTAGGCTTCCTCATGCTTCTGGGTTGTGCACCGTTGATACGTATACCCTTTATAGGGTTTTCTAGAAGGGCCAGCCGACTTTTCGGAACATCCCCAGGAGTGTTCGTTTCGTGTGGGCTCAATTACTACGGTTCGCCCTCACGGACGTTGTGTCCACTAAATCTTTAGAGGTTTGGGTCCGTTTGCTGTTACTTCCGGACTGTATTTCAGGGACTCCTGGCCTCCACCTTGAGGATCGGGATTGCGTTGGCCAGCACTCCGGTCGGGGGCGGGCTAACGCGTCGCGTAATCTCATTCGGCAGAGGGCTGAGCTCTGGTCGTCGGGCCATTACGACGACGTCATCCATGAATTGCTAATGGCCCCTTCTCCATCCCTTTTCAGGTCTGGTCCTGTCAATGGTGATGACCGGGTTCGGGATAAAGTAAAGAGGTTAGTTAGTGAGGGGCATTTTGGAGCGGCGGTCCGCCATCTTCAGCCTAGTGGTGTTGCTCCCTTCCCGGCTACCACAGCGGCTGAAGTCCAGACATTGTTTCCGCCTAGGGATCCTTCGGAGGTCCTTGATGGGAAGGGCATTACTTCTCCCCCCTTGTTTTGTTCCAGAAGGGATCCGATGTCGTGGGGGCCTTACGAACTTTTAAAGGTGGGCACGGCATACGGGCGGGACGGTCTTTGGGCGCGTCACCTTTCAGATGTGTTAGGGCCCCCCGCTCATGGAGCGGGGTCTCTGGTACTTGATGGCCTCACTTCCCTCCTTAATGCGGTTTTTAGAGGAGCTATGCCGGTTGGTATCCGACCCTTTTGGGTCGGAGGTTCGGTCACCCCTCTCCTCAGGCCTCAAGAGGGGCTTCGCCCTATCGCGGTAGGGAGCATATTTATAAAAGGACGCTTGTGGGCCGTACATCCGAGTCAATCGGTGGCAAAGAAAACTTTGCAAAGAAAACCCCTAAAGAGAGGTAGCAACACGACCGCCGCAAGCGCGCAACTGGCGACGATCAAAAAGGAAAGTCGGCATCCAAATGTGTTGAAGGAATGAAGACGAATGGACTGATCAGAAGAATAAAATAGAAGCTGTGGACGGATAGCGGCGAGACCAAGACCAAGTGGAAGGAGCGCGAGCAGAGCCAAGTCTAGAAAGGCACAACCCGCCTCACTGAACGAAAAAAGATGAAGAAATAAAATAGACAGGCCAAGAAGAGTCACCGTGGAAACAAAACCCTGTAGACCCTGGGGAGCCGTTCGGCCTGTATCATACCAGACCTTAAGCGTCGCAACCCCGGCCCAGCGCACTAGAAAACGCCAACAAAATTGGTAGAGCCCGGCCCCCCCGGCCCCCAGGGCAGGAAGTTTCCGTTGCTTCTACGAGGCGCTGAAACTATCAAGATCCATGGGACAAGGAACGATCGGCGGGTTCCAGGGGGTTAAAATATGAGATTGTGCCACAGGCGTGAAGCCCTGGAACTTTGCAACTCCTTTAAGTTCGTCGTGTGAGCATAGATTGGGGTTGTTGCTTAAAATCGTGACAGCGTCAGGTATGTAGAGCAGACGGTGGTTGGTCTTAGAGGTCCTAGGTATGGGTACGGGTTGGCGCTATAGTTACAGAAGGAGCTTGGTAGTTCGATAGATACTGGTTACAGGAGGTCTGTAGTCTGATCGACACCTGATGTTAGGGACGTAGACTGCGCAGAGAAGAGGCGAAGGTAACGTGGGGTTGTGCGAGTTTGCTGGTTTTTGTGTGTTGGATTTGTGGGGAAGATAGTAGACACAGTTATCATAGATAATTGATCATGAGTATTGTTTGAGGGGTTGGTCTTCATCCACGCAATTATTTTTAGATGTGTTGGCATTCGAGGCACATGTGAAAATTTTGTCCGCATTCTCGTTGGGCATTCCCTTGGAGGAGTTGTGGTGGTACAAGTGTTACAAGAACTATAGATGTGCTGGTCGTGTAGACCTGTGTTGTACTGTTTACATGTGCTGAACGGTATTTTTAACTAATAAAAAGTGCAGTTTGAGTTGGCTGGAATACATGCTAAGTGCACAATCGAGAAGAGTATGTGCAAAGTCGTCGGGATTAGCAGTACAAGAAGAAAACCTGTTGGCAATAGCATTATCAAAAACTGGAAATCGCCTGACAATAACAACACAAAAGGAAGGCAAACAGCACGTCGCACGCATCGCAACTTAAAAACCTCGAAAACTTCCATGCTGCTGGTGGCACCGCGAGTTTGATGTGTATCTGAAGGTTGTCATTCGCTATATACATATCTAATTCACTATTTCACAATATACATATCTAAAGTAAAGGAAGGAGAAAAAAAAGGCATACCTTAAAGGCCATCATTGCCAAGAGCAATGCCGCACAGCCAAAGCCCAACTTGTCGACGGTCCTCTGCAATTCAAATACCAAATGCAAAGAGATACACATGACTGTATGGTTTGTTTATTATTATTTAGCGTAGGCTTCTCAGTGACTACCCGCTACAGCCCTTCAAACGGCGTTTAAGCCAACGAGAAGACAAACAGCCATCACGTGGTCGTATGAGCCTCCCAGGAGGTACCACAGGTCCGTAACCCTGTCCCCGAGCGCGGGAAAAGTCCTCAGGAGCTGCGTAGAGAACAGCCGATCGTAATCAGTCGATCGCGTTCGGCGGCGAAGTATGGCACGAACGTTCCGGAAATCTGCAAGTGCAGCTGCTTTCCGCTCGAAAGTGTCCTGGGCTTCTAGCCAGGAGAGAATCGATGCAATGCGGGTCGGACTCACAAGTCGCGACTTTATAAAGCAACCCATCTCGGCAACTCAATCACAACGTAAGCAACAACGGATTGTGTCAGGAGGAATGTGAAAATATCATTCTGCTGTGGATAAGAATTAGCATTGACCCCTGTTTGTTCTGATGATCTGAACTGTAACACGATGTCTTTGCGCAGTCAGATGTATTTCGTCGCAACAATCATTGCTTTGGTCGCCTCCAGTGGTGAGTTGTCACTCCTTACAATTGATTTGTGATTTAAATGCATGCTGAGGCCCCGAGGAATCGACCACAGAAAACACCACTGTTGACACCCGCACACTTCGACGTCCTGGGACCCCTTCGAAACTGCGAACTCAATAACAAAATATGCAAAGCGACCATAGACTTTTCAAGACTGCAAATGCTGGTCAGTGACGAGGAATGGCATCTTTGAGCAGGCGTATCGGCAGGGAGAACAGCGCCATCCATGGCGCCCACAATCGCAATAAATGATGAGGCTTCCGCCTCAGAACAAGACATGGAATTGAATCTTCTGTTTCTACAACAAAGCGATTCAGGAAAGATTTCAATGATCAATAGTCGTGAAGGCAGCTTGGAGCTTAAAGGCGTGAGCGAGTACACCACCTGGTTCGCAGACAGGCCGGGACGAAGTGCTGGCCAGGTGAGCAGTTGAACATCAAAGCTAATGAGACTATAAGGGTTTTCTCACATGCATCCAAATGTGCTACCGTGCTTGACCAAGGGCGGCTGCAACGAGAACTTCACAAGATGCTGTGCGGTAATAGGTGAAGACAATACTGATGTGCAAGCACTTACATCCCGTTGTAGGCCGTACGTCATTAAATGTAACTCTGTGCATTCGTCTACTGTAAAGCCCCACATCCCGTCATTGAGCTGCTTGCAAGCCAACTGCTTTGCGCCTGGCCAGGTGGAGACAAGCTTCTTCGTGGGATCCAACTTTACAGATGCTCAAGGTGATTGGCTGGCAAAGCCCAATGCTGCCCTTTACATCAGCAAGCCTGGGCAACTCGCCAGTACCGATTTGGTCATAATCTTGACGCTTACTCAGCCCTCCTACAACGATACTGATGGTACCCTGACCTACAAGGTGAGCCTGGGCCGGCGCGCTTTGGGAGTCTTTCGGGAATCGGTTTGTAAATGGCCCTTTCCACTAGTGGCACACGCTCTAAAAGCAGTCCATTTGTTACAACCACCTTTCCAGTAACAAGTCCTTGTCGCAAACTTCAGGATAGTCTATGAACTTGGTCTGTCTGCAGCAGCGAATGCCTTTATTGCACATATGAATGTCCCCAAATTCTGTCTTGGAGAACTCAATGAGTGCCTAGTATCTTTTCTTCAAAAAAAGTTCGAGGAAAGACCCCGAGGGGCAGTACCGCAAAGACAATTAGTCCTGGCATGGTCAGTGTACATGGACATATAATTCCTTGCAGTACATAGCTATGTACTGCATGGAACAGGCCAGTGGCATTGTCCTCTCGGCCATGGAAGGGAAACCCAACAACTGCAATGTAGGGAGGACCTTCCATTCCTTCTCAGTCAACCTCATCCTATGTACATATACTCGGCAAGGACTTCACACCACCAAACCTCGAATGACCTTGGCGGCTCCCCTTTGCGCATGCGCGTGCGTGTTTGTACAAACACATGTGCTTATGTGTGTGTGTGTGTGTGTGTGTGTGTGTGTGTGTGTGTGTGTGTGTGTGTTGGTACAAGCACATGAGTGTACAAACTCAGCTGCTCGACTCACCATGGCATCCCCCCCCCTGTGCGTGCGCGCATGCGTGTTTGTACAAAAACACATACAGACATGCATGTGTGTGTTTGTGTGTGTGTGTGTCCATGTGTGAGTTTTTGCCCGCGCACGTGCACACGTGTGTACATGTGGCTGAAAACGATGCATCTGCGATGACACGACTTGCGTGCACTTTGCAGGTTGAGATTGTACCAGCCACCAGCAGCTTGCAAGAAGGCGGGCCCATGCCGAGGGAAGGAAGCCTGGTGAAATCGTTTTTGCAGCTGAAGGATGATCCCACCACGCCAACCCTCCTGAACGACGTGGAGGGCGGGGAGCTGCTCTTTGACAGCGCCGTCTTGTTCATCGATGACTGGAGCGGGAATGACCGGAGTTCGCATAGCGGCGGGGACGACCGGAGTTCGCATAGCGGCGGGGATGAACGGAGTTCGCATAGGGGCGGGGATGACCGGAGTTCGCATAGGGGCGGGGATGACCGGGATTCGCACAGGGGCGGAGATGACCGGGGTTCGCACAGGGGCGGGGATGACCGGGGTTCGCATAGGGGCGGAGATGACCGGAGTTCTAACTGGGGTAGGCGCTGGTGTGGATGGGGCTGGGGTTGGTGCGGGGGCTCAGAGTACTCTCGCTCCCATATGGCGCCCTCTGCTGCGTCTTTGAAGAAACTCATGGCACCGTGGCTTACGTAAGCCAGTCCCCTGGACAGGCTTCTTGGGTCTGCGCAGGCACCCAAGACAAGGGGGCCTTTGGGAGCACATGTGTACATGGGTGGTTTTTATTATTAATAATAAAAATTAATATTCAGAGTTTTTCCAGACAGAGTAAGCTTAAGGTGTGCGACCACGTGTGCACATGTGCCAAGTTGTTCCTCACTTCTCTGGAGGTGGTTGCCTGCCTGCGCATGCCATATGTAAGCAGTACATGTGCAATGTACATTATGTTTAATTTACAGCCATAAGAGTCCAGCCTGTTGATGACCCCCGGATGCCCAATATTTTGCGAGAGGCACTGGATATCTGGGAGAGGTCATTTATAAATTCAAAAATTCAAGACAGTACAGTTGTACAGGATGGGGTGCACTTGAACTCTACTATCTTACCTGGCCACATTTCGTGATTTCACCGACTAATTCTGCTAGTTGACGTATCTCTGATCATCATTCCTGGTCTCATAACGTCACCAGAAATGAAGGTTAGGGGTCCTTAACCCCAGGTTATGTAATTGCATGTATTCCTTTAAAGGACAGGCAGCAGTACAAAGAGCAAAAGACTCAGTACAATAGTAGTAGCAGCAGCAGTAGTGGCAAAGGCCTTAAACCATACCTGTTTGAGGACGTGGGTTCTAGAAGTACTTGTGGTCCAAGTTGCAATGCATGTGATGGCAATCTTGCAATAAACACCGATGTTTGTCCTCTTTGTGTATGTGTGCACCTCACTAGCGGGACATAGAACAAGAACCCTGGCTAGATTCTCACTGCAGTACAGGCACTACAGTAACTTCGCGCATGTCACTGATGAATCTTCTATTAAAAAGTCAAAATTTCACTCTTCAAAAAACTTGGAATATAAGACTTTGCATGTCAGGAAACAAAAAACGGCCGGCCATGTGCCAACGCTGGACAGGACGCACATCCCCCGACACAGGCATTTGAACATATATGTGTACTTGGGTATAAACTGGGAACTTCCGCGAGGTCGAGTTTGTGTAGATTTCCAGTGCAAATTTCTTCTTCTCGAGTTGGGACAGTCCCGATCGTGGCAGATTTCGGGCTGAAACGTGATCTCGCGGGAGTTCCCATGAATAGCACAAGTCCAAATGCGACAGTACTGCCACACGTCTACGTGGCACACACAACCTGCATCTCAGAGACCAGGTGGGCGCCAGCTGCCTGGCAGGCGCGAGAGAAGCTGCTCGGGATCGACCGGGGCGGCCACCAGGGAGCGGAGGGGCTCCTTCATGTCTGCTCGAGCCCTCCAGGTTGACCACCAGGGCCCCCCGCCCACCTCCAAAGCAGCCCGACTGGAGAACACGTCTGCAAGCAGCAGTCCCTCGCCCCTCCCCTGCCCTTCAACCTTCCACAGCCTCACCCGCACCTGTCCCCCCCCCCCCCCCCAGCTCCTCAATTTTAAACAAACGCTGAAGCACATCCGAATCGCAAACCCTACGGTCGTCGAGATCAGCAATTGCAGCTTGAGCGGTTCTCCTTTAAATCCGGTGGGCGTCATTTCGAGTTCGGGCGGTAAGGATCCCATATCCTTTGACCCGCTCGCTCAGTGCTTAGCTGTCCGTCTACAGCTGCTCCCTCCCTCCATCATCGCATTTGCAGGATCACCCCCTCCCCCCCTCTCCCTCCCTCCCTCTTCCCCCCCTCTCTCTTGCCCCGACCCCCCCTCTCTTTCTCTCTGTGTGTGTATGTGTGTGTGTGTGTGTGTGTGTGTGTGTGTACATGCGTGCCTGCACGGCCCACGGCACATGCCGAAGCGTGCGCGCGCGCGTGTGTGTGTGGGTGTGTGTGTGCGTGCGTGCAAGCGTGCGTGCGTGTGTGTGTGCGTGCGCGCGCGCGCGCGCGTGTGTGTGTGTGTGTGTGTGTGTGTGTGTGTGTGTGTGTGTGCGCGCGTGCGCGCGCGCGTGCGCGCGCGCGTGCGCGCATGTGAGTGTGTTATGCACGTTCATATCTGCCGACGCACCTGCCCAAAGAAGGAGTCTCTGCAGAAGGGGAAGAGGCCATTGGTGGCGGTGGGGGCGCGCAGCGCTGTGCCAGCGGCTGGGCACGTGGCTTCCACCAGGGCTTTATATTCATTGTTGCGTGCCCACACCCTCCAGGAGCCCCACGGCTCCACCTGCGCCACTTGCTTCTCAAATGCCTGCCATGAACACACACACACACACACACACACACACACACACACACACACACACACACACACACACGCACGCGCGCACGCACATGCACGCACGCACACACACAGAGAGAGAAAGAGGGACCCACACACACACACAGAGAGAGAGAGAGAGAGAGTGAGAGAGAGAGAGAGAGAGAGAGAGAGAGAGAGAGAGAGAGAGAGAGAGAGAGAGAGAG